>SJYA01003606.1:94131-128809 GCA_006410615.1 Neotragus moschatus | reverse complement strand
TGGTTTCAGTGTGTCTGCCCTCTGATGCCCTCTTGCAACACCTACCGTCTTACTTGGGTTTCTCTTACCGTGGACGTGAGGTATCTCTTCATGGCTGCTCCAGCAAAGTGCAGCCGCTGCTCCTTACCTTGAACGAGGGGTATCTCCTCAAGGCCGCCCCTCTTGACCTTGAACGTGGAGAAGCTCCTCTTGGCCCTACTGTGCCCTAGCCATTAAAAAGAATACATTTGAGTCAGTTTTAATAGGTGAATGAAACTGGGGCCTATTATACAGAATGAATTAAGTCAGAAAGAAAAACACCAGTACAGTATATTAACGCATATATATAATTTAGAAAGATGGTAAGGGTGACTCTATATGCGAGATAGCAAAAGAGACAGATGTAAAGAACAGTCTATTGGACTCTGTGGGAGAAGGCGAGGGTGGAAGGATTTGAGAAAATAGCATTGAAATATGTATATTATCATATGCAAAATAGATCACCAGTCCAGGTTCGATGCATGAGACAGGGTGCTCAGGGCTGGTGCACTGCAATGACCCAAAGGGATAGGATGGGGAGGGAGGAGGGAGGGAGGTTCAGAATGGGCAACAGATGTATACCCATGGCTGATTCATGTAAATGTATGGCAAAAAACACTACAATATTAAGTAATTAGCCTCCAATTAAAATAAAAAAATTTTTTAAAGAAATAAAATAAAAGTATTTGCTCAAGACCACAGAATGAAGTAGGTAGAGCCAATATCTCAGTCTGGGTCTTTCTGAGTTCCGAATCTCTGCCGTTTCCTCCCTCTGGAGGGGACTGGCTGTATTTCCTACGCAGCAGGAAGTTGGCTGGATCGTCTCAAGGTAAGATATGAATGTTGTCAGAAGTCCACATGTGTGCTTCTCTGACAGGTGGTCCCTTTGCTTTTTGTAGGNTGGGTCTTTCTGAGTTCCGAATCTCTGCCGTTTCCTCCCTCTGGAGGGGACTGGCTGTATTTCCTACGCAGCAGGAAGTTGGCTGGATCGTCTCAAGGTAAGATATGAATGTTGTCAGAAGTCCACATGTGTGCTTCTCTGACAGGTGGTCCCTTTGCTTTTTGTAGGTGCACGGGTTTCATATTCCAGAAGGTTGGAAAACTGGCTGCAACGGCTGTGGGAGGTGGATTTTTTCTGCTTCAGGTCGGTACGGGAAATGTTCCTGGATGCTTGGCTGTTCCCCTTGCCCTTTCAGAATGTAGCCGGGGGAGGTGCAATCTAGCCCTGGCTCTGTGACACTGAATGGTTTCATGTAACTTTTGGAAGGCTGATGACCTTTTGAGTCCAACTTCATCAAGTATCATGAGATGGATTCTTTTGTCATATATAACATGGGAACATGAGTATGTATTTCTTATCATCTCCCCCTTCCAGGGTTTTTAAGACTGCTTGAAAGATGAAGCAGGTGTGGTTTCAAAAATCCCCAGTGTGATGCAAGCACCCTGTGATCTGACTTATTCTTAGACACTAAGCTGGTGAGACATGAGGGCTAAATGACCCTACGGTCAGATGGTCTGTGTTGTCCCTTGGCCTGGAATTTGTATTTGAATAACTGCCTGCTGGTTCCCTGAGGCCACCCCTGTTTACCTGGTTTGCAAACCTGACTCCACATTGGAATCACCTGGGTGTTTGACACAACACCGAGGCTTGGGGCCTGGCCTGCCCACCTCCATCTGATTTCAGAGCTTGTGGGCTTCCCTGGTGGCTCAGCTGGTAAAGAATCTGCCTGCAGTGCAGGAGCCTGAGTTCAGTTCTTGAGTCGGAAATATCTCCTGGAGGAGGGCAGGGCAACCCGCTCCGGTGTTCTGGCCTGGAGAATCCCCATGGACAGAGGAGCCTGGTAAGCCACAGTCTATGGAGTTGCAAAGAGTTGGATGGGACTGAGCAACTCAGCCCAGCACCAGCATGCTGGTCTATTGGAATATTTTCCAGCTTCTGAGGTGCAGCTGAGCTGGCAAATGTCTGCTCTGTAGGAGCCATAGTTCGTAGACTTGTGCTGGGGTCCCATTTTAGCAGGTAGTCCCATGTGAGATTCACAATTTGAGTGACTTTCCCAATGGGTCAGGGTGCACCAGGGATTCAGCTGTCACTGTCCTGGTGTCGAAAGGGGTGAAAGGAAGGAAGGATGATGACAACGCAGAAGGAAACAGGAAGGAGTGAAGAGGTGCTCGTCATTATCTTTCCTGGGTGACCACAGACCATGTGGCAGGTGGAACACAGGGGTCTGTCACCAGGGTATTCACAGTGTTGGGAGAATAGGGCTTGTCATTTGACATAAGGATCCAGTTTCCTCTCTTGTCTCTGAATGACTGTCCTAGCTGCCTTTTGCGAATGTCTTCCTTTATTTGTACCATTACCTCTATCATACGTGCAGATTCATTTATGGGTGGATTGGACTCTCTCTGCTTTGCTGGTCCTTGATAGTTGGCAAGACAGGTTCCTGCACGTTTTCTTCAGGGTCATTGTGGTGGCCTCTGTACCTTCACTTCTCCCATTTAAATGTTAGGACAGTTTCCTTGGTGTGTATGCCCAGAAGTGGGATTGCTGGGTCGTATGGCAGTTCTCGTGTACCCCAGTGTTCATTGCAGCACTGTTTATAATAGCCAGGATATGGAAGCAACCTAGATGTCCATCAGCAGACAAATGGATAAGAATGCTGTGGTACATACACTCAGTGGAGTATTACTCAGCCATTAAAAAGAATACATTTGAATCAGTTCTAATGAGGTGGATGAAACTGGAGCCTATTATGCAGAGTGAAGTAAGCCAGAAAGAAAAACATCAATACAGTATACTAACACATATATATGGAATTTAGAAAGATGGTAATGATAACCCTGTATGCGAGACAGCAAAAGAGACACAGGTGTATAGAAGAGTCTCTTGGACTCTGTGGGAGAGGGTGAGGTTGGGATGATTTTGGAGAATGACACTGAAACATGTATATTATCATATGTGAAATTAATCACCAGTCCAGGTCCGATGCATGATACAGTGTGCTCGGGGCTGGTGCACTGGGATGACTCAGAGGGATGGGATGGGGAAGGAGGTGGGAGGGGGGTTCAGGATGGGGAACACGTGTACACCCGTGGCAGATTCATGTTGATGTATGGCAAAACCAATACAATATTGTAAAATAAAAATTTTAAAATATATATTTAAAAAAATTAAGTCACAGGCTTGTTGAATTCCTTTCAGAGATTTTGTTTCCATTTTGATTAGAGTTGCATGGGAACCATATAGATAATTTGGGGGAGAATTAAAATCCTTTATGAGACTGCATCATCTAGGTGTGAACACAGACTGTCTCTCCATTTCTTTCAGTCTTTTGTAGCGTCTTTGCCTGGAGTTTTATTTTTTCCGTATAAATCTTGTCCATCTGTGGCTCAGTTTTATTCCTTATAAGAGCTTGCGTTGCTCTTATGCCTTTCCTCAGCAACTCACCCTTAGTCCTAAAGCTCTTTCGATTGGACTCAGAATGATACAACTCCTGATGTTGGACATCATCTTATGTGTTTATCTGCTGTCCAGAGCTCCTTTTTGGTGAAGTATCTATTCAGGTCTTTTGCCTGTTTTTTGATTATGTTTTCTGTTTCGGTTCTTTTTATTCTGGCCTATTACTCTCTGTGTCCATCTCTTCTGTGTGTCTTCTCCAATATCCCACTGTCTTGATTGCTGTGAAATCAGGTAGGGTGATTTGGCTGTTCTAATTTCTTTGTCTTCTCGTACAGATTGAGAAGCAGCTTGTTTAGATAGCTCTAAAACAGCTTGCTAGGGTTGGGTTTGTAGTAACTCTGGCCTNCTGTGTCCATCTCTTCTGTGTGTCTTCTCCAATATCCCACTGTCTTGATTGCTGTGAAATCAGGTAGGGTGATTTGGCTGTTCTAATTTCTTTGTCTTCTCGTACAGATTGAGAAGCAGCTTGTTTAGATAGCTCTAAAACAGCTTGCTAGGGTTGGGTTTGTAGTAACTCTGGCCTAATCTGGGGCTTCCCTGGTAGCTCAGTTGGCAGAGAATCCACCTGCAATGTGGGATACCTGGATTTGATCCCTGGGTCGGGAAGATCCCCTGGAGAAGGGAATGGCTACCCACTCCAGTATTCTGGCCTGGAGAATTCCATGGACTTTATAGTCCGTAGGGTCGCAAAAGTAGGACACGATTGAGTGACTTTGACTTTCTTTCACTGGCCTGATCACTTCTTTTTTGAGTCTTCCGTTCTGTGTACATGGCCTGCCCCTCCATTTATCTTGGTCATCTTTGAGTTCTTCTTCAACATTTTGTCGTTTTTAGCATAGAGATATCCTCTATGATTTTTGTGTAGATTTGCACCTAGCATTCAGTTATTTTGCAACTCTCATAAAATCTTAACTTTTATTTTCCATTTCCAGTTCACATGCTAACATCAACATTGCTAATACAGTTGATTTTGTGTATTCATCTTAATAGTGTAGATCCTGTCTACATTCACTTTTGGAGGTGTAGGAATTTGGGGGTTTTGGTGGATTCTTTGAAATTATATAGAGAAACATGTCAACAAATAGTGACAGTTTTTTTTTTTTCCTTTCTCACCTGGATGCCTCTTACCTCTGGATATAGCCAAACCACTCTTTTACAAAGCTGCTGGTTAACCCTCTCAGGAAGAGTGTGGTAGGAGTGTCCATTGCCCTATCTCCTTCCCAGCACTGCATTTTCAGTAGTTTATCTATCTCCAATCTGATAAAAAGTTATGGTACCATGTTAACTGTAATGTTGATTTCCTTGATTACTTATGAAGTTGGACTTCTCCCTTTGTTGGCCACTGTCTCCTGTGAGTTGCCTTTTATCTGTTTTTCAAGTGGGTTTCTTCCTTACTGATCTCTAAAAGAATCTTACTTTTTATCAGTATTGATTTTTTTTTTAATTGATGTGTACTGCAAATACTTTCTCCAGCCTGGTTTGGGTGATGGATTAGTTGGTGGTGCCATTAACTAGAAGACTTGAGGGCGAGCAGCAGTGCAGGAGAAGACTAAGACAGTGGAGGAGAATTTCAGTTTCAGATATTTTGAGCTATCCAGAGAGGTACAGTCATGTCCAAAATTGGAAGGAGAGAAGTGTTATGTTTGGAGGGTTGGCTGTCTCTTTGTTCCCTGGGTAACACTAGTCCATCAGGAAAAGTCACGCCTGAATCAATCTTATCCTTTTCTCACATTCGTGATGAAATGCTTCTCACTGAGTCTGTGTGTGTGCCTGTCTTGAGTAAGGGAAGTAGTCATTCTGTAGGTATATTTGGATGGCTTCTCTCTGTGCCCCTTAAAAGAAATCACTCATGAGGAGTCTCTTTGGGGCCAGGTTCTAGAAGATTTCTGAGCAGAAGTGATTACTACCTGACAGCCTTGCTCTGTTCACATGGTCAAGAAAATCTAGCTTATGTTGGCTTTAAGGTTTCTTTACCTTACCTCTCTACTTACAGTTCTGATTTTCATTTTCCATTGTATTTTTTAAGCTAACTTAAAACTTTATTGAGGTGGGTAAGAGTTAAGGTAAAAGAATTCCCAGTAGTCATTGAAGGCCTGTCTGTCAATTTCCGGTGCCAGAGATTGGGCCTTGCACATTGGACAGATAATGAGCCGTGGAGTGAATATCATAGTTGTACCAAAACCTGGATGGCATATGTCTCCAAAAAATAGACACTCAGAAGGGTTTTTAGTAAAGGATTTTAGTGATTTATCCTCAACAAGAGAAATAACCAGCCTGTGTTTCTCCTCTCTTGCGGTCATTTTTGACACTAAAGCTTGCAAACCATACTGGCTACATCAAAGTGGACTGGCAGCGTGTAGAGAAGGATATGAAGAAGGCCAAAGAACAGCTGAAGATCCGCAAGAGCAGCCAGATACCTACAGAGGTCAAGAGCAAAGCAGAGGAGGTGAGGCTTCATTTTGTTTCTGTACAGACTAAGGGTGTAGACAACTTTGTCTGTACAAAAATGGAGAAGACATACCCGTATGTCAGCCTGGGATGGAATATCTTTACCTCAGAGGCATTTTCAAAGGGTAAACCTACAAGGATCACTAGAAGGTTTGGTGACTTTTATTGGGGATGCAGGCACACATGTGGGTTGATCATCCCTTGAACTCGTTCTTGCCAGGAAGTGAGAAGGATGAGGATGTATGTTTTACAGCCACTCTGATCATTTTGATGGGCTTCCCTGGTGGTTCAGATGGTATAGCATCTGCCTGCAATGCTGGAGACCCGGGTTCAATCCCTGGGTTGGGATGAGCCCCTGGAGAAGGAAATGGCAACCCACTTCAGTACTTTTGCCTGGAAAATTCCATGGACAGGAGCCTGGTAGGCTACAGTCCATGAGGTTGCAAAAAGTCGGACATAACTGAGCAACTTGACCTTTCTGATCATTTTGAGTCATATTTTTGGGTCCATACCCATCTCTGAAGTGTCCAGAATATGTAGCCCAGGGATTGGTAAGCTTTTTTTGTAGAGTCAGATGATACATATTGTGCTCTGTACGCTGTGTGCTCTCTGTCACAACTATTGAATTCCAGGGTGTAGCGTGAAAATAGATACGATGGGTAGGCAGGTGGGTGTGGCTGTGTTGCACCGAAGTTTTATTTAAAATAAAATTTGGCCCTTGGGCTATAGTTTGCTAATCCCTGATCTAGCGTACAAAATCAGGTCAGATTATATTGGCTGGTACTGGAGGGACAGGAGAAGACTGTCTCTTTTGAAAGATGTATTATATTTTGTTAGGTCTTTATGATCTTTAGAAAATTCTCAAATACCGCAAATAAGTAAAGGCGCTTAACTGGAGGAAGTAGACCAGGATCAAGGTGTTAAGAAGGTGCCTGATTAATTCTGCAAGGACCCAAGAGACCAGGAATATATCAGCAAATGTTTGCAAGTTGGAAAGCAGTTAGACGAGGCATAGATGACTTAGCAGAATATGAAAATACTGAACAGAGCTCTGTGTGGTGGTAAGTGCTTAGCCAAAGCTGTCCATTGCTGCCATGCTACTCAGATATAAAAGATAATGACATTTGGCCATTTGCAGCTATACAGATGGACCTGGAGATGATCATACTGAGGGAAGTAAGTCAGAAAGAGAAAAATCCCCTATGATAGCACTTATCAGTGGAATCTGAAATATGACACAAAGGAATATCTCTATGAAATAGACTCCCAGAGAGAACAGACTGGTGGGGGAGGAAAGGGAAGTGTGGGATTAGCAGCTACAGATTATTAAAAACTGTATGGGTTTCTTTGAATGGGTACCAGCCCGGGCCTATTGTACAGGGAACTGCATCCAGTCTTCTGGGATAAACCGTAATGGAAAAGAATATTTTAAAAAAGAATATATGTGCACAACTGAGTAACTTTGCTGTGTCTAACTTTGCCCAACATTGTAGAAAACCTATACTTTGGTAAAATGAAAAACAAACCAAAACAACGAAGCTATCCATTGCCCAGAGTGGCAGGTGGCCTTTGTAGGGGGCTCACATACTTAGATAATCCTTCCCCCTTTCATCCACCTCAAAGTCAAGGTTACAAAAGTTGCACTTTTTTTCACCTCTAAATTATTTTTTATTCGCACATTTACAAAAATAATGCATGGTTATCAAAAGCTTCTTTAATGATACCGGAATGTATACAATAAAAAATAATATTGTTCATGTTTGATTAGAACCTCCTGGTGACTTAACAGTGAACACTTGTAAACTAATGAGAAGGTTTGGAATCGGTTCATTTATTCCCCGAGTTTTTGCTTTCCTCTTCTGATGGAGAGTGGCTGTTCTTGCAGCAAGCCTCTTGTCATATTTGGGGTCAGTGTGTAGCAACCAGGAGGCCATCAGGGATTTTGGCGTGAACAGTTGCAGTTAGATGGTGGGATTCAGAGCCAAGGTGTAACAAGTTGAGGCTCATTAGTAAAGAGCATGAATGCAAGCGGGTATTTCAGAAAATGGTATGATTGTTTTCATCCCCGCCCCCCAGGGCAGATGGCAAGAGACAGTGCCTCTAATAAGGGGGCCAGGGAGAGGGTACTTAGGTTCAGGAAATAAATAAGCTAGGCTGCAGGGTGTGTTCCTGGTGAATACTTTTCTAAGTTGGTGTTTGCATGTGGGAGAAGAGAGTGTCCATCTGCCCTGCTCAGTCAAGTGCAGTCTGGGATGGAGGTTGATCGCGGGCACGTGCGGGAGCAGTAGGGCTCCGAGTCTCAAACAGGCGGGACCTTTCACTGGAGGCAGGAAGCTGCGGGAATCGGAGAAAAAAATCCAATTTCAGAGCAGGGTGTCTGGCTAGACCCGGCAGATTGTGGGTGGGAGGAATGCGTGGATGGGTTGGGAGGAGAGACCTCTGCCAGCAGCTTAGCCTAAGACCTGTCAGCTCGCCTTCAGATCCTCATCCTCCCCAATAACAGCATCCTCAACCGAGTAATCCACTGTGCTGTCTTCTGTTCCTAGGTGGTGTCATTTGTGAAGAAGAACGTTCTAGTGACTGGTGGCTTTTTCGGAGGCTTTCTGCTGGGCATGGCGTCCTAGAGGGGATGACTTCACCACCGTTAGTCCTAGCTTTGCCAACCAGCAGCCTCTCCCCTCCACCCTAGGACAGCAAATTCCTCCTCTTCCTCCTCCCTGCCATGGCGTATCTGAGTGGCTTTGTAGGCATCTGGTGGTTCAAGTTGGGAATGGCCTCACTGTGAGCTTGACGGCAATGGAAGAGACCATAGATGTTAGCGCTTATCTAGCACACTCCTCCGGGACTAATCTGTAGGTCAGCAAGTATATTCCTTTCTCGTGTAAGATACTTACCAGAACATAGGACAAGATGACACGCCAAGTGGATCTTCAAAGGTTGCCCCACACTTGATTTGGAAAAGACATTGCAAGCATATAAGATACCTCGTTAAGTTTTGCATGGAAAGGAACTGAATACACTGGCCTTTAAGCTTGAAAGATTTTGCAATTGTGGTGTCTACTTTCTCTTTTAGTAGACTTGAGATTACAGAAAGAGAACTACTCCTTGTGTGTGACAGTTGAAAAATCCGAATATGGAATGAACTTGTCCTAAAGTGACATACGATGAGCTAAAGCTGTGTTTGGTGGGAAGGCCTTTGGGGAAACCAAGCAGTCGATAACATTTAGGATTGTCAGACTTAGTGAATCATTTAAAGGCATTCTCCAAAGGGTTTATTGATGGTAAAATAAGTGACTTTAGGTGTAAAAGGGAAGAAGCTTTTGGGTTTTTATTTAATAGGGTTTGAAGCTTTGAAATGTGAACTTTTCTTTACTTCTGGTCAAAACGTCAGGGGTAGCCCGTTGCTCCTCTGTGTCAATTCTGTTTCTTTATCCAGAGTTTTAAAATGGTGGCATTTCCAAGCATGAAAAATTTAGAACAGTAGCATCAAAGGTATCTACTGTCTCATGATGACCCCAACTCTTTGAATTTATCTTTAGAATTCAAGTTTATACGTACACCCATCCTTAGAAACAAGACATTTTTCTGTAACGACCTTTTACCATGTCTGGAATATCCAGTGCAGAAAGGCAAGGCTGTGTCTTCACCGTTGTATACGTGGAGTCAAGCACTTAGTAGATACTCAGTCTATTGAATATATGAGTAGTGAGGTCATAGAAAAGTATGTGGAAAAATGAGTGATCAGGATTTTTGAGACTTGAGTTCTGAGAATGCTGAAAACTCAGAATTACTTCTTAAACTTGCAGGTGATCCCTTGCAGAATGTATGTTTTCAATGCCTTCCTTTTAAAATGTTTGCCTTTTAACTTGAATTTGGAAATTGTAGCTACTAGCGGATGTGTGGACTTTTTTAGAATTCATCCATTTGCATTTTTCTCCTTATTGTAATATTTTAAGGTAACATTAAGTAGTTTTGCTTATAACATATGTGGATTATATACAAATCATAATGGTATGAGCCACATTGTCCTATATTTTTGTATAAGAACTCAGAATTTTTTCACTTTTTCTTATGCTCAGACATATGTACACATATACATGTTCGAATATATATGAAAGTACAGTGACCCTCCATGGACCCACCACCCACCTATAATGATCATCAAAATACAGTTTGTTTTATCAGTGGCTTTGAAACAAATACCAGATGTGTCCCTTTATTATATTTTGGTATGTGTCTTAAATGGTAAGAACTCTTCTTAAAAATCATAAATACATGGATCCACTATTAGATTCATGTGACCCCACCCATGCCAATGGAATACTGAGGCTGCAAAAACTGAAGTGCCCTGTGCCCCTTTGGGTTGCAGGTGGGGGTGGGTCGCCTGTCTCTGGTTTCCCTGTCGTCCCTGGTACGGTTGAGGTCAGTATTACAGGTTGCTCTCATCATAGTACAGTGAGAATGGCCTGGCCTTCTGCCTACTGTGCAGGGCTACCACTGGTAGCTGTGCCAAGTGGGTGCTGACGTTGGAGAGTGGTAGGGCTCTGGTGCACAGCACTGAGTCCCCCCAGACCTTTAGCGGTGCCTCTAAATGGATGCTTTTGAACTGTGGTGTTGGAGAAGACTCTTGGGAGTCCTTGGACTGTAAGGAGATCCAACCAGTCCATCCTAAAGGACATCAATCCTGAATATTCATTGGAAGGACTGAAGCTTAAGGTGAAACTCCAATACTTTGGCCATCTGATGTGAAGAGCTGACCAATTGGCAAAAACCCTAATGCTGAGAAAGATGGAAGGCGGGAGGAGAAGGAGACGACAGACGATGAGATGGTGGGATGGCATCACCAACTCGATGGACATGAGCTTAAGCAAGCTCTGGGAGTTGGTGATGGACAGGGAGGCCTGGCGTGCTGCGGTCCATGGGTCGCAAAGAGTTGGACACGACTGAGCCACTGAACTGAGCTAAACTAAATGGAGGCCTTGTTGCCAGCAGCTTGGTTTCAGACGGTATAGTGAGTCCGGTTTTCCCCCAGAGCAGCTTGCTGCCCCTTCCTGCGAAACATGCCAGGACTAGGCAGCTGCACTCATTGATGCTGTGTTCGCCCGTGACTGGCAAGGCCTGTTTAACGAGGCATGTGTTTTCCTCTAGGGCCCAGAATCCAGAACTGTGCTGGGCTTCCTTTTTAGTGATGGGGGCTGAAGAGATGGCAACTTCTCTTGAAGCCTTTCCAGCTGTCCCTTTGACAGGTTTTGGGCGTCAGCTCCCCATTGCTCAGAGCTTCCCTCCCTCTGTCCTGGCCTGTGCCACCTCTGACAGCTGCCAGCTTTTCTCCCTTTTCATTCCTCACCTCTGAGCCCCCTTGTGCGCCTGCTGTTCCCTGCCACTCTTGGGGTACCCTGGGACCAGCTCGGATGAGGAGCTGTTCACAGAGGAGGGGAAGAGGGGTCCAGGGTTCACTTTCTGGCTACTGCCTGCTCAGGGCTGACAGATAAGACTCCTGTGTCTTCAGTCTTGCTAAGGTTCTGTATCCTCATGGCCAGCATGGCTGAAATTGAAGCAACCTGACTGTGATACACATCACTGTGATTATAACATGCAGATAAGATCCCTCCCACCTCCCGTCTGGGTCACGTGTCTGTTCCCACATCCCAACACTCGGCCTCAGGGACATTTATCAGTAGGACGGGGTGGGATATTCACTCTCACGTGTGGCCTGTCACCTGGGTAAGAGCCCTGCCTAATGGACCTGCCAGAACCCAGAACATGATGAATGACTTCCATGATTCTAGCTTACATGGTTTTGAAAACGCTTAATTATTGTCAAAGTGTCCCTTCCATTATCCTTCTGGTTTTAAGACTGGGCTCTTACTTTGAACATCTACTTTTTTTTTTAAGTTCAGGAAATGCCATCCATTGGATTTTAAAAATTGTCTTAGGGATAGATTGGCAAGATCTGAGTATCATTGGTATTCCATGATGATCTCAGTTTCTTTTCTGAGGGAAACTTTCTTAAGGCCAGTTTTGGACCCTGCAGACAAAATTTGAGTCCTCCCCTTTCTGGGGAGGTCTCCACCAAGTTACCAGCTTCATTTCTTTGTCATGGTTCCAAGTCTGGGGGTTGCTTGATCACATATGCAATAGTAGTGTGATCTCTTGGAGAGATGGGCAGAAAACCAAATCATACAGTGTGGGGTATGTCTGTGATGTTTGATACTTCTTAAGCATCTTACTGTGAAAGTGCTGCACTCAATATGCCAGCAAATTTGGAAAGCTCAGCAGTGGCCAGTGGCCACAGGACTGGAAAAGGTCAGTTCTCATTCCAATCCCCAAGAAAGGCAATGCCAAAGAATGCTCAAACTACTGCACAATTGTACTCATCTCACACTCATCTCACATGCTAGTAAAGTATTGCTCAAAATTCTCCAAGCCAGGCTTCAGCAATACGTGAATTATGAACTTCCAGATGTTCAAGCTGGTTTTAGAAAAGGCAAAGGAACCAGAGATCAAATTGCCAACATCCGCTGGATCATGGAAAAAGTAAAAGAGTTCCAGAAAAACATCTATTTCTGCTTTATTGACTATGCCAGAGCCTTTGACTGTGTGGACCACAAGAAACTGTGGAAAATTCTTCAAGAGATGGGAATACCAGACCACCTGACCTGCCTCTTGAGAAACAGGTATGCAGGTCAGGAAGCAACAATTAGAACTGGACATGGAACAGACTTTCCAAATAGGAAAAGGAGTACATCAAGGCTGGATATTATCACCTTGCTTATTTAACTTATATGCAGAATACATCATGAGAAACACTGGGATGGAGGAAGCACAAGCTGGAATCAAGATTGGCGGGAGAGATATCAATAACCTCAGATATGCAAATGACAACACCCTTGTGGCAGAAAGTGAAGAGGAACTAAAGAGCCTCTTGATGAAAATGAGAGTGAAAAAGTTGGCTTAAAGCTTAACATTCAGAAAACTAAGATCATGGCGTCCAGGCCCATCAGTTCATGGCAAATAGATGGAGAAAAATCACTGCAGATGGTGACTATAGCCATGAAATTAAAAGACGCTTACTCCTTGGAAGGAAAGTTATGACCAACCAAGACAGCATATTAAAAAACAGAGACATTACTTTGCCAACAAAGGTCCATCTTGTCAAGGCTATGGGTTTTCCAGTGGTCATGTATGGATGTGAGAGTTGGACTATAAAGAAGGCTGAGCACCAAAGAATTGATGCTTTTCAACTGTGGTGTTGGAGAAGATTTGAGAGTCCCTTGGCCTGCAAGGAGATCCAACCAGTCCATGCTAAAGGAGATCAATCCTGGATGTTCATTGGTAGGACTGATTCTGAAGCTGAAACTCTAATACTTTGGCCACCTGATGCGAAGAGCTGACTCATTTGAAAAGACACTGATGCTGGGAAAGATTGAGGGCAGGAGGAGAAGGGGATGACCGAGGATGAGATGGCTCGATGGCATCACCGACTTGGTGGACCTAAGTTTGGGTAAACTTCGGGAGTTGGTGATGGACAGGGAGATCTGGTATGCTGCGATTCATGAGGTTGCAAAGAGTCGGACACGACTGAGTGACTGAACTGAACTGAAATGTAGTTGTAAAATGTTTCATTAAATTGTTTTACTATTAACACAAGGCATTGAAATGATTTTATGAGAATGTAGCCCTGTTTTCCTGGTCTCTTAAGGCAGCATTTCTCCAAAGGAGAATGTTCCCCTCCTTAAGAGATGCTATCTGCAAAATGAGGTTTGCTGGTAGAGTTGGCAAGTATTACATATAATAGTCCTTTCCAGGGAATCATACTTCACATGAGCATATGAAAAGCTTTAGCCTTGCAGGAGAGAAACCTGTTGATTTTTGTGAAACCTGGTATTCCCCAAATTTAGCTTACCAGGAAGCATTTTTTTATCCATTACAGCAATTCTTAGAAATGCTGATTTAAAGAACACTTGGTCTCAAACAATAGTGGTATTTGAATATCAGGGTCTATCTGAGTTTGTTCACAGCAGTGTAGACTCTAGCGTACTAAGAGGGGAGGAAGGATCCTACCTGTTTTGGCTTGAAATCCTAACCCCTTAATACCCAAGGTGATGGGATTTGGAGGTGGGGCCTTTGGAGGTGATTAAGTCATGATTGGAAGGCCCTCATGAATGGAATTAGTGCTCTTATAAAATAGAATCCAGAGAGCTCCCTTGTACCTTCACGTGAGGATATGGTGAGAAGGCTGCCTTCTATGAATCAGGCAGAGGGCCATCACCAGACACTGAATCTCAGCACCTTTATCTTGTATTTTCTGCCTCCAGAACTTTGAGAAATCAGTGTATGTTGTTTAAGCCACCCAGTCTATGGTCTTTTCTTACAGCAGTCTGAATGGACTAATCTTTTGCTTAAAAAGTCATTGTTTTCCTTTTGGGGGGGATGGTAGAGGGATGATGTTTCTAGCACCTGAGGAAATCAAATGGCCTGTTCAATACTGCTCCCTCCTCAACTACTGCATGAAGTCAGACAATTGTCAACAGGCTTCCTTCAATAACCTTATGTTAACACCATCAATATCCACTGGAATATGTTTTGATTATAAGGCCATACAGTGTAGGTAAACCACTTAAGACTTCTAGTTCTGTCTGCCCGGTTTCCAATGCACTGTTCCCTCCAGTTCTCTCATAAGACTCATTGAACAAATTTGAAGTGGCTTCTTCTGACTAGGCACTTACAATGGGGGAACACAGAAGTGGAAAGAGGTGTTCTGACTGGCATCTGGAAGGACACATGCCTCAATTATTGGCCATGGAGTCACAGAGGTGATGGGCTCAATCCCACAAAACTGCACCCACTTGTTCAGATGCCTATTCCAAACCCCGGTTGTCACCCTCTGCTTCTGATCAACTAGCTGCACATCTGAGGTTCCCAACAATGCCTTCTTGGGTTCATCAGACTTATAGAGCAGCTCATAGAGCTTGGAGGACATTTCACTTAACTGTTTACCAGTTTATTATAAAGGATATAGATGGACAAGCAGCCAGGTGAAGAGGTAACCAGGGTGAGGTCCAGCCGGCTGTGACACACAAGAGCTTCTGTCCCCACAGAACTGCAGTGTGTTCCCTCCCAGCATGTGGATGCATTCTGGTTCAACAAGGAAGCTCTCTGAACCCCATCCTTTTGAGTTTTTAAGGAGGCTTCATTACACAGTGTTAAAAAACACATGGACTTCCCTGGTGGTCCAGGGGATAGGAATCTACCTGCCAGTGTGGAAGACACAGGTTTGATCCCTGGTCCAGGAAGATTCGACATGCTGCTGAGCAACAAAGCCTATGGGCCTTAACTACTGAGCCTGCACTCTGGAGCCCAAGAGCTGCAACTATGGAGCCTGCATACTACAACTGCTGAAACCCATGCGACTGGAGCCAGTGCTCTGCAGCAAGAGAAGCCATAGCAATGAGAATCCTGTGTACCACAATGAAAAGTAGCCCCTGCTCACAGCAACTAGAAAAAGCCCATGTGCAGTAATGAAGACTCAGCACAATTAAATACATAAATTATTTACAAACTCTCATATATACCCAATATCAGTCAGTTTAGTCGCTCAGTTGTGTCTGATTCTTTGTGACCCCATGGACTGCAGCACGCCAGGCTTCCCTGTCCATCACCAGCTCCCAGAGCTTGCCCAACCTCATGTCCATCGAGTCGGTGATGCCATCCAACCATATTATCCTCTGTCATCCCCTTCTCCTCCTGCCTTCAATCTTTTCCAGCATCAGGGTCTTTTCCAATGAGTTTGTTCTTTGCATCAGGTGGTCAAAGTATTGGAACTTCAGTTTCAGCATCAGTCTTTCCAATGAATATTCAGGACTGATTTCCTTTAGGAAAAGAAAAGCTATGACCAACCTAAATAGCTGGAGAAGGAAATGGCAACCCACTTGAGTGTTCTTGCCTGGAGAATCCCAGGGATGGTGGAGCCTGGTGGGCTGCTGTCTATGGGGTCACACAGAGTTGGACACGACTGAAGTGACTTAGCAGCAGCAACAGCAACCTAAATAGCATATTAAAAAGCAGATACATTACTTTGACAACAAAGGTCAGTCTAGTCAAAGTGACTAAACTGACATATTGGGTATATATAGGAGTTTTAAAATAATTTATGTATTTATTTTTAGTTGTGCTGAGTCTTCATTATAGCAAATGGGCTTTCTCTAATTGCTGTGAGCAGGGGCTACTCTTCATTGTGGTACACGGGCTTCTTATTGCTATGATAGTAGGAGACTTTAACACCCCACTCATATCAATGGGCATATCTTTGAGACAGAAAATCAATAAGGCAACAGAGATTCCTAAATGATAACAACAGAACAGTCACAGTCAATTTATATTTTCAGGACATTACATCCAAAAAAACCCCAGAATACACATTCTTTTCTAGTGCACATGGAACTAGGACTGACAAAAAACTAGGGCACAAAACAAGCCTCAATAAATTTAACAGTATAGAAATTACCTTTTCTAACCACGATGGCATGAAACTAGAAATCAACCACAGAAAAGGAAATGAGTAAACAATGATTACATGGAGGCTAAACAACATGATAACTGAAAAACCAATGGGTCAACAATGAAATCAAAGAAGAAATTAAAAATTCCTCGAGGCAAATAACCATGAAAACATAGCCATACAAAATCTATGGGATATAGCAAAAGCATTCCTACAGGGAAGTTCATAGCAGTACAGGCTTTCTTCAAAAACAAGTAAAATCTCAAACAACTGAACTCACCACCTAAAAGATTTAGAAAAAGAAAAACCAAAACCTAAAGTCAGCATAAGGAAGGAGATAATAAAGATCAGAGGGGAAATAAAGATTTCAAAATTTAAAAAGTCAATAAAACTAATAATTGGTTCTTTGAAAGGGTATAGAAAATTGACAAACCTCTGACCAAGCTCATCAAGAAGAAAAGAGAGAAAATAAATAGACAAAATAAGAAATGAAAGAGGAAAAACTATATAATTCATACTGCAGAAATACAAAAAAACTATAAGAGAATACTGTGAGCAATTATATGCCAATGAATTTGACAACCTAGATAAAATGGACAATTTTTTAGAAACATACAGCCCACCCAAACTGAATCAAGAAGAAATAGAAAAACAACAACTTGAAAAGACCAATCATCAGAAATGAAATAGAATCTATAATAAAGACAAATCTAAAACACTCCTTACAAACAAAAGTCCAGGACCAGATGGCTTCATAGGTAAGTTCTACCAAATATGCAAAGACGCTCTTATACTGATCCTTCTCAAAGTTTTCCAAAAGACAAGAGGATGGTACACTTCCAAAATCATTTTATGAAGCCACCATCACCTGATACTGAAACTAGGCAAAGACACTACCAAAAAAGAAACAGTCTGATATCTTTGATGAATATATATGCAAAAATTCTCAATGAAGCATTAGCTAACTGAATCCAGCAACACAAAAAGAAAAATCATACACCATGACCAAGTTGGATTCATCCCAGGGCCACAAAGATGGTTCAGTATGCACAAATCAATCAATGTGATACACCACATCAACAAAGGACACGAACCACATGATCATCTCAATAGATGCAGAAAAAATGAAATAAAATTCAACATCCATTTATGATTAAAACTCTTACCAATGTGGGTATAGAGGGAACATACCTCAACATAATAAAAGCTATTTGTGACAAACCCACAGCTATTCTAATACTCAGTGGTGAAAAGCTGAAAGCCTTCCCACTAAAATTTGAAACAAGACAAGGAAACCCTCTTACTTCATTTAACATTATATTTGAATTCCTAGCCACAGAAATCAGATAAGAGAAAAAAAAAAGGTATTCAATTTGGTAGGGAAATAGGTAAAACTGCTATTGTATACAGGTGACATGATATATATATACACAGAAAACCCTAAAGACTCCACACAAAAACTACTAAAACTGATCAACGAATTCAGTAAGGAAGCAGGATTTGGAGAAGGAAATGGCAACCCACTCCAGTCTTCTTGCCTGGAGAATCCCAGGGATGGTGGAGCCTGGTATCTATGGGGTCGCACAGAGTTGGACACGACTGAAGCAACTTAGCAGCAGCAGGATTTAAGATTAACATACAGAAATCAGTTGCAGGGAGTGGAGGAGGGAGTGGGGNCATGATCCAACGGATGTTAGCAATTTTATCTCTGGTTCCTCTGCCTTTTCTAAAACCAGCTTGAACATTAGGAAGTTCACGATTCACGTATTGCTGAAGCCTGGCTTGGAGAATTTTGAGCATTACTTTACTAGCATGTGAGATGAGTGCAATTGTGTGGTAGTTTAGGAAATTCTAATAACATAAGCAATCACTGTGAAGCAAAAACAGTCACTGCTCTCATGCTATGTAAACTACTTTATAACAGTACACCCCTGGGCCTCATTCCATGTTTTGGTTTAAGTGCTCTGTGTTTACAAACTGTCTTTTTGGTGTGTGTGCAATAAACATTCATTACTATAGTGATNCTAGCATGTGAGATGAGTGCAATTGTGTGGTAGTTTAGGAAATTCTAATAACATAAGCAATCACTGTGAAGCAAAAACAGTCACTGCTCTCATGCTATGTAAACTACTTTATAACAGTACACCCCTGGGCCTCATTCCATGTTTTGGTTTAAGTGCTCTGTGTTTACAAACTGTCTTTTTGGTGTGTGTGCAATAAACATTCATTACTATAGTGATAGTGAAGTTGCTCAGTCATGTCCGACTCTTTGCGACCCCATGGACTGTAGCCTACCAGGCTCCTCTGTCCATGGGATTTTCCAGGCAATAGTCCTGGAGTGGATTGCCATTTCCTTCTCCAGGGGATCTTCCCAACCCAGGGATTGAGCCCAGGTCTCCCGCATTATAGACAGACGCTTTACTGTCTGAGCCACCAGGGGTCAGTAAGTACTGATTTGATGATTAATTGACTTTGTTATTTTTCTGTGATTTTTTGGGTAAATTATTTATTCATTTATTTAAGTTGTGCGGGGTCTTCATTGTTGTGTGGCCTTTTCTCTAGTTGTGGCAAGCAGGGGCTACTCTCTAGCTGCAGTGCACGAGTTTCTCATTGTGGTGGCTTCTCTCATAGAACACAGGCTCTAGGGCACGCAGGCTTCAGCAGCTGTGGTACATGGACTTAGTTGCTCCTCAGCATGTGGGATCTTCCCGAATCAGGGCTTGAATCTGCGTCTCTTGCATTGGCAGGTGGATTCTTATCCACCTCGCCACCAGGGAAGTCTTTCTGTGATCTTTTAACAAGTCACAAAGATCACTATTGATTGTGACAAGTCACAATTGATTAAATCATTGGTCATTGGTGATTGAACTTAGTCTTATTAAGCCTCTCACCCATCTTCCCTCCTCAGAGGTCAAGGTGGGCGTGGAAACTGAAAGTTCAAACCCTCTAACATTGCAGCTTGGTTCCCCTGGCAACCAGCCCCTATCCTAAAGTTATCTAGGGGATTTCAAAAGTATCCTCATTAACATAACCAAAGACACTTTGATTGCACTTGTTCCGTGGCTAAGTCCTATCTGATTCTCTGTGACCCCATGAACTGCAGCACACCAGGATTTCCTGGTGTATGTCTTCCAGAGTTTGCTGAGACTCATGTTCATTGAGTCGGTGATGCCATCCAACTATCTCATCCTCTCTTGCCCTCATCTCCTCCTGCCCTCAGTCTTTCCAATGAGTCAGCTCTTTGTATCAGATGGCCAAAGTATTGCAGCTTCAGCATCAGTCCTTCCAATGCATATTCAGGGTTGATTTCCTTTAGGATGGATTGATTTGATCTCTTTGCAGTCCAAGGGACTCTCAAGAGTCTTCTCCAGCACCACAGTATCAAAGCATAAATTCTTCAGTGCTCAGCCTTCTTTATGGCCCAACTCTCACATCTGTACATGATTACTGGAAAAACCATAGCTTTGACTATACGCAGCTTTGTTGGCAGTGACGTCCCTCCTTTTTGATACACTATCTAGGTTTGTCATATCTTTTCTTGCAAAGAGCAAGTGTCCTTTAATTTCATGGCCGCAGTACTGTCCTCAGCGACTTTGGAGCCCAAGAAAAGAAAATCTGTAACTGTTTCCACTTTTTCCCCATCTCTTTGCTATGAAATGTTGGGTCTGGATGCTATGATTTTAGTTTTTTGAATGTTGAGTTTTAAGCCAGCCTTTTCATTCTCCTCTTTCACCCTCATCAAGAGGCTCGTTAGTTCCTCTTTGCTTTCCCTGATTGCACTTATCACTTATGAAATTCTAAGAGTTTTAGGAGCACAGTGCCAGGAATGGAGATAAAGACCAAATATATATTTTGTTATAAAGAAAGCAGCTCTTTTGCCCTTTTCCTATTTGCCCATTTCTGGTTCCTCTGTAACCTTAAAAGAACCTGATCATAGGAATGAGATCACCAGGCAATTTAAGCAAACTCCTGACTTACGTTCTCCTGAATGCACACCATGCCTCGCCTAACTTGTTGATTCTTTTCCTAGACAGAAGTAGGTAGGCCTCTGCCCCCAGTAGCCCCCATAAGTAATCCTGCCAGCAAGATAACATCTGAAGAGTCAGCTAGTCTGCACACAAAGGAGAAGGATGCAGAAGCCAACCTCCTGCTTCAATGATTCCCTGAGATTCTTCCCCCTTTTCCCTTTAAAAACTGTCATGGTGATCAGAATCTTCAGAATTGGAGGACAAGAGTCCACCTCCTCCCCAGCTTGCCTGCTTTTCTGCTGACACTTGACCCTCCATTATCACCTTTCGAACAAGCAGTCAAGTGTGCCTTTAGTAACAAGAAAGCAAAATATCACATATATCAAACCAAAAATGTTCACTGAAAAGATTTATTTTAGCAGCTCAGTTTTATCCCATTCTACACATTTGTTCAATATATTTATATTTGTTCTGCATAGATGGCATATTAACTTTTATAGTTGACTTTTTCATTGGATATTTGCTGCTACCTGGCCTGAAGAAAGAGTCAGGCGGATAAATAAAACCCGCATGGTGGAAACGTAGAGCAGCATTTCGGTTCTTGTCAGAACTTTACTGTGGTGTGCACTTCAGTGTCTGCTTTTCTTCCTCTTCTTTCTCAAATCCTGAGCAGACGAGAGATCTTCCCTTGGGATATCGAGCACAACACTTACGCAGTTCTTCGATGACAGCCTGACACTTAGATTCCATGTAGTTGTTGGCTGAAAAACAGACAGGCAGACCCTAGTCATGATCTCATAGGACTCAGGCACAGGGACGTTGAGACCTGAACTTCCCAGTTCTTTTCACCTTAATGTACCTACAGACATGGAAGAAAGAGGATATAATCACATCCACTGAATTCTTTCTGATTTAGAGACCCATTGACAGCTTAATAAGGAAGAAAAGTATGCTTTACAAAGTGCTCAGAAGATATGTTCACATCTAATTTCCTTTTATTTAAGGCTGATTACTTCTGTGCCTTTTTCTAGGGCAGCGGTTTCTAACCTCCTCTCTCTTTTTTTTAGGGAGGAGTCACTAATCCCTTGCACATTAGTTTGCACTCAGTTTAAGGTGGCTACTGGATGTTCCCAAACAAACCTTTACATTAGGGGTTGAGAAACTGCAGCCTCAGCCTTTTTAACAGCTGAGCTAAGAATAAATTTATTTGGGGGCTTCCCACGTGGCACTAGTGGTAAAGAACCCACCAGCCAATGCAGGAGACATAAGAGATGCAGGTTCGATCCCTGGGTTGGGAAGATCCCCTGGGAAAGGGCATGGCAACCCACTCCAGTATTCTTGCCTGGAGAACCCCATGGACAGAGGAGCCTGGTGGGCTATAGTCCATTGGGTCGCACAGAGTCAGACATGACTGAAGCAACTTCCCATGCACGAGCTAAGAATGGTTTTTACAGAAGGTTGTGAACATACACCCATGCTCACCCACACCCACAGCCACATACACCCACTCAAAGACCTCTTGACCTCCAAAGCCTAAAATGTTTCCTGTTAGGTCCTTTATATAAAACATTTGCATATCCCTGCCAAAGATAGACCCTAAGTCTAGGAGGACTTGATCTAAAGGTTCTAGGTAAGCTGTAGTTGATTTGAGTCTCCTAGTACTAAAATGGGGTGCATGGGAGTTAGTCTGGGATGGGAAAGACAATTTTGATTAGCAAGAGTATGGTTGGGTGGCTAAGTCCAGGTTTGGACCCAGACCAAAGGAATTCCAATCATCACTGTGCCCCTTACTAGTTCTGTGACCCTGGACAAGTTACAAAGTTATATCCATCTCGGGTGAGAGGATTAAGTCAATGTTATTTAAAGCCCTTTCAATTGTGACTGTCATACACTGAGTATTTAGTGGTCTCTATTTCAGTCCTTCCAGCTCTCACTGTAGCAAGGGGGTGTTGCTGCTGCTGCTAAATCACTTCAGTCATGTCCAGCTCTGTGTGGACCCCATAGATGGCAGCCCACCGGGCTCCCCCGTCCCTGGGATTCTCCAGGCAAGAACACTGGAGTGGGTTGCCATTCTCTTCTCCAATGCATGAAAGTGAAAAGTGAAAGTGAAGTCACTCAGTCGTGTCCTACTCCTAGAGACCCCATGGACTGCAGCCCACCAGGCTCCTCCATCCATGGGATTTACCAGCAAGAATACTGGAGTGGGTGTAACCAGCTCTAACTTAATGTGTGTTCTCCTTTAGCCATATGATGCTAATTCAAATCAGGAAAGAATCAGAATCACCTAAGAATTTATCTGGGAGAAGAAATTGTGAAGAGCATTCTTTGTGGGCAGGCGGTGGATGACCTAGGCCCATGGTAGTGAAAGCATGGAGTTCTAACCACTGGACTGCCAGGGAATTCCCCTTCCTTTTTCGTCAATTTGGAGAAAGGAAAGAAAAGGAAGAATAAAATGGCATTCTTATTTTCCACTAACATTTCAGATTAAAAGATTTAAAAAATATTGCTTGCATCATAAATGGAAAAGTCCAAGAATCACAGTTAAAGGTCAATGGAAATACACAAACAAGGGTTTTCTTTGGTGGTGAGTCTTTGGGTGAATTCTGAACATTTTCTCTTCTTTCATTTTTATGTTTTCATGGACACATCCATGTCTATTACTTTAATAATGGGAAAAATGATCAAAAAAATCAGTTTTCAAATTCAGATAGCCTTGTAGCTTTCTGCTAATAATCATTGGCTGATTTAAAAAACTAAAATCCTCTAGCATTTGGTCCAACAAAATGGACAAATCATATCAAATATGCTTTAGCTGAAATTAACTTTTGCCTTTAAGAGTTAGTTGCTGAATCCCAATTGTATTTTCACCCCACACCATCTAACCTGATTGCTCTTAAAAAGTGAGTTGGTGGCCACCAAAGTGAGCTGGTAAAGTATGACCAACCCATTTAGAACTGCTGCTTCTGCTAAGTGGCTTCAGTCATGTCTAACACTGTGCGACCTCATAGACGGCAGCCCACCAGGCTCCCCTGTCCCTGGGATTCTCCAGGCAAGAACACTGGAGTGGGTTGCCATTTCCTTCTCCAATGCATGAAAGTGAAAATGAAAGTGAAGTCGCTCAGTCATGTCCGACTTTGTGCGACCCCATGGACTACCAGTCTCCTCCGCCCATGGGATTTTCCAGGCAAGAGTACTGGAGTGGGTTGCCATTGCCTTCTCCACATTTAAAACTAGTCTTTTTTAAAAAAGTACTTTGCTCATCTTAGTGATTCTCAACTCTGGCTGTGTATTAAAATCACCTGGTTAACTATTTCGATTGAGTCCTACCCAGACCCCAGCTGCAGAGAGTGTGATTTAATTGTTCTAGGCAAGTTTTTGAAGTTCTCCAGGTGATTCTAAATGTACAACCAGGATTGGTTAACCCTAAGCTTAGGTCACATTGCTTTATTTTCTGCCATCTTTGCTTTATTTTCTGCCATCTTTGGTGATATAATGAGGAAAATCTTGAGGATAAATTAATTACAGAAATATTATATTCTGAGTGGAGTTAGTATTGTCTGATGATAAAAAGAACACTTGATCTCTTGTTAGTTCACAGATAAAGTGGAAACATAGAAAAAGCATTTAACGTACTACCTTGTAAACATTTCTGTATTTCACAGGCTTGTTTCTGGCACGGATCCTTCTGCGGCATATCCAGAAAACTAAAATAAGAAAAATGATTTTTATTTTGTTTTTTATACATAAAGACTTTAAAGCCCCTCTAGATGGAATTTTCTTCTGAGACAAGCAGTATGCTCTTACAATTGCTGGAAAACAATTACACTAAAACATTCTTCCCGTTCAGAGGATGAATATGCTGTATTTGTATAATATTCCATTTGGTTTGGAAGATATAAATATCTTGTGGAAAAAAACCCTTGAATTCAACTCATCTTGACCACTGTAAACCAACACTGGGCTAGAGGAGCCAGAGCTGCAACCTGACGGCTCTATGACTTATAGAACCACCTTTATAAATGATTTAACTCCTTGAGCCTTTTCCCTTATTATTGATGTGTAAAATAGGGATCATACCTACCTGAAAGCACTGGTGGAAGGATTAAACGTCATAAAGGCAATAAACTGCATAGAAGGCAGTAAGGACTGAACACAATAGCTATTATTCCCGAGATTTTTTAACAAGTAAAACCTTACTTTTAATGTACATAAAGTGCTATGAGTATTTTAACTCAGGAAATGTCTTTATCGGGTAGTGAATCAGCAATATTCGGTGTTATTACTACTTCCTGAGAAAGGTGCTAGGTAAGCAGTTAAAATTTTTCATGGAGTTCTTACAGAAACCAACTTCAGATATTTGAAACCAGAGAATAAACTTAAGTGCCCCTGATTCTGATCAGCAATTTCTAATAATGTGAAGACACCATTTCAGAAAGGAAAAAGGCTCAGGAGCCTTGGTAGCTATTTCATGAATGCAAATACTCCTTTTTCTCTTTTTTTTCCCCTCAGAGCCCCCTAACTTCTCAGTAGATCTGAGTTAGGTCAGTACTGGGATGGGAAACACTGGCGCAAAACCTAGGATATTTACAGGATGGGAGAAGGAAAGGCAGGTGAATTGCTGCAGGGCAAATTAGCGACAAAGAAATGCTGATGCTGCTAGCAGTTGCTCTCTTCTCTCTAAATCAGTACCAAGTCCTTGGTGATCGGGGCATCTGTTCTGTAGCAGGTGCTGACTTTTGTGGGATTCATCAGATCCCAGGTCCAGCGGATGATGTCCATTAACAGGTCTATGGCAATTTCCAAAGGAGTCAATGGCAAGTTACGTATCCTAACTACATGCTTGTGTTGGCTTGCTTTCTACCTGCATAACCCTTCCTCTGCAGTTCCACCTTCCATGTTCTTCATGGCCCTTTCTAAACTTCTGTGTTCTTGAGCAGTTTTTCACCCCACGCCCCCCCACCCCAGGCCCACAGGTGGGTGCACTGCAGTGGTGAATGTCGTGATTGTCATTTACTGAACAGAACAGTGGAGCATCTCTTCCTAGAATTCCAGCACCTGGGGAGGAGTGGAAAAGAAAAGATCATTAACATCACCACGATGAGAGTGAAAAAGCAGCAGCAGGGTAGGGACGGGGGAGAGAGAGAAAATACGTACCCGGTTAATCATCAGGCAAAAGTTTAAGCAACAGTTCCTGTACGCCCCTGACCTGCCAGAAAAAGAAAAGTTTATGATGAGTACTCTGTCATAAGAGTCCCAGGACAATGAAAAAAAAACTTGATTAAGCAACAGGCCTACCATTAAATGATGCTGGATTTGCCACAAGCGAGAGTTGTTGTCCATGTAGCGCTCCTCGGGGTAGAGTTGCCACATGAGAGGTAGCTGGGAGGTGAGAAGGTGGCTTGGCCTGGCTGCGTCACCTAAAGGAACCTGAACTTGCTGAACTCGGGCCCTTAGGAAGCTTGTCTCCTGGTGGAGAGAAGCGATCACACAGAAAACCAGAGACTTCAGGATGGTGCGACGGATGTACTTGAAAGCAAAAAATCGATCAAGAAATCCGCAAAGGAGAAACAATTACCTCTTCCAGGACGGCCACCCACGTGCGCTGGTACTCGTCGCGGTAGACACCCTCTTGGTGAACCCAGAGGCGATCGGGTGGGGCCCCCACATCCTGTCCTGCCATCCTGGGCTTTGGGGTCCAATGCTAGCCCTGCTTTTCTCCACCTAAGCCTGCAGCACCCGTGCACAGGACACAGGTGTGACTTTGGGCCTTGGACTGAACACACCCATGAGCCAGGGGACCTTGTACTAGCAACCACCAACTAGAAGCCAACCTCTTTGACGCCTACTTGCGCCGTCTACACTGAACCCAGGGCATCTGAAGCTCGTGGCTGGTTTGAAACTCGGGGTGGAACCTCGGGTGAGGCTGCTCACAGCGAAGCACTCAAGAACTCAGGGAGGGAAGGGGTTCTGGGGGCATGTAGGAATGGCGCTATGGGAAGCCAGGGGTGGGGGGGGTGGTCTCGCAGTCTTTGCATTCCACAAACAGCATCAGACAAAATGTAGTGAGCCATGGAGTATGCACAGCAGTGCACAGAAGGACACACTTATTGGGGCAGGAAAGCAGTAGAACAGACACATGCATGCCATCCGTCCCCAAGTAAAAGCCCTTTCCAAGCAGTTTCCATCTTAAAAGGTAAGACTGTGCAGGTCAAATCATGTAATCATGTGTGTGGCTTTCTAAATGGCAATCAGAATTTTGTTTTAGAAGGCAAAAAAACCTATTAAGCAGTTTTCTTAGAAAGCTTACTTATAGGGGCTAGGCATTTCCAAAAGGCAGTTTTCTTTTTAGGGAAAATATATAAGGTCATATCATGGAATGTTTCAGTTCCAAGAGACTCTGGGATCATGATGGTTAAGAGTTGAGAGACAGCAAACGAGAGTTACCCATCTCGTTTCATTTTAATGCTTCGGGGTGTCACAGGAGCCCATTTTCCCACAGACGGGTGGCTTTACATTCTGTTTTCCCAAGTCAGAAAAGCAGAAAAGCTCACCTGCTCTTTGAGAGGTGTAAGCGAAGCACACCTTTGGGGCCAAATCTTCCGTAACACAAACTCAGCTCTACTGTAAGGATCCTCTGCCCACTTCTGGATTGGATTTCAGGGTATCACAATAACTCGACCTGCACTTTGCAGGAATGAACCTTTGGGGGCCAGGTTACAGCATCATGGGGTGGCTTCCCTGGATGTCTACATTGGGCAGGGTGCAGACATGCCATTGGGGAATCCACTACAAAAAAACAGAGGTCTTCTATTCCCACTGGGTGACCATTAGGTAGGAGAAGGACTGCAATATAGCTTGGGAGGTTGCTAAACTCTCAAAATGAGACTGTCAAGAGCAAACAAGAAGCCAGAACGCAGGGTGAAGTCTAAGAGGAGAACTAACTGAGCTGAACCCAGCCTTTGCGAGAACAAGCTGAGTCTGATTTGTTGGTTTTCCTTAACATTGTTGGTTTATCTTCACTGAAAGGTAGGTGGAAATATGTTTGAGAGAGGGAGGAAATGGTTTGATTGGCGTGAATGATTTAAGAGCATCACAGTTGCTTTGCCCATTGTACCCTGAGTGGACCTGACTCTGAGCCTATCATACCTTTTGTTATAAGTGTTAGTTGTTCAGTCCTGCCCGACTCTTTGTGATCCCATGGACTGCAGCCCATCAGGCTCCTCTGTCCATGAGATTTTCCAGGCAAGGATATTCCAGTGGGTCACCATGCCTTTCTCCAGGGGATCTTCCCAACCCAGGGATCGAACCTGGGTCTCCTGCATTGCAGGCAGATTCTTTACCAACTGAGCTACAAGGAAAGCCCTTTGTCTTATATGGCTCTCTTATTTCAAACTTATCAAAGGCAGAATGCCTTCTCCTTAACCAAATCCCGATTTCTCTCGGTGGCAACACAGCTTCTCCGGATCCTGCAGACTCAAAACTTATGACTTATCCTGGACTTCCTCCTCTTCTTCAGTGGGTACATCCCACCCGTCACCAATGCCAACCAGCGCCACTACCACTATTATTTCAGACCAACTTCACTCTGATACCAGATTCATTGTGTCTAGTGCTGTATCCATGTTCTCTGTCCAGTTCAATTCAGTGGCTCAGTCGTGTCTGACTCTTTGCGACCCCATGGATGGCAGCACACCAGGCCTGCCTGTCCATCATCAACTCCCGGAGTTTACCCAAACTCATGTCCATTGAGTTGGTGATGCCATCCAACCATCTCATCCTCTGTTGTCCCCTTCTCCTCCTGCCCTCAATCTTTCCCAGCATCAGGGTCTTTTCCAATGAGTCAGCTCTTCGCTTCAGGTGGCCAAAGTATTGGAGTTTCAGCTTCAACATCAGTCCTTCCAATGAACACCCAGGACTGATCTCCGTTAGGATGGACTGGTTGGATCTCCTTGCAGTCTCTCTGTCCACTCACCTATAATATGTCTTCCCAGGCCTCTCTGCCTATCTCAGTGCTATGACCACAGAGGGTACATGTCTGCCTTCTTGATGAAAACATCTTGCCTCTGATGAGTACTGAACATTTATGTCTAAAATTCACATTTTAGCCACTAATTATAAATCACTTTGCATTTCACTCTGCTTATTTCACAAGTTCTGTCCCCGCCCCACCCCAATATAGTATTATAAGCATGTAGAGAGAAGGAATAATGCAGTACTGGGACACTGTGAGCCTCAAATACTAGTCAATGTTCCTGGGAGTGGATGGACATGGTATGCTGAGTAGACAGACAAAAGGCCATATAAACATGGGTAGAGAGTGGTTCATTCTCTGGGTTGATTAGATAGCTGTTTGTTATTTTGTTCAAAGCCTTTTTTTCCATTTCGTGGATACAACTATTCTGCCTCTCTTCCCCATCCCCTGCCCCACAGCTTTGGAAAGGAGTGATCCAAGAAAAGAAAAACAGTAAATAGGAATGTCAAAAAGAGAGTCAAGTCAGAATTTTGATACAGAAGAAATCGGTGTGTTCCCCCTGCCCCCCTTTAAAGTAGAAACCCAGTGTTGAGGGTTTTAGGGCCATCTCAATTTCACAGGTAGGTCCTGGCAACAACTAACAGATTGCCACACTGACATTTACATGTTTTGAAGGAAAAGCAAACATTTACTGGTTACCCTGACTTTGAAAGGAGATACTTCCAGCAGAATAGAGGGCCAACCAATTGGATGGGCTAAGTTAGGAAGAATCACTACCAAGAGGCCTGTGAACCTCTGCAAAATATTCTGAGAGGAAAGGCACCACATGTACTGCTGTGACCCACAGGACAACATGCTTGGCATCGGTGGGGTGAGCCTGGGGACAAGCCCCAGCACACAGCCCCAGACTCCTACTCGGAGACATGTGACGGCCCAGTGGAAGACAACTGCAGGGATCAAGGGACTGAGAAGCTGCCCTGTGAATGCAAATCAACAAGAACCTCAGCTGGGAAACGCAAAGGCTCAGTGAGAGGGATTAAGAGCAAAGCCCCCAGAATCACTGGAGATGGAAATGGCACCCCACTCCAGTACTCTTGCCTGGAAAATCCCATGGACGGAGGAGCCTGGTAGGCTGCAGTCCATGGGGTCACACAGAGTCGGACATGACTGAGCGACTTCACTTTCATGCATTGGAGAAGGAAATGGCAACCCACTCCAGTGTTCTTGCCTGGAGAATCCCAGGGATGGGGGAGCCTGGTGGGCTGCCGTCTATGGGGTTGCACAGAGTCGGACACGACTGAAGCAACTTAGTAGCCCCAGAATCACAGGTTGTATGAATGGAACACAGTCTCCCTAGAGGTGATCCTTGGAATGCTGGCCCCTAACTTTTTCTTGGTCAAGTAAGTTTGGGAATCTTAGGGAAGCATAAGGCACCTAAGGATAATAAAAGCTCTGGCAAGTTATGCAGTCATGAAACTTTAACATTCCCCCCAGTTTATCTGACTAGAGAACATTCTTCGACACTTGTGCATAAACTTCAGGGCCCCGTGAACTAAGATGAATCTCTGAAAACCTCAAGATAAACTTAGGTACAAAGTGCAATACAATACACAGAACATAATCCTGTTCCATTCAACTCTAGGAATACTACCAGATACAAATTCAAGTGGACTCAAACAAGTGTTTACAGGGACTTCCCTGGCAGTCCAGTGGTTAAGAGTCTGTGCTCCCAATTCAGGGCTCACGGGTTCCATCCCTGGTTAGGGAACAAAAGGTTCCTGCATGCCTCACGGTGTGGCCAAAAAAAAAAAAAGTGTTTATATTCCTTTATTACCCATGAATGTAGGGCTTCCCTGGTAGCACTCGTGGTAAAGAATTCACCTGCCAATGCAGGAGATGCAAGAGACATGGGTTCGATCCCTGGGTAGGGAAGATCTCCTGGAGGAAGAAATGGCAACCCACTCTAGAATTCTTGCCTTGAAAACTCCATGGGCTGAGGAGCCTGCCAGGCTACAGTCCATGGGGTTACAAAGAGTCAGACATGACTGAACGACTGAGCATACCCATGAATACACTAAAAAAGATTGCCCCATGGGGGTTACCTTGATGGTAACCTGAATATGACCAGGGACCACACTGGCCTAGATAGAATATTTCTTAGGCGGTTTGTAAACTAAATAGATGATAGATCACAAAGAAGGACTTCTTTAGGTATGTAAGTAAAACCATTATTTTTCATGTATAGAATGAATTATTGTGTCTTTTAAATTTACAATTTGGTTTAACTTCCAGGTGTTTGAACAGCTTTCAAACATGAATCAGTCGAATACACTTATTTTATTTGAAGTGAATTAATAAACTCATCTAATTACAATGAGTGAAGTTATTAATATCAAGAATGCCAGCCCTGGAGTCAGCCTGGCCTGTATATGAATGCTGGTTTTGCAACTTAGTAGCTCTGTGACCTCGGATAAGTTAAGTTCTCTACACTCCAGCTTTCTAAAATGTTAAATGATAAAAGAACATATTGATCATGATTGTCAGCACTTACTTAGCAGTTTCTACATGTCTTATATATATTGACCCTTGCCACCTTCACAATCACTCATTAGATACTACGATTACCTTCACTTAAAGATGACGGAAATAAGGCACAGAGAAGTTAGCTAACTTGCATGAGGTAACACAGCTAGGAAGTTGCAGACGCCGGTTCCAACTGGGGCAGTTTACACATATGAGACAGAGATGCTTTGTAGTCTAGCACATAATAAACTTTGACATAAATGTCGGTAGTTTTTTCTACTCCAATTAAACTTTAGGGCTGTCTAATGCACCCATGAGCATTATAAAAGAGAATGTCAATGTTGAATGTGAGATTGAGGAACACCAACCATAGACAAAAGGTGTTTTTCTTTTCTTTTAGTGCTGCCTAAAAGTGGTTATAAACGGAAGTCCCATCAGAAAACAATAACAGCCATTTGTGCACCATCAGCGCAGGGCACACTAGCCGCGAAGAGCAATTGAAAAGAATATATGCTGTAAAATCGAAGCTTAAGAGCAAAATCGGATAGGTCGAATGTAATCGCACACTTGAAATGTCGCCCCTGCTTCACCATGAGCAAAATGAATAGTGGAAGGATCTGCAATATAATTCTTAAACTTTAGGTAAACAATGGAGGTTGCTGGCATAGATGTTCCTGATAGTTCCATGGGACGTTGGCCCTATTTGTGGGGAGATTGGGGTTGGAACTGACTTGGGAGAAGAGCAAAGCATCAACACGTCCTCCAGCAGCACCCTGGGCGTGTTCCCTTTCCAGTACTGGCCTGTTCGCCTGGCTCCCAGACTACACACGAAACCGGTCAAACCAACAGGCACTGACCGGCCGTAGCGGCAGCACAGCATAGATTGTCTTTGATTTAGACTCGTTCGAGAACCCGCGTGTAATTTCTAGCCTTGGCAGTTGGGAGATGCGTACTTTCCCTTATGGCGTGTTTATCACACCTCCAAAGAAAATGACTTTTACGTATAATTTCACCGGGTCTGATATCACCGAGACAAGGCGAGCTGAGGAAACTCGTGCGTATCTGTGGCGATCTGAGACACATCTGACCTCGAATCGAAACTTGAATTCCCCTTTCCCTTTCCCTGTATCGAACACAGAGATACCTAAAAGCCTTCGGAGAAAGTAGCAGCCACCAAGCTTAGGAGTGATACTTTTCAGATACAGTGTAGCACTGTTTCTGCCAAGAGGTTACTCACATGAATATAGTGTTTCTTGGGCTAATTAATCCGCCTCAAGAGCAGCGAGGCTACTTCAGGTCACCCACCCCGGGCCACTCAAGCCGAGATCGGGACGTGAGCCCGGGGCGAGACGAGGCGCATTCCGAGCCGAGGTCACCGAACCGAAGTTACCGGCCGGTTACCGGAAGTGGTCCAGTGAAAGAGTGGTCCCAAATTCAAGGCCCCTAACTTGGAAACAAAATAAAAGAAAACCTTAACTCGGGACCCAATTTCCAAAGAGCGTCCCCTGGGCGCGAGAAGGCCGGCGGGGGCAGCGATGCCGCTGGCGGGAGGTCCCCGGAGCGTGTAGGCCGCGCACGGCTCTTCTCGGCGGGAGGGCAAAATGGGCGCCGGCGAGCAGGAGGCGCTGGCCCGGTCGTCCGCCCGTTCCTCACACACCACGCCCGCCCGCGGCCCGACAGCGCCGCCTCCCTGCCGCCCCCCGAGCCCGGCCCCACGTCCTGCCCGCGGCCGGCCACCGCCCTCCGCCCCAACGGCCACGCCTGCCTCAACCGGCGCGGGCGTTTCCCAGGTGCCGCTGGGCCGGCCCCGCCCCCGCGTCCCAAGCTCCGCCCCCGCGCGCCCGCGCGCCCGCCCCGCGCCCCAGGCCCCGCCCCGCCCCAAGCCCCGCCNGGAAAAGACTTTGATGCTGGGAGGGATTGGGGGCCAGAGGAGAAGGGGACGATTGAGGATGAGATGGCTGGATGGCATCACTGACTCGATGGACGCAGGTTTGAGTGAACTCTGGGAGATGGTGATGGACAGGGAGGCCTGGCGTGCTGCGATTCATGGGGTCACAAAGCGTCGGACATGACTGAGTGACTGAACTGAACTGAACTGAGAAGCTGTCCATGAAAAGTTTATTCTCAGAAATCTGTTTTGTGTCCTTTCCATGCCTTTTTGTTTTCTTTTGGAGTCTTTCTACAAGAAATTATCAAGTGTTTTGGGGCTAACAGAAGTTTTCCATCTTCTTTCTACACTCCGTTTCATAGCAGGGCTAGTCATGGGCTAGGCAGCCTAGAATCATTAGTACATTTTATTATTTAATTGTTGATTCCCATAGTATTTCCCTAACAAATGAAAAAGCTTTTACTTTGACAAGAGTATTGTCATTCTAATATATCCCCATTGTCCTTTTAGAATCTGAATCTTGGGTATCTTTATATTTTCACATCTGGGAGATAGAGTTCACTGACAGTGGATTTTTTTCTTTGTTTCTTTGCAGATGTCCGCACACAAGCCATGTACCAGATGATGGATCAAGGCTTTGTAGGACTTATATTTTCCTGCTTCATAGAAGATAAAAATACAAAGGTATTGTGTCTGCGTGTCTCTCTGGATGTAGGCATGTAGGCACGTGCAGGTATAAATACACACACAGAATAGAGAAAGATGTTTGGGAATTTTCATAGTATGTCCAGGGAAGGTTTCAATGAGCAGGGTCAATGAGTCAGGAGCTGAAGACAGTGAGGGAGCAAGTCTTGCAGATTTCGTGGGGGAAGAGCATTCCAGGCAAGGGAAAAAGCCAGTGAAAAGACTCTGCAGTGAGCATGGAACATTTGGGGGAGACATCGAGGAAGTCAGTGTGGCTGCAACAAGACCCTCTGTCCCAGCTTGCCTCCATCAGTCCCAGTTTTCACCCCATTGCCCCCAGTCTCCTATTCAGGCTGCACCTTTCTTTCTTGGAAGTATCCTGGTTTGGATAGCTCATGTGCTCATCCTCCAGTGAGGTCTGGGGTAGGGAGTGCTGGTGGGGACATAGGGAAGGAGGGGTACAGAATCCATGACATCCATGAAACCAGTTAGGGAGAAACTGCAGTAACTGGGGAAGAGATAATGGACATTTGACTACAGCAGTAGGAGTGGAGTCAATGAGAAGTGGCCAGATTCTATATTTTTTGGTGGCTAATTGTAGTAACAGGTGCCACCATTTATCATGTATTGTATGGTACTTAGTCATTACGTGTTTGACATAAATATGCTCAGACCCTGACAACAGCCTCTGAGGGTTATTATTATCCATATTTTCTGGATAAATAAACAAGCTCAGAGTAGTTAAGCAGCTCAATCAATGGCTAGTCTTGCCATTCTTGGGGAAGATCCCCTGTAGAAAGTCATGGCAACCCACTCTGGTATTCTTACCTGGAGAGCCCCATGGACAGAGGATTCTGGCGGGCTATAGTCCATAGGGTTGCAAAAAGTCAGACATGACTGAAGCAACTTAGTACACATGCCATTCTCTATTTAGAATGCCTCTGTTTGAGTTTTATGTTCCGATCAAGAGCTTTTACTATGTGTCACTGCAAATGAAAAGAAAATTTCACGCTGCAAGTGTGAATTTTGCCAGCTCACCAAGTGTGTTCTGTTGTTTAGCACATTAGTTATTGTCTCAGGATCAATGTTCATAGTGAATAGTCTTCATAATATCACTTGTGAAAACATAAAAGTTCAGTATCTTGAACTTCATAGTTCATTTGAAATGCTTCTGGCTTTGGCATTATAAATTTATTTACTGTCATTATAGATAGTTACA
>SJYA01003606.1:50240-61517 GCA_006410615.1 Neotragus moschatus | reverse complement strand
TCTGGCTCTAAGTAAGTGACCACACCATCGTGGTTATGCAGGTCATTAAGACGTTTTTTGTTCAGTTCTTCTATGTATTCTTGCCACCTCTTCTTAATCTTTTCTGCTTCTCTTAGGTCCATACCATTTCTGTCCTCTATTATGCCCATCTTTGCATGAAATTTTCCCTTGGTACCTCTAATTTTGTTGAAGCTATCTCTAGTCTTTTCCTATTCTATTGTTTTTCTCTATTTCTTTGCATTGTTCACTTAAGAAGGCTTTCTTGTCTCTCCTTGCTATCGTTTGGAACTCTGCATTCAGATAGATATATGTTTTTTTTCTCCTTTTCTTCTCAGACAACCATTTTGTGCTCTTGTGTTTCTTTCTCTTTGGGATGGTTTTGGTCACTGCCTCCTATACAGTGTTACAAACCTCCATCCATAGTTCAGGCACTCTACCAAATAGAATCCCTTGAATCTATTCGTCATCTCCACTGTATAATAGGGGGTTTTATTTAGGTTATACATGAATGGCCCAGTGGTTTTCTCTGCTTTGTTCAGTTTAAGCCTGATTTTTGCAATAAGGAGCTCATGATCTGAACCACAGTCAGCTTCCAGTCTTGTTTTGCTGACTTCTCCACCTTCGACTGCAAAGAATATAATCAATCTGATTTTGCTGTTGACCATCTGGTGATGTCTGTGTACACAGTCATCTTTTGTGTTTTTGGACAAGGGTGTTTGCTATGACCAGTGTATACTCTTGACAAAACTGTTAGCCTTTGTCCTGCTTCATTCTGTACCCCAAGGCCAAACTTAACCTGTTACTTCTGGTTATCTCTTGACTTCCTACTTTTGCATTCCATTCTGTATGATGAAAAGGACATCTTTTCTGCTGTTAGTTATATAAGATCTTGTAGGTCTTCACAGAACCATTCAACTTCAGCTTATTCAGGATTAGTGGTCAGGGTGTAGACTTGGATAACTGTGATACGCCTTAGAAACAAACAGAGATCATTCTGTTCTAATTAGGATTGCATCCAAGTACTGCATTTCAGACTCTTGTTGACTATGAGGGCTACTGCATTTCTTCTAAGGGGTTCTTGCCCACAGAAGTAGATACAATGGACGTTTTAATTAAATTAGCCCATTCCCATCCACTCTACTTCACTGATTCCTAAAATGTCAAAGTTCACTCTTGCCATCTCCTGTTTGACCACTTCCAATTTACTTTGATTCATGGACCTAAAGTTCCAGGTTCCTGTGCAGTATTATTCTTCACAGCATCCGCCTTCACTTTCACCACCAGACTCATCCAAACTGAGCATCATTTCTGATTTGGCCCAGCAGCTGCATTCTTTCTTTCAGTTCAGTTAAGTTCAGTTGCTCAGTCGTGTCCGACTCTTTGTGACCCCATGGACTGCAGTATGCCAGCCTTCCCTATCCATAATCAACTCCCAGAGTTTACTCAAATTCATGTCCATTGAGTCAGTGATGCCATCCAACCATCTCATCCTCAGTAGTCCCCTTCTTTTCCTGCCTTCAGTCTTTCCCAGCACCAGGGTCTTTTCAAATGAGTCAGCTCTTTGCATCTGGTTGCCAAAGTATTGGAGTTTCAACTTCAATATCAGTCCTTCCATTGAACACTCAGGACTGATCTCCTTTAGGATGGACTGGGGGGTGTGTTTGATATTCTTACAGTCCAAGGGACTCTCAAGAGTCTTCTCCAACACCACAGTTCAAAAGCATCAGTTCTTCGGCACTCAGCTTTCTTTATAGTCCCACTCTCACATCCATACTGGAAAAACCATAGCCTTGACTAGATGGACCTTTGTTGACAAAGTAATGTCTCTGCTTTTTAATATGCTGTCTAGGTTGGTCATCGGAGAAGGCAATGGCAACCCACTCCAGTACTCTTGCCTGGAAAATCCCATGGATGGAGTAGCCTGGAAGGCTGCAGTCCATGGGGTCACTGAGGGTCGGACACGACTGAGCGACTTCACTTTGACTTTTCACTTTTATGCATTGGAGAAGGAAATGGCAACCCACTCCAGTTTTCTTGCCTGGAGAATCCCAGGGATGGGGGAACCAGGTGGGCTGCCATCTATGGGGTCGCACAGAGTCGGACATGACTGAAGTGACTAAGCAGCAGCACCAGGTTGGTCAGAACTTTTTAAAAAATATACATTTATTTATTTTAATTGGAGGCTAATTACTTTACAGTATTGTATTGGTTTTGACATACATCAACATGAATCCGCCACGGGTATACNCAGGTGGGCTGCCATCTATGGGGTCGCACAGAGTCGGACATGACTGAAGTGACTAAGCAGCAGCACCAGGTTGGTCAGAACTTTTTAAAAAATATACATTTATTTATTTTAATTGGAGGCTAATTACTTTACAGTATTGTATTGGTTTTGACATACATCAACATGAATCCGCCACGGGTATACACGTGTTCCCCATACTGAATCCCCCTCCCACCTCCCTCCCCATACCATCCCTCTGGGTCATCCCAGTGCACCAGCCCCAAGTGTCCTCTATCATGCATTGAACCTGGACTGGCATTTGTTTCATATATGATATTATACATGTTTCAATGCCATTCTCCCAAATCATCCCACCCTCTCCCTCTNGAACCTTCCCCTTAGCACTGCTTTTACAGTGTCCCACAGGATTTGGGTTGTTGTGTTTTCATTTTCATTTGTTTCTATGCATATTTTGATTTCTTTTTTGATTTCTTCTGTGATTTGTTGGTTATTCAGAAGCGTGTTGTTCAGCCTCCATATATTGGAATTTTTAATAATTTTTGTCCTGTAATTGACATCTAATCTTACTGCATTGTGGTCAGAAAAGATGCTTTGAATGATTTCAGTTTTTTTGAATTTACCAAGGCTAGATTGATGGCCCAGGATGTGATCTATCCTGGAGAAGCTTCCATCTGCACTTGAGAAAAAGGTGAAATTCATGGTCATAACTTTTCTTCCAAGAGGTAAGTGTCTGTTTATTTCATGGCTGCAGTCACCTTCTGCAGTGATTTTGGAGCCCCCCAAAATAAAGTCTGACACTGTTTCCACTGTTTTGCCATCTATCTGCCATGAAGTGATGGGACCAGATGCCATGATCTTAGTTTTCTGAATGTTGAACTTTAAGCCAACTTTCTCTCTCTCCTCTTTCACTTTCATCAAGAGGCTCTTTAGTTCTTCTTCACTCTCTACCATAAGGGTGGTGTCATCTTCATATCTGAGGTTATTTATATTTCTCCTGGCAGCTTTGATTTCAGCTTGTGCTTCATCCAGCCCAGCGTTTCTCCTGATGTACTCTGCATATAAGTTAAATAAGCAGGGAGACAGTATACAGCCTGACTTACTCCTTTTCCTGTTTGAACTAATCTGTTGTTTCATGTTCAGTTCTAACTGTTACTTCTTGACCTGCATACAGAATTCTCAAGAGGCAGGTCAGGTGGTCTGGTATACACATCTCCTGAAAAATTTTCCACAGTTATTGTGATCCACACAGTGAAAGGCTTTGTCATTGTCAATAAAGCAGAAATAGATGTTTTTCTGGAACTCTTGGTTTTTTGATGATCCAGTAGATGTTGTCAATTTGAACTCTGGTTCCTCTGCCTTTTTTAAAAGCAGCTTGAACATCTGGAAGTTCATGGTTCACATACTGCTGAAGCTTCGCTTAGAGAATTTCAAACATTACTTTGCTAGCGCGTGAGATGAGTGCAACTGTGTGACACTTTGAGCATTCTTTGGCATTGCTTTTCTTAGTGATTGGAAGCAAAGAAGACCTTTTCCAGTCCTGTGGCCACTGCTGAATTTCCAAATTTGCTGGCATATTGAGTGCAGCACTTCCACAGCATCATCTTTTAGGATTTGAATTTGTTCAACTGGAATTCCATCACCTCCACTCGCTTTGCTCGTAGTGATGCTTCCTAAGGCCCACATGACTTCACATTCCAGGATGTCTGGCTGTAGGTTAGTGATCACACTATTGTGATTATCTGGATCATGAAGATCTTTTTTATACAGTTCCTCTGTGTATTCTTGTCATGTCTTTTCAATATCTTCTGCTTCTGTTAGGTCCATACCATTTTTGTCCTTTATTGAGCCCATTTTTCATGAAATGTTTCCTTGCTATCTCTAATTTTCTTGAAGAGATCTCTAGTCTTCCCCATTCTATTGTTTTCCTCTATTTCTTTGCACTGATCACTGAGGAAGTCTTTCTTTAGGTGTTTATTCTTTCTGTAGCTATTAGTAATTGCCCTTTGCTCTTCCCCAATTGCATATTGGACACCTTGTGATGTGGGGGGCTTGTCTTCTGGAGTCATATCTTTTTGCCTTATACTACTCATAGTGTTCTTGTGGCAAAATACTGGAGTGGTTTGCCATTCCCTTTTCCAGTGGACCACATTTTTTCAGAAATCTTCTCTGTGATCTGTTCATCTTGGGTGGCCCTGCATGGCATGGCTCATAGGTTCATTGAGTTATGCAAGACTCTTCATTATGAGGGGGGCTGGGATCTATGAAGTTGGAGTATAAATTAATCAAATGAAAATAGGGGGGAAACTCCAGGTAGAGGAAACAGCCTGACAGTGAAGGATGCTGTGTGTTCTAACATAGCAGATCTCAAATTTTGTTGCACATGTGATTCTTTTGTTTGCATTTTGAATGGGTTTGTTTTTCCCACCATGACTCTTTTAGCTGCATATTTGAAGGCTATTATTTCTATATTAACATTTTTTATTATCCTGAATTCTTTCATTCCTTGGATTAATTTTACATTTGATTCTCTAGAGCTTTCTGGATAAATATTATGTCTCAGCTGTAAATAGAAATTATTTTACTTCTCCAGTTCTTGTGCATCTGATTGACTGTCTTAGGTGCTACTGAATTGCCTAGTGTCTCCTTTATATAACACTGGAAAATAGTAGGCAGTCTTTTGTTTCTCATCCTGATGTAAATTCCTGTAGTATTTCACTATTAAATAAGAAAGCTGAGTGCCGAAGAATTGATGTTTGAACTATGGTGTTGGAGAACACTCTTGAGAGTCCCTTGAACTGCAAGGAGATCCAACCAGTCCACCCTAAGGGAGATCAGTCCTGGGTATTCATTGGAAGGACTGATTTTGAAGCCGAAACTCCAATACTTTGGCCACCTGATGCAAAGAGCTGAGTCATTTGAAAAGACCCGGATGCTAGGAAAGATTGAGGGCAGGAGAAGGGGATGACAGAGGATGAGACGGTTGGATGGCATCACCGACTCAATGGACATGAGTTTGGGTAAACTCTGGCAGTTGGTGATGTACAGGGAGGCCTGGCGTGCTGCAGTTCATGAGGTCACAAAGAGTCGGACATGACTGGAGTGAATGAACTGATGCATATGGTTTACTATTAAGAAAATTAAGCAACTGAAGATGGTGGAGCAGATGGACATACGTTCATCTCCTACAAGAACACCAAAATCACAACTAGCTGGTGAACAACCATTGACAGACAGGAGGATATTGGAACCCACCAAAAAATAAATACCCCATGTCCAGGGACAAATGAGAAACCATAATGAGATGTTAGGATGGGTACAATCATGTTACAGTCACACCCCATATCTGCCAGAGACTCTTGTGCTGTGCTAAATCACTTCAGTCTTATCAGTCTCTTTGCGACCCCTTGGACTGTAGCCCACCAGGCTTTTCTGTCTATTGGATTCTCCAGACAAGAATAATGGAGTGGGTTGTGCTCTTCCTGAACCAGGGATCGAACCATAGAGCCTATAGCCCTGCCATGAAGAATGCAGACTCCAGGACTGGGCTGCCTCATGCCAAACTATAGGGAGGGAACACAACCCCACACATCACCAGAAAATTAGATTAAAGATTTACTAAATATGATCCTGCCCACCAGAGTAAGACCCACAGCCAGCCCCTCATGTTAGGAAGCTTGCACAAGTCTCTTATCCTCATCCTTCAAAGAGCAGACAGATTGAAAACCACAATCACAGGAAAGGTGCCGAAATGATCACATGGATCACAGAGTTGTGTAACTCACTGAGACTATGAGCCAGGCCATGCAGAAGAGCTGGCAAGAATACACAGAAGACCTACCCAAAAAAGATCTTCATGACCCAGAGCATCACAATGCTGTGATCACTCACCTAGAGCCAGACATCCTGGAATGCAATGTCAAGTGGGCCTTAGGAAGCATTACTATGAACAGAGCTAGTGGAGGTGATGCCATTCCAGCTGAGCTATTTCATATCCTAAGAGATAATGCTGTTAAAGTGCTGCACTCAATATGCCAGCAAATTTAGAGCACTCAGCAGTGGCCACAGGACTGGAAAAGATCAGTTTTCATTCCAATCCCAAAGAAAGGGAATGCCAGAGAATGTTCAAACTACTGCACAAATTGCACTCATTTCACTTGCTAGCAAGGTCATGCTCAAAATCCTTCAAGCTAGGCGTGAACGGCATGTGAACCAAGAACTTCCAGGCGTACAAGCTGGATTATGAAAGGGAGAAGAACCAGAGATCAAATTTCCAACATCCATTGGCTGATAGAGAAAAGATAGGGAGTTTCAGAAAAACATCTATTTCTCCTTCTTTGACTACATGAAAGCCTTTGACTGTCTGGATCACAACAAACTGTGGAAAATTTTTAAGGAGGTTGGAATACCAGATCACCTTAGCTGCCTCCTTAGTAACTTGTATGCAGGTCAAGAAGCAACAGTTAGAACCTGACATGGAGCAATGAAGTCGTTCAAATTTTGGAAAGGAGTATGTCAAGACTGTATATTGTCACCCTGCTTATTTCACTTCTTTGCAGCATACATCATGAGCAATGCTGTGCTGGATGAATCAGAAGCTGGAATCAGGATTGCCAGAAGAAATATCAGCAATCTCAGATATGCAGGTGACACCACCCTAATGGCAGTAAACAAAGATGAACTAATGAGCCTCTTGATAAAGATGAGAGAATGAAAATGCTGGCTTAAAACTCAACATTCAAAAAACAAAGATTTGGTATCCAGTCCCATCACCTCATGGCAAAGTGATGGGGAAAAATGGAAACAGTGACAGAGTTTATTTTCTTGGGCTCCAAACTCACTGCAGATGGTGACTGCAGCCATGAAATTAAAAGATGCTTATTCCTTGGAAGTAAAGCTGTGACAAACCTACACCATGTATTAAAAAGCAGAGACATCACTTTGCCCACGAAGGGGCAAATAATCAAAGCTCTGGTTTTTCCTGTAGTCATTTATGAATGTGAAAGTTGGACTGTAAAGAAGGTTGTGTGCCAAAGAATTGATTCTTTTGAACTGTGATGTTGAAGAAGACTCTTGAAAGTACTTGGACAGCGTGGAGATCAAACCAATAGTTCCTAAAGGAAACAGATTCTGAATATTCATTGGAAGAACTGATGCTGAAGCTGAAGCTCCAATACTTCAGCCATGTGATGTGAAGAACTGACTCACTGGAAAAGACCCAGTTGCTGGGAAAGATTGAAAGCGAGAGGAGAAGGGGACGACAGAGGATGAGATGGTTGGATGGCATCACCAACTCAATTGTTTTGTGTTTGAGGAAACCTTGGGGGATGGTGAAGGACAGGTAAGGCTTTTGTGCTTCAGTCCAGAGGGTCAGAAGGAGTCAGACACAACTTAGTGACTGAACAGCAAATTAAGAAAATATCCTTAAATCCTTCATAATTACCTCTTTTTTTTCCTGTGTTTATTCAGGAATGACTGTTCTGTTAAGCTTTTCAGGACCTGTGAAGATAATTCAGGCTTTCTTTAGATCTGTTAATATGGTATATTATATTGATAGATTTCCTACTATTGAGCCAAGCTTGGCTTCCTGGGAAAATATCATGAGGTTTTCCTAATGTGTTATTGGGATGTTTTTGCCAATATTTTTAGTTTTTGCTTTTGCATCGAGTCATAAGTGTTAACTTTTTGGAATTTTTTTATATTATTAGGTTTAGGTTTCCATATCATGCTTTGTTGGGATAGTTCCTCTGTTTCTTTTATGGCAATAGATCTGCTTATGCTTTTTTTCCTAATGAGGTCAATTTTTATTGACCTGTATTTTCTTAAGAGCTTATTCATTTTGTCTCATTTTCAAATTTTTTTTGCAGAGATCTATCTACCAGAGAGTTTTTTTTTTAAGTTTAAATTTTTATTTTTTAGTTTGTTTTGCTTTACAATACTGTATTCATTTTGCCATACATTGACATACCAGAGAGTTTCTTATGGTATTTTAAATCTCTTCTATTTCAGTAGTTACCTCCCCCTAGCATTGTTAATTTTCCCCCAAACAATCATTTTTAGGTATTAGTTTGTTTGTTCCTACTCACATTCTCACAAATTTTTACTTTATCTTTCACTATTTCCTTTATTATTTTTTTCAAATCTTCTGAATTTCATTTCCTTATGTTTTATTTTGGTTATTTTCTTGTACTTTATCTTAACCTTTAGGGTTTGGAATTTATTTAATATATTTTTTATCTTTCATTTTTATTGATGTAAGTGCTTAAGGCTGTGAATTCCCACTAGTCTCAGCTTAAATATATCCCATGCTAGGATAGTAGCTGTATTTTTATTTTCATTATTTGTTAAAAAGTGGTTTAATTTTGGTTTTCATTTTACCCACCCAATGTATTCCTGTCTATTTGGTATTGTATTCCTTCTATTTGGTATCTATGCTATAGCTTTTCTGAAATGGTCCTGATCCATAATATCCAAAAAAAAAAAACCTCAAACTTGACACCCTTCATTGTTTGCCTGTTTCTCCAGCCATTTCCTGGCTAACAGTCATCTTTGAGAACTAAGCTCAAGTTTAAGAATTCTTCTTTGATACCTGTCAACCTTCAATATCAACCCAGTTAAGTACTCCTCTGAGAAGTAAATAGAATCCCTTCAGCTGTAGACTTCAAAACTCTATTCTGACTTATGAGTTCTAGCAAACTCTAGAGCTTCTTCATAACCTTAGTTTGGTTTGTTGATTTTAGCTTTTCAGTGCAAGTGTAACACAGAGACAGAAAAGCACACTAATTATGTGTCCAGCTCAATCAGTTTGCATAAAGATACCTATACAACCTCAACACAGGTCACGAATGTGCCTCTGAAGCTAAAATATATATCAGGAAATAGAAACTTACTAGCTCCCCAGAAGCCCGCTGTGTGGCTCCTCTCAATTGCTCAGCCTTTGCTCCTTTCCAAAGGGAACCATTATGCTGATTTCTAAAAATACAGATTAGTGATTCTGTCTCATAATGGCTGCTTTAAAGTTTTGTCAGATATTTCTAGCATATGTTTCATGTTGCTTTTTTGTGTCTGTTCATTATCTTCTTCCATGCACGATGAGATTTCTGTGGTTCTTTATATGTTGAGTAATTTTGGTTCCTAGCTTGATTATTTTGGATATTACATTGTAAGTTCTTAAGTCTTGTTTATATCCATGGGTTGTATGGTATTTTGAATTTTGGTGTCCTTCCCTAATCCACCTGTTATTATTTGCTTTGCAGAGTTCACAAGTAGCCAGGCCTGGAATTCTGTCTGGGTTTTAGAGTTGAATTCAGTGCAAGATAAGGATAGTATGCATTTATTTCATCTTGTGTGTGGAGTCATCCAATGTTTTGAGGTTTAATAATATATTTACAAATACCCTATGAATCAAAGAATAAATCAGAAGGGAAATCAGAAAATATTTTGAGCTGAATGATCATTTTTGTAAAAAAGTAAAATTTGGGATGCAACTAAATGGCTACTTAGAGGGACATTTATAGGTCTTTGGTTCTTTCAAAGAAAGCAATCAAATTAATAAGCCCCCAGGAAGACCAATCAAGGAAAAAATACAGAGCATAAACTTACAAATATAGAGAATGAAAAAGGGAAAATCACTTGTAATCTTACATATTTTGAAAGGATAAGAATATATTATGAAGAATGTAAGTTAAATGGATACATTCCTAGAAAAGCACAACTTTCCAAATCTAAAAAAATACAGAAAATCAGAGCATATGCAGAATACATCATGTAAAATGCCGGGCTGGATGAAGCTCAAGCTGGAATCAAGATTTCCAGGAGAAATATCAAGAACCTCAGATATGCAGATGACACCACCCTTATGGCAGAAAGTGAAGAGGAACTAAAGAGCCTCTTGATGAAAGTGAAAGAGGAGAGTAAAGAAGCTGGCCTAAAACTCAGCATTCAAAAAACTAAGATCATGGCATCTGGTCCCATCACTTCATGGCAAATAGAAGAGGAAAATTGGAAGCAATAACAGATTTTATTTTCTCGAGCTCCAGAAGCACTGCAGACAGTGACTGCAGCCATGAAGTTAAAAGATGTTTGCTCCTTGGAAGGAAGCCTATGACAAAACGAGACAACATATTAAAAATCTAAGATATCACTTTGCTGACAAAGGTCTATATAGTCAAAGTTATGGTTTTCCAGTAGTCATGTACAGATATGAGAGTTGGACCATAAACAAAGCTGAGTGCTAAATAATTGATGCTTTTGAATTGTTGTGCTAAGATCGCTAATGTGTTATAGTCTATCAAATGTTTAAAGAAAAAAAACAATAACAATCTTATCCACACTGTTTCAGAAAATTGAGATATGGGAAGACTTTGTATGCAGTCAACATACATGGAAATCTAGCAGGGGTAATTAAAGGGTAATTAAAGAAAAGAACATCTGGAACGTACTCATTTACAATCAAGATGCCGATGTCCTGCCACACCCAGTATACAAAAGTTAACCTAAAATGTGTCAAAGACCCATATAGAGAAGCTAAAAGTATAAAACTCATAGATTTAAATCTTTGTGACTTTGGACATGGCAATGGTTGCTTAAATATGTCACCAAATGTACAAGCAATATATTTTTTTTAAAAGATAAACTTGATAAAAAAATTTAAAATTTGGTACACTGAAGGACATTATGAAGAAAGTGAAAAAGTCCACACAGAATAGGAGAGAATACATTTAAATCATATATTTGATCATGGTAGAGCATCCAGAATATGTAAAGAACTCTTATTCTAAACAATTAAAAGACAAGCAACTCAATTTAAAAACAGGCATTTAACATGGAACTGGAAGTCCTAGTCAGAGCACTAGGCAAGAAAAGGAAATAAACAGCATCCAAATTGCAAAGGAGGAAGTAAAATTATCTCTGTTGACAAATGACATATGTAGAAAGCCTCAAAGATGCCACTAAAAAACTATAAAAAGTAATAAATTCAACAAAGTTGCAAGATATTAAATCATACAAAAACATCTGTTTTGTTTGTATAC
>SJYA01003606.1:18690-50074 GCA_006410615.1 Neotragus moschatus | reverse complement strand
CTAACAATGAACAATTTGAAAAGTAAATTAAGACAATCCATTTACAATAGCATCAAAATGAATAAAATACTTAGGAATAAGCCTAACCAAAAAGTGAAAGACTTATACAATGCAGACTACAAAGTGCTGCTGAAGAAAAGTAAAGAAGACAAATAAATAGACATCCCATGTACATGGATTGAATAAGTTGGCACATTATTGACCAGAGATGTATCAGTACATCTTTTGTTACCCAAACGTTATTGACTGGAGTGTTTCAATATTCATTTGCATAACAAATCACCAGCCACATGCATTAGTTTCTGCAAAAATCCCCAGGTCAGTAATGTGTTAATGTTGTTAAGATGTACATACTACTCAAAGTGATTCACAGAATTAGTGCAATCACTATCAAAATCCCAACAGTGCTGGTTTTTGTTTGTTTACAGAAATAGAAAAACCGATCCTAAAATTCATATGGAATCTCTAGGGAACCTGAGTGGCCAAAACAATTTTTTAAAAGAGTGAAATTTGAAATCTCATACTTCGTCATTTCAAAACTTACTAAAAAGCCTCAGGAATCAAAACAGTGTTGTACCAGCATAAAAACGGACATGAAGATCAAAGGAGCAGAATAATAAGTCCCAAATTAAACTGTCATATATGTGGTCAAATGATCTTTGACCAAGGCTCCAAGAATACTTGATGTGATGGACTTCCCTGGTGGTACCATGGATAAGTATCCACCTGCCAATGCAGGTGACATGGGTTCGATCCTTGGTCTGGGAAGATTCTACATGGTTTGGAGCAGCTGAGCCCATATGCCCCAACTATTGAAGCCCTTGTACCTAGAGTCTGTGCTTTACAATAAGAGAAGCCACCCCATCGAGAAGCCTGCACACCACAAAAACAAAGAGTAGCCCTCGCTCAACACAGCTAGAGAAAAGCCTATGTGCAGCAACCAAAAACAAAAAAATAAATTTACAAAGATAACATTAATTAAAAAAAGAACACGATGGGAAAAGGACATTCTCTTCAATAAATGACGCTAGGGAAACTGGAGAGTTGCATACAAAAGAATCAAGGTGGGTCCCTACCTTATACAATATGCAAAAATTAACTCAAATGGAATAAAAACAGAAATGTAAGACCGAAAACTATAAAAGTCCCAGAAGAAAATGGGGAAAGCTCATGAAATCTAATTTGTCAATGACTTCTATTAGGGAACTTCCCTGGTGACTCAGATGGTAAAGCGTCTGCCTACAATGTGGGAGACCCAGGTTCAATCCCTGGGTCGGCAAGATCTCCTGGAGAAGGAAATGGCAACCCACTCCAGTATTCTTGCCTGGAAAATCCCATGGATGGAGGAGCCTGGTAGGCTACAGTCCATGGGGTTGCGAAGAGTTGGACATGACTGAGGGACTTCACTTTCACTGTTAGATATTACACCAAAAGCACAGGTTACAAAAGGAAAAACAGACAAATGCACTACATTAACCTTAAAAGCTTTGATCATCAAGGGAAATAATTGAAAAGGCAACCTACAGAATGGGAGAAATTATTTTCAAATCCTATATCTGATAAGAGGTTAATATCCAGAATATATAGAGAATTCCTACACCTGAATGACAAAATAATTTAAACATGGACAAAGGACTTTAGACATTTCTCCAAAGAAGATAAACAAATGGCCAACAAACCTGAGAAGATGCTCAACATCACTAATCATTAAAAAATGCAAAGCAAAACCACTGTTGAGACATTACTTCACATACATTAGGATGACCATTATAAAAAACACAGCAAAGAACAGATGCGTGGTGAGGATGTGAAGAAGAAGTTGAAACCCTTGTGCTCTGTTGGTGGGAATGTAAAATGGTGTAGTTAGTATGGAAAAGAATACAGAAGGTCCTCAAAAAAACAAAAAACAAGAACTGCTATATGACCAGCAATGTCTCTTGTGTATATCCAACAGCATTGAAAACAAAATCTCAAAGAGATATTTGCACACCCACGTTCATAACAGCATTATTCAAAATAGCCAAGACTATGGCTCAGCTCATGAGTTCCTTATTGCAAAATTCAGACTTAAATTGAAGAAAGCAGGAAAAACCACTAAGCCATTCAGGTATAACCTAAATCAAATCTCTTATGATTATGCAGTGGAACTGAAAAATAGATTCAAAGGATTAGACGTGGTAGAGTGCCTGAAGAACTATGGACAGAGGTTTGTAGCACTGTAGAGGAGGCAGTGATCAAAACCATCCCAAAGAAAAAGAAACGCAACAAGCCAAAATGGTTGTCTGAAGAGGCCTTACAAATAGCTAAGAAGAGAGGCAAAAGGCAAAGGAGAAAAGGAAATATATACCATCTAAATTCAGAGTTCCAAAGAACAGCAAGGAGAGATAAGAATGCCGTCCTCAGTGATCACTGCAAAGAAATAGAGGAAAACAATAAAATGGGAAAGACTAGAGATCTCTTCAAGAAAATTAGAGATCCCATGGGAACATTTCATGCAAAGATGGGCACAATAAGGGACAGAAATGGCAAGGACCTAATAGAAGCAGAAGAGATTAAGAAGAGGTGGCAAGAATACACAGAAGAAATGTACCAAAAAAGATCTTAATGACCCAGATAACCACGATGGTGTGATCACTCACCTAGAGCCAGACATGCTGGAATGTGAAGACAGTGGGCCTTAGGAAGGTGATGGAATTCCAGTTGAGCTACTTCAAATCCTAAAAGATGATGAGGTTAAAGTGCTTCATTCAATATGCCAGCAAATTTGAACACCCAGTAGTGGCCAGAGGACTGGAAAAGGTTACTTTTCATTCCAATCCCAAAGAAGGGCAATGCCAAAGAATGTTCAAACTACCACACAGTTGCACTCATTTCAGATGCTAGCAAGGTCATGCTCAAAATCCTTCAAGCTAGGTTTGAACAGCATGTGAACCAAGAACTTCCAGATGTTCAAGCTGGATTTAGAAAAGGCAGAGGAACCAGAGATTGTTTCCAACATCTGTTGGATCACAGAAAAAGCAAGGGAATTCCAGAAAAGCATCTGCTCTGGTTCACTGACTATGTGAAAGCCTTTGACTGTCTGGATCACAACAAACTGTGGAAAATTCTTAGAGAGATGGGAATACCAGACCACCTTGCTCGTTTCCTGAGAAACCTGTATGCAGATCAAGAAACAACAGTTAGAACCAGACATGGAACAGACTGGTTCCAAATTGGGAAAGAAGTACATCATGGCTGTATATTGTCACCCTGCTTATTTAACTTATATCCAGAGTACATTATGTGAAATGCCAAGCTGGATGAAGCACAACCTAGAATCAAGATTTCCAGGAGAAATATCAATAACCTCAGATATGCAGATAACAACACCCTAATGGCAGAAAGTGAAGAGGAACTAAAGAGCTTCGAGACGAAGGTAAAAGAAAGTGAAAGTGAATTCACTCAGTCGTGTCTGACTCTTTGCAACCCCGTGGACTGTAGCCTATCAGGCTCCTCCGTCCATGGGATTTTCCAGGCAAGAGTGCTGGAGTGGATTGCCATTTCCTTCTCCAGGGGATCTTCTTGATCCAGGGATTGAACCCAGGTCTCCCGTATTGCAGGCAGACGCTTTACCATCTGAGCCACCAGGGAAGGTAAAAGAGGAGAGTGAAAAATCTAGCTTAAGACTCAACATTTTAGAAAACTAAAATCATGGCATCCAGTGTCATACTTCATGGCAAATTGTTGGAGAAAAAATGGAAACACTGAGACAGACTTTATTTTCTTGGGCTCCAAAATCACTGCAGATGGTGACTGCAGCCGTTAAATTAAAAGATGCTTGTTCCTTGGAAGAAAAGCAATGACAAACCTAGACATCATATTAAAAAGCAGAGACATCAATATGCTGATAGAGGTCCATATAGTCAAAGGTATGTTTTTTCCAGTAGTCATGTATGGATGTGAGAGTTGGACCATAAAGAAGTCTGAGCGCTGACAAATTGCTGCTTTTGAACTGTGTTGTTGGAGAAGACTCTTGAGAGTCCCCTGAATAACAAGGAGATCAAACCAATGAATCCTAAAAGAAATCAATCCTGAATATTCATTGGAAGGACTGAAGTTTAAGCTCTAATACTTTGGCCACCTGACGCAAAGGAAGAGCCAACTCATTTGAAAAGACCCTGATGCTGGGAAAGACTGAGGGCAGGAGGAGATGACAGTGACAGAGGATGAGATGGTTGGATAGCATCATCGACTCAATAGACATGAGCTTGAGGAAACTTTGGGAGACGGTGAAGGACAGTGAAGGACAGGCAAGCCTGGCATGCTGTAGTCCAGGGGGTTGCAAAGAATCGGGCATGATTGAGTGACTGAGCAACAAAAAAGACATGGAAACAACCTATATATACTTCATTTTGTGGAGAGATATTTTGAATGACATTTTTTAAAACTTCCATGTACAGATGTTCATTGATGGAACTGATCTGTGTCTGTGTTTATCTTGTACTTTATGACCCTGCTAAACTCATATGCATAGTCATGTTTTATGCAATAGAAGGAACACGTACAGGATTTGTATGTTGAATAATTCAAAACTCATGAATAAAATCAAAGATATAAATAAATAGATTTACTGTGTTCATGGGTTAGAAGAGTCAGAGCAGCAAACATATCAATTCTCTACAAAGCTATAGATTTAATAGCAATCAAATTCCCAGCAGAAAAAAATATAATTGTGGTTTAATACTGCCTAGTGTTTTGGGTATTTTTTTATATGCATAGGTCTTATAAACCAATAAAACTTTCAAAGTAAAAAAAAATTTTTTTGAGATCAGACCTGCTATCCTAAAATTTTATGAAAGGGCTTAATAGCCAAAAAGATCTGGTGAAACATGTATAAATTTGGAGGAATCACATTCCCAGATACTGAGCTGCTATTAAGCTATAATAATCAAGACAGGTGGTATTGGTGAAAGGATCAGAGATCCAAAGAGCAGAAGAGAGATTATTGAAAGATACCCTCTTTTATAAAGATGCTAATTGACCCCATTCATGAGGGCTCCAACCTCATGGCCTAATCACCTCTCAAATGCACAGATATTGGAGGCCACATGAAGACGGAGACAGAGATAGGAGTTAGGCTACTAGAAGCCAAGAATCTCTTCAAGCCACAAGAATGTGCCTGTGGCCAGGTAGGATTTCCCATCTAGAGCTTTCAGATGTGTGGCTGTAGTAGGTATTTGGGGGCGAGGTGATGGGGGAGTATTAAGGGATTTCTACATATAAGATTAATGCTTCTGCAAACAGAGAGAGTTTGACTTCATTTTTTCCAGTTTGGTTACCTTTATTTGTTCTACATGCAGAATTGCTCTGGCTCAGAGATCTAATGTTATTTTGAAGAGAAGTGGTAAGGGGGCCAGACATATTCTGCTGGGTGGGAAAGAGAGAGAAGGGAGCTAGATCTTATGTTGAGGTACCACCCTGGGCCAATGAAGTCACAGAGTGCCAGGGACCCTCAATTTTGGATGCTCCATTGAACCCACTGTTAGGTGGAGATTAGGTGTATTCAGGGTGAGAAGTATTTAGAGGTAGATTGCTTGGCCTTGGAGTAACAAGCCTACTCTAGCATGAAAATGGAAGTATTTGTATATTATGTACCTATTTCCTTCTAGGCGAGAAAATGAGAAATCAAGTGAACACTGAATTAGAACAAGTGATTATTTATATAAGTAATCCCTTCCACTTAACAAAGCTGATGGAGCCATTGAAGACTCTGTAGTTCCTCTTCCCCCACACTTTGTGATCAGTGTGTTCCACCTCATTGGCAACTTTCTGAAAACAGTATTAATAAGCTATTTCCCTTGTCTGGGGAATGAGTATAAGGACTTTATTTTTTATGAGAATACTGGCTCTGCAAATGTACTTCCAAATTGCTCCCCACATGAGCTCGGTTTGAACCATATCCCCTTTGGAGTTACTAAATGAGTTATAGGAATGTTTAATGTTTGAAGCATACCATGTCCAAAAATTTCTATTAAAACTGTAGAAAACTTCCAATTATGACAACTCAGCATTAAAAACTTATCAACTTCTTGGTATATATCCAAAGGAATTGAAATCAGGGTCTCAAAATAATATCTGGGGTCCCATGTTCATCGCAGAATTACTCACAGTAGCCAAGGAGTGAAAACAACCTAAATGCATATCAGTGGATAAATGGATAAAGCAAATGTGGTATATGTCTGCATATGTGTATATACATACCATTTTCAACAACATGGATGAACCTCGACTACATTATGCTGAGTGAAATAAGTCAGAGAAAGACAAATACTGCAATGCATGCCCTCACTTACCAGGCTGGATGAAATACAAGATGAAATCAAGACTGCTGTGAGAAATATCAACAAGATGCCTGTGTGCTTAGTCGTGTTTGACTCTTTGCAACCCTTTGGGCTATAGACAGTCAGGCTCCTCTGTCCACTGACTTTTCCAGGCATGAATACTGGAGTGGGTTGCCATTTCCTTCTCCAGGAGATCTTCCTGACACAGGGACCAAACCTGTGTCTCCTACATTGCAAACGGATTCTTAACCTGCTGAGCCATCGGGGAAGCCCATTAACAAGATGATACAACTCTAATGGCAGAAAATGAAGAGGAACTAAAGAGCCTCTTGGCAAGGGAGAAAGAGGATAGTGGAAAAGCTGGCTTAAAACTCAACTTTCCAAAAACGAAGATCATGGCATCCAGTCCCATCACTTCATGACAAATAGGATAAAAGTAGAAGCAGTGACAGATTTTGTTATTTGGGCTCCAAAATTACTGCAGATGGTGACTGCAGCCATGAAATTAAAAGACCTCTTGCTCCGTGGAAGGAAAGCTATGACAAACCTAGACAGCATATTAAAAAGCAGACATCACTTTGCTGACAAAGATCCATATAGTCAGAGCTATAGTTTTTCCATTAGTCATGTACAGATGTGAGAGTTGGGCCATAAAGAAGGCTGAGCACCAGAGAATAGATGCTTTCAGATTGTGGTACTGGGAAAGCCTCTTGAGAGTCCCTTGGGAAGCAAGGAGGTGAAACCAGTCAATCCTAAAGACAGTGAACTCTGAATATTCCCTGGAAGGACTGATGCTGAAGCTGAAGCTCCAATACTTTGGCCACCTGATGTGAAGAGCCAACTCATTGGAAAAGACCCTGATGCTGGGAAAGAGTGAAGGTGGGAGGAGAAGGGGACGACCGAGGATGAGATGGTTGGATGGCATCACCAACTCAATGTACATGAGTTTGAGCAAACTTGGGGAGATAGTGAAGGACAGGGAAGCCTGGTGTGCTACAGTCCATGGGGTCGCAAAGAGCTGGACACAACTGAGAAAAGAACATAAACAATGCTCTTACATGTGGAATCTAAACCCATCAAACTACTAGACACAGAGAGGAGAATGGTGATGTCAGGGGTGGTAGAAGGGAAAATGAGGAAGTGTTGGTATAAGGGTACGAGTTTGGGAGATCTAATGTCAACATGGTGAGTGTCCCTTGAAATTTGTTAAGGGAGATCTTAAATGTTAAATCAGCACAAAAATGGTAATTATGTGAGCTGATAGATATGTTAATGCACTTGAGTGTGTTGATCGTTTCACAATGTGTGTGTGTGTGTGTGNGACTGATGCTGAAGCTGAAGCTCCAATACTTTGGCCACCTGATGTGAAGAGCCAACTCATTGGAAAAGACCCTGATGCTGGGAAAGAGTGAAGGTGGGAGGAGAAGGGGACGACCGAGGATGAGATGGTTGGATGGCATCACCAACTCAATGTACATGAGTTTGAGCAAACTTGGGGAGATAGTGAAGGACAGGGAAGCCTGGTGTGCTACAGTCCATGGGGTCGCAAAGAGCTGGACACAACTGAGAAAAGAACATAAACAATGCTCTTACATGTGGAATCTAAACCCATCAAACTACTAGACACAGAGAGGAGAATGGTGATGTCAGGGGTGGTAGAAGGGAAAATGAGGAAGTGTTGGTATAAGGGTACGAGTTTGGGAGATCTAATGTCAACATGGTGAGTGTCCCTTGAAATTTGTTAAGGGAGATCTTAAATGTTAAATCAGCACAAAAATGGTAATTATGTGAGCTGATAGATATGTTAATGCACTTGAGTGTGTTGATCGTTTCACAATGTGTGTGTGTGTGTGTGTGTATATATATATATCTCATAATATCAGTTTGTATACCTTAAAGAGTATAGGTATATAGGACAAATAAAAATTATATATATATAATTTGTCTGGTGGCTCAGACCGTAAAGTGCTGCCTGCGATGCAGGGGACCCAGGTTCAATCCCTGGGTTGGGAAGATCCCCTGGAGAAGGAAATGGCAACCCACCCTAGTACTCTTGCCTAGAAAATTCCATGGATGGAGGAGCCTGGTGGGCTACAGTCCATGGAGTCGCTAAGAGTCAGACACAACTGAGTGAGTTTGTGTTCTTTCTTTCTTTCTTATATAGTTTGTCAATTATTTGTCAACTATACCTCAATAAGGTCAGTTCTGTGCAGTCGCTCAGTCGTGTCTGACTCTTTGCAACCACATGGACTGTAGCTTGCCAGGCCTCCCTGTCTATCACCAACTCCCGGAGTTTACTTAAACTCATGTCCATCGAGTTGGTGATGCCATCCAACCATCTCAGCCTCTGTAATCCCCTTCTCCTCCCGCCTTCAGTCTTTCCCAGCATCAGGGTCTTTTCCAGTGAATCAACTCTGCATCAGTTCAGTTCAATCCCTCAGTCGTATCTGACTGTTTGCAACCCCATGGACTGCAGCATGCCAGGCCCATCTCCAATTCCCAGAATTTACTCAAACTCATGTCCATTGAGTTGGTAATGCCATCCAACCATCTCATCCTCTGTCATCCCCTTCTTCTGCCTTCAAGATACCTCAGTAAAGTTGGAAACAAAAACTGACATGACGCGACCTGGTTGTCTTCCAGATATGAGAGAATTGAAATCCCAATTCATATTGTACCTCACGTAACCATTGGGAAAGTATGTCTTGAATCAGCAGTTGAGCTGCCCAAGATCTTGTGCCAAGAAGAACAAGATGCGTATAGGAGGATCCACAGGTAGAGACCCTCGCTGCTCATCTTTCTACTTCTCAGGGCCTGGTCCCCATTTCCTCCCGTCCTGTCATCTTTGGCAGCTCAACCTGCGAGCCCCCTTTGCTTTTTTGCTCTCTTATGAAAAAGCTTTACAGTAGTTCGCAGTCATCAGGTTTCTCACTCTGTATGATAACAGTCTCTTTACCACTTGTTTCTCTCCTGGTGCACTTTGCATCCTCCTGGGGCAAAGATAATTTTTTAGTTGCTAAAAAAAATTAACATCTAAGTTAACCCCATGTACTATGTGACGCCTTCAGTGAGAGACAGTAATTTTCAGATTATTTCTTTGAATTATTTTAATGTTTGAAATGAACGTACATCCCCCAATCATGAAAAATTTAACAAGAATGGAAAGTTAAATGATCCATATTTATCTGTTTTGGCAGCAGACTGGTGCCAGCCAGATTAGATGAACTGATGCTCTGCTACTAATCTATTTTATCCTATCCCTTTAGCCTTACACATCTGGACTCAGTAACCAAGATCCATAATGGCTCAGGTAAGATTTTTTCCCCTAAAGTATAAGCAGTAAAATACTCACATGACCAAAGCAAATTTAGCTGAAGTAACTGAATTGGTGAGTACAAATTACCCTGGAGTTTTCTTTCTCAAGAGCTTTGCCACTTGCTAAGCCTGCCACCACAACTTTTCTATTGAACCCTGCGGACAACTGAATACTATACATGCCACCCAAAGGAAGACTGGAATGTTTGCAGCAGCATTATTTGCAATAGCCAAAAAGGGGAAACACCCAGCTGTCTGTCAGTGGGCAAATGGATCAACAAAGCATGATCCATCCATACAACAAAGTATTGCTCAGAAATGAAAAGAACAAACTACTGATACATGATGGAGAAGGAAATGGCAACCCACTCCAGTATTCTTGCCTGGAGAATCCCATGGACAGAGGAGCCTGGTGGGGCTACAGTCCATGGGGTCGCAAGAGTTGGATGTGACTTAGCGACCAAATGATCAAATTATCACATGAACAACCTTGATGAATCTCAAAACCATTATGCCAAATGAAGTGTCATGTGAACTGTTACGTACTTTATAGTTCCATTTATATGAAATTCCAGAATAGGCAAGAGTAATGGGGCTTCCCTGGTGGCTCAGAAGGTAAAGAAGGGAGACTGGGGTTTGATCTCTGGCTTGGGAAGATCCCCTGGAGGAGGGAACGGCTACCCACTCGTTATTCTGGCCTGGAGAATCCCTATGAACAGAGGAGCCTGGTGGGCTACAGTCCAAGGGGTTGCAAAGAGTCAGACATGACTGAGTGACTAAGCACAGCACAATCTATGGTGACAGCATAGATTATGGATTAGTGTGAGGAAGTCTTGAAAGTTGGGGAAAGAGACCCTTTTGGGGGTCTTAGCCCTTTCGCTATGAGAGTAAAAAGCTGGTTATCTTTCTGCTCTCTGCATGGGCAGGCTTCCTTCTGGATTATGGGTCCAAGGATGTTCAGGGTAGCCTCCAAATAGGTATCTTCCTTGCTCAGTTATCCTGCTTTCCCCTGGCTGCCCATCCAAATATCTGCCAGTTCTACTATACTTTTTCTATGTTCTCCTCCTTCCCCTTCTTCCTCTACTCCCTGGTGTGGGGCTGCTGATGGTGGAATGTTGTCCTTGTGTTTTGTTTCTGTTGAAGTATTTACCAAGAATCTGTGCAGTCAGATGTCAGCGGTCAGCGGACCTCTACTACAGTGGTTGGAGGACAGACTGGAGCAAAACCAACAGCATGTGCAGGAGCTGCAACAAGAAAAGGAAGAGCTTCTGCAAGAACTTTCTTCTCTAGAATAAAGCAGGAGACAGAACAGGGTAAAATGCTTTTCTTCCAATTTGTGTTAAACACGGCCTGCAATTTCACATACAGGATGCGTAGGAAGATGAGGGAGCAGCTCTTTTTATACCCTAATGGGTGTGTCTTATGCCTGCAATAAACAAACACAAGACATCTTCCAGAAAGTTTCATTGAGGGCTTAATGAACCCTCCTACCTGGAACTGGCCTACCCAGAGCAAATGCAGGGTGATTTAAGTAGAATATGAAAGTTTTTTAAAGACTATGGAAGGTACATTGGCAAGGACATTCTATAATAACATGTCTGGGGAGTATATCTCAAATGTTCATTTCCCCTTGGAATGAGCTAAAGGAAGAAGAGTATTTCATGTTTGATTTTGTAGTTAGGATGCTTATCAGTTCAGTTCAGTCGCTCAGTCGTTTCCGACTCTTTGCGACCCCAAGGATGCTTATATTGGACAAGTAAATAAGTACATGAGGGTCAGTGGAAAGAAGTGACTCTACCTTTACTTTTTGTCCCCACTGACAGACATATATCTCATGTCTTCCTTCTTGATCTCTAAAATAGGTATTCTGAGATACCTAGGAAAGGTTGAATCTATGTGGGTGCTCTTTATAACCAAAAACATGAGTTCTGGCATATTTGACTTTGAAGCAAATTCCTATTGAGCAGATCCTAGACCCTAAGAACTTCTAAAATATAGTATAAATGTGTTTTTCCAGAAACATTTAGGACTTAGGATGTAACAGAAACCACACTTTAAAAAGTTCTGTTGCATCCTTCTTACCATGTGTAACCACAAATGATAAGTGTGTCTTCAGAAAAGAGCCAAGCCTACCTCATACTAGAAATTACAGTGGGAATTGAAGGCGTTAGAAAGATGACAAAGTCCTAATCCCAACAGCAGTGACAAAGGGTTGGTTTTTGTTTTTTCTTCCTGTTTCTCCCTAAATTACTGCTTTTCACATTTCAAAGTATAGTCCAGAACTACCTGTACCATAATCATTTGGATGTCAGACTTCATCTCTTAGAAGCGGAACCCAGAAAAGGTCATGAACTTTCCTAGGGCATATGTAGTCTAAATGTTGTGTTTTCCCTCATTTCCCACAGCCAGAGTGCTTCTCTATTCTTTTCTTTCCCTGTAGGAAGGATGAAAATATCCAGGAATGAAATTAACTGGGGGGACTCATGTTACCTGACTTCAAGATTTACTATAAAGCTGTAGTGATCAAGACAGCCCAACCAATTTTGGCAAAGGTACAGAAGCAATTCAATGGAGGAAGAATAGTCTTTTCAACAAATCATGTTGGTGCAGTTGGCAAAGAAAAGGAACTTTGACCTAAACTGTATACAATATTAGGCTTCCCTGGTGGCTTAGAGGTTAAAGTGTCTGCCTGCAATGTGGGAGACCCGGGTTCGATCCCTGGGTCAGGAAGATCCCCTGGAGAAGGAAATGGCAACCCACTCCAGTACTCTTGGTTGGAGAATCCCATGGAGGGAGGAGCCTGGTAGGCTACAGTCCATGGGGTCGCAAAAAGTCAGACACGACTGAGCAATATACAGTATACAAATATACAATATACAAATTTGAAAATGTATCATGATGTTAGGTGTAAGGTGTAAAACTATAAAACCTTCAGGGAAAAAAATCATAGAAAAATCTTCAGGATCTTGGGCTAGGCAACAAACTCTTGGCCTTCACTCCAAAAGCACAGTCCTAAAAGGAAAAAGTTGATACACTGGACTTTATCAAAAGGAAAAGCTTCTGCTCTGCAAACAATTTAAGAGGAAGATATTATTGACAGAAATCACTTGCAAACCATTTATGGCGATGAATCCAGAATATATTGTATAAAGTCAAGAAGAAAAAATAATACAATTAGAAAATGAGCAGAAGACATAAATAGACATAGCACTGAAGAGGGAATGTTGATGGCAAGCAAGCATAGGAGAAAATACTGAATCTTATTAGTAATCAGGGGATGCAAATTAAAACCACAAGGAATTATGACTATGTACTTATCAGAATGACTAAAGAAAATAATAATGAAAATGGGGACTTCCTGGCGGTTCAGTGGTTGAGACTCTGCCTTTCAGCGCTGGGGGCATGGGTTCAATCCCTAGTTGGGGAACTAAGATCCCATATGCCTCAGGGTGTGGCCAAAATTTTTTTTAAATAGTGAAAATAGCAGATGCTGTTGAGCATACATATTGGAGATCTCCTACCTTGATGAATGGAATGTAAAATGGTAAGCTACTCTGAAAAAAAGAGTTTGGAAACTCCTAATAAACTTAAACATGAAAGTGTTAGCTGCTCAGTCATGTCTGACTCTTTGGACCCCATGGACTATAGCCTGCCAGGCTCCTCTGTCCATAGGGATTCTGCAGGCAGGAATACTGCAGTGGGTTGCCATTCCCTTCTCCAGAGGATTTTCCTGACCCAGGGATTGAAAGTTAAACATGCATGTACTTTATTACCCAGCAACTGTTTTTCTGGACATCTATCCCAAAGAAATGAAAGCCTATTTTGGCACAAAAACTTCTATACAGATGTTATTAGCACTTTCATTTGTAATAGCCCCAAATGAAACAACCCAGATGTCCTGCAGTTGAGTGTGCAGTTAAACTAACCGTGCACACCATGGGATACTACTCTGCAATGTAAAGAAACAGAATATTGATATACACAACTTGGATGGACCTCAAGTGTATTATGATGAATGAAAAAAGTCTCAACAGGTCACCTACCGTATGACTGCATTTGTATAACATTCTAAATTCTTGAAATGAAAAAATTATAGAAATGAAGAACAGATTAATGGTTGCCAGGGACAGGGAATGGGGGCGGGGAATGAGATATGGGTGATTATAAAGGGTAACAACACAAGCAGTTCCTTTGTGCTGATGGAACAGTTCTAGATTGTGTTGCTGATTACATGAATGTATATCTGTGCTAAAACTATATAGAGCTACACAAAAAACCCACAAATGAGTGCATGTAAAATCTGGTGAAACCAAATAAGGTCTATAGTCTATAGTCAGCAGTATTGTACCATTGTCAATATGTTGGTTTTGAAGTTGGATTATAATGATGTGTAAGATCTTACCTGGGGGAAACTGGGACTCCCTATACTATTTTTGCACCTTCCTATTAATCTGTAATTATTGCAAAATAAAGAATTGTAAGTTTTAAATAAAGAACTAGGAGGTATGGTACGTACTTTGTGAAACAAGAGTGATAAAAAGAAAATCTGAGGGGAATAGGATGATTTGAGTATTTTTACAGGCCAGCCTTCAGCATGTGTCCCTTCTAAGCTGTTTACACTGATGCAGTTATGACCATTTGAAATCCTTTTTCTAACCTGATAATCTGAATTGTAATTTGTAAAACAGGAATGTGGGGAGAGGAGGTGGGTACTCGGAAATGTCAAAGTACATGCCATGTCTGAGGAAGCAGGGCTGGGATGAGGGCCTTGTTTGGGGCCAAATGATGTAGCAAATAAGTAAATATATTGACGGAAATGGAAGCCACGTTTGTCAAGTGTCAGAGAAATGACTTACAAACATGAATGGGGGAAGGATAAAATGAATCTTATGGTCCTGGATTGAAATTGGAGTCTTAATGTGAATTTTTTTTCACATTACAGATATAGGGCTGTGTGTACATATAGATGCATGTATTTCCTGGCACTATCCGTTCAGATTAGAAGAAATGATACCCCAGTAGCTATGAGCACATTGAGCACCCAGATATTGGTTCTCACTAAATGTAACCAGGGCCCCCACTGAGAGAAATGGCTGGTTCTGGAGCTGGGGCAGAGAAAGTATGAGATAAGCCCAGACCAAAGTTCCTTTGTTAATGCTGACAGAAGGCCACTTAAAACAATGAGTAAATTCAGAGCAGTGCTTATTGGTACCAGCAGGTTTGTAGCCTCCCTACAAATTTCTCCTGTACCTTAATTTCAGCTTCTTTCAAAGATGACACTTTGATCAACTTCCAGCCTGACAGTGTGAGGCATTCTGTAGACACCCCCTCCCCTGTGAAAATGATAAAAATTATCCTTGAATTATTAAAGTCCCTGGGAGTAGTCTGAGGAGCAAACAAAAACTCAAGAAAATCCACAAAAATTCCCTAAGAATTTCTAGTATTCGAATTGAGATCTCTTAGGGGAAACACACTGACTGGAACCGCCGACCCTGGCCAGGCGCCATACTAACTATTTGCGTGAGTTATTTTAGGACAGGAGGTAGTGATAAGGAACAGGGAACTAACAAGCCACCACCAACCAGAAGAGTTCAAGAAAAGGTCAAAAGGAAATGCCACATGTCCCACCACCTCCCAGAACCCTTGCTGGAATCCATCTTGGACAGAATAATTGGCTAAAGACAATCCAGAAACTAATTCCATCACCATAAAACCTGAGACTGCAAGCCAAGTGACAGAGCAGTTCTTCTGGGTTCTCTGCCCAGGTGCCCCTTCCTAATAAAGTCTCTTGCTTTGTCAGCATGTGTGTCTCCTCAGACAGTTGATTTACAGGCGTTAGATAAGAGCCCTCTCTTGGGCCCTGCAACAGATCTCCTCCCTCCTTTCCTTCTCCTAGCTCAGTAAAGAGGAGATTCCACTCCAGACTTGTGCAGCCAAGAACACAGGGTTCAACCTACCCCTAGCATCCAGCTGGAGGGCTTTCTTCCCACGAGAAATAGGACTTAAGCATTCATTATCCTGCCCTCAGCTCGCTGTTGCTTTGGCTAAGTCCTAGGAAAGAGCGATTGAGACATAGGAGGAGACTAACTTGTATGTGGAGGACTGAGATCAAGGTCCCTGATCACCTTGCCTGCACTCATGAAGTGGTGGTTCTGTGCCTGAAAAAACCTCAGGCTACTCACCCTGGCCCTGACTATTTAGGTCCTAGAGCTGGGGTATCACTTAGAGAAGTTTGCCAGTGTCCCCATGTGCTATTCCAGAACCTTGGTGCAGAGATTTTTGCATAGGGAGAGACACGGGCTATAAAACATGCTCCTAATCTCTTCCCAGAAAACTAACCAGTCTGATCACATGGACCACAGCCTTGTCTAACTCAGTGAAACTATGAGCCATGCCATGTAGGGCCACCCAAGACAGACGGGTCATGGTGGAGAGTTCTGACAAAACATGGTCCACTGGAGAGGGAATGGCAAGCCACTTGAGCATTCTTGCCTTGAGAACCCCATGAACAGTATGAAAAGGCAAAAAGATAAGACACTGAAAGATGAACTCCCCAGATTGGTAGGTGTCCAATATGGTACTGGAGATCAGTGGAGAACTAACTCCAGAAAGAATGAAGAGATGGAGCCAAAGCAAAAACAACAACCAGTTGTGGGTATGATTAGTGATGGAAGTAAAGTTCAATGCTGTAAAGAGCAATATTGCATAGGAACCTGGAATGTTATGTCCATGAATCAAGGCAAATTGGAAGTGGTCAAACGAGAGACAGCAAGAGTGAACACTGACATTTTAGGAATCAGCAAACTAAAATGGACTGGAATGGGTGGATTTAACTCAGATGACCATTGTATCTACTACTGTGGGCAAGAATCCCTTGGAAGAAATGGAGTAGCCATCATAGTCAACAAAAGAGGGTGAAATGCAATACTTGGAAGCAGTCTCAAAAATAACAGAATGACCTCTGTTCGTTTCCAAGGCAAACCATTCAATATCACAGTAATCCAAGTCTATGCCCCAACCAATAATGCTGAAGAAGCTGAAATTGATCAGTTCTATGAAGACCTCCAAGATCTAGAACTAACACCCCCAAAAGATGTCCTTTTCATTATAGGGGACTGGAATGCAAAAGTAAGAAGTCAAGAGATACCTGGAGTAACAGCCAAGTTTGGCCTTGGAATACAGAATGAACCTGGGCAAAGGCTAACAGAGTTTTGCCAAAAGAATACACTGGTCATAGCAAACACCCTCTTCCAGCAACACAGGAGAAGACTCTGCACATGGACATCACCAGCTGGTCAACACTGAAATCAGATTGATTATATTCTTTGTAGCCAAAGATGGAGAAACTCTATACAGTCAGCAAAAACAAGGCCAGGAGCCGACTGTGGCTCAGATCATGAACTCCTTATTGCCAAATTCAGACTTTAATTGAAAAACGTAGGCACTCAGCGCAAGCGGCTGAGACAGCTGGGTGGGCTGGCGCACTCAGCGCAAGTGGCTGCGACGGCTGGGTGGGCCGGCACATTCAGCGCGGCCGAGAGGAGCTACCCCATGTCGGAGGACAGAGACAGTGGCCGAGAGCCCCGAGCTGTGACGGTGCAGGAACAGCTGAGAGGAGCCACCCCACTTCTGAGGTCAGGGGCAGTGGCCAAGAGTGCCAGGCTGCGATGGCGCAGGAACAGCTGAGAGGAGCCACCCCACTTCCCACTCAGCACGGCCGAGAGGAGCTAACCCACGTCAGAGGACAGAGACAGCGGCCGAGAGTGCCAGGCTGTGATGGCGCAGGAATAGCTGAGAGGAGCCACCCCACTTCCGAGTTCAGGGGCAGTGGGTCGAGAGTGCCAGGCTGCAACGGCACAGGAATAGCTGAGAGGAGCCACCCCGTGTCCGAGGTCAGAGTTGGGGGCCAGGAAGAGCCACCCAGCGTCTGAGGTCAGGATCGGGGGCCGGGAGGAGCCACCCTGCGTCCGGGGCCAGGGTTGGGGGCAGGAAGAGCCACCCTACATCTGAGGCCAGGATCGGGGGCTGGGAAGAGCCACTGATTGATTAGCACTCAGCACAGGTTGCTACGACGACTGGCGCACTCAGCGCAACTGATAGGAGTTACCCCACATCCAAGATCAGGGGCAGGGGCCGAGAGTGCTGGGCAGCAATGGCACAGGAACAGCCGGGAGGAGCCACCCTGCATCCGAGGTAAGGGTCGGGCACCTGGAAGATCAACCTGTGTACAAGGAGCAGTGGCTGCACTGATGTGGGAGGGCCTGGAGGAGCTGTCCCATGTTGCGGGTCGGGCGGGGCNGCTATGAACCTTTCCCTTAGCACTGCTTTTACAGTGTCCCACAGGATTTGGGTTGTTGTGTTTTCATTTTCATTCGTTTCTATGCATATTTTGATTTCTTTTTTTGATTTCTTCTGTGATTTGTTGGTTATTCAGAAGCGTGTTGTTCAGTCTCCATATGTTGGAATTTGTAATAGTTTTTCTCCTGGAATTGAGATCTAATCTTAGTGCATTATGGTCAGAAAAGGTACTAGGAATGATTTTGATTTTTTTGAATTCATCAAGGTTAGATTGATGGCCCAGGATGTTATCTATCCTGGAGAAGCTTCCGTGAGTACTTGAGAAAAAGGTGAAATTCATTGTTTTGGGGTGAAATGTCCTATAGATATCAAGTAGATCTAACTGGTCTATTTTATCACTTAAAGTTTGTGTTTCCTTGTTAATTTTCTGTTTAGTTGATCTATCCATAGGTGTGAGTGGGGTAATGTCTCCCACTATTATTGTATTATTGTCAATTTCCCCTTTCATACTTCTTAGGATTTGTCTTACATATTGCGATGCTCCTATGTTATGTGCATATATATTTATAATTGTTATATCTTGTTTGATTGCTCCTTTGGTCATAATGTAGTGTCCTTCTTTGTCTCTTTTTACAGCCTTTGTTTAGAAGTCTATTCTATCTGATATGAGTATTGCTACTCCTGCTTTCTTTCAGTCTCTATTTGCGTGGAATATCTTTTTCCAGCCCTTCACTTTCAGGCTATATGTGTCCATTGTTTTGAGGTGGGTCTCTTGTAGACAGCATATATAGGGGTCTTGTTTTTGTATCCATTTATCCAGTGTTTGTCTTTTGGTTGTGGCATCCAAGCCGTTTACATTTATGATAATTACTGAATAGTATGATCCCTTTGCCATTTACTTTATTGTTTTGGTTTCAAGTTTATACTCCCTTTCTGTGTTTCCTTTCTAGAGAAGATCCTTTAGGATTTGTTGGAGAGCTGGTTTTGTGGTGCTCCATTCTCTCAGCTTTTGCTTGTCTGTAAAGCTTTTGATTTATCCTTCATATTTGAATGAGATCTTTGGTGGGTACAGTAGTCTTTGGTGTAGGGTATTTTCTTTCATCACTTTAAGCGTGTCCTGCCATTCCCTCCTGGCCTGAAGAGTTTCTATTGAAAGATCAGCTGTTACCCTTATGGGAATCCCCTTGTGTGTTATTTGTTGTTTTTCTCTTGCTGCTTTTTTACATTTGTTCTTTGTGTTTGATCTTTGTTAATTTGATTAATGTGTGTCTTGGGGTGTTTTGCCTTGGGTTTATCCTGTTTGGGACTCTCTGGGTTTCTTAGACTTGGGTGATTACTTCCTTCCCCATTTTAAGGAAGTTTTCAACTATTATCTCCTCAAGTATTTTCTCATGGTCTTTCTTTGTGTTTTCTTCTTCTGGAACTCCTATGATTTTAATGTTTGGGCGTTTAACATTGTCCCAGAGGTCTCTGAGATTGTGCTCATTTATTTTAATTTGTTTTTCTTTTTTCCTCTGTTTCATTTATTTCTACCATTCTATCTTTTACCTCACTAATCCTATCTTCTGCCTGTGTTATTCTACTGTTGGTTCCCTCCATAGTGTTTTTGATCTCATTTATTGCATTATTCATTATATATTGACTATTTTTAAATTTCTTGTTAAACCTTTCTTGCATCTTCTCAATCCTTGTCTCCAGGCTATTTATCTGTAACTCCATTTTGTTTTCAAGATTTTGGATCATTTTCACTATCATTATTCAGAATTCTTTATCAGGCAGATTCCCTATCTCATCCTTTTTGGTTTGGTGGGCATTTGTCCTGTTCCTTTACCTGCTGGGTATTCCTCTGCCTCTTCATCTTGTTTATACTGCTGTGTTTTGGGTGGCCTTTCTGTATTCTGGCAGTTTGTGCCGTTCTCTTTATTGTGGAGTTTCCTCATTGTGGGTGGTGTTGGATGGATGGCTTCTCAAGGTTTCCTCGTTAGGGAAGCTTGTGTTGGTGTTCTGGTTGGCGGAGCTGAATTTCTCTCTCTGGAGTGCAATGAAAGAAAGTGAAAGTGAAGTCACTCAGTCATGTCCAACTTTGTGACCCCATGGACTGTAGCCTACCAAGTTCCTCTGTCCATGGGATTTTTCCAGGGAATAATACTGGAGTGGATTGCCATTTCCTTCTCCAGGGGATCTTCCTGATTCAGGGATCAAACCTGGGTCTCCCGCATTGTAGACAGTCGCTTTACTTTCTGAGCCTGAATTATGAGATGTCAATGGGTTTGGAGTGACTTTGGGCAGCCTGTATATTGGCGCTCAGGGCTATGTTCCTGTGTTGGTGGAGGATTTGCATGGTATGTCTTGCTCTGGAACTTGTTGGCCCTTGGGTGGTGCTTGGTTTCAGTGTAGGTATGGAGGCATTTGATGAGGTCCTATCGATTAATGTTCCCTGGAGTCAAGTTCTCTGGTGTTCTCAGGATTTGGACTTAAGCCTGCTGCCTCTGGTTTTCAGTCTTATTCTTACATTAAGCTCAAGACTTCTCTATCTATTCTTCACTTTCAGATAGTTCCTTGATCCGGCTTATACTTCTCAAGATCTACAGGCCCCTTTCTATGTAGTCGTTGCTAAGAACAGGGTTTTAATCTATTGCACCTGTCACTTCCAAGGTGGTTCCCTCTGTTTTCGCTTCTGTTTGCTGGTCTCTTCAGTGTCTAATTTCTGCCCTTCCACATGGGGGTGGTGGTGGTCACTTTTTTAGGATCACTTGTTCAGTTGTACTGTGGGGAGGGAAGAACACTGCAAACAAATATCACTGGCCTGTGTGGGGAGTGCTCACAGTGTCTCTGCCACACTGAGTTTGCCCCTGCTCACGGCGTGTGTGCTTTCCCTGTCTGCACTGCTTAGGCTCTAGGTTGCTCTGCCAGGAACTGTCTGAGGCCTGCCCTGGGTTGTATGCACTTCCCAAGTCTAAGCTGCTCAGGTTCAGGTACTTGGGTACTCCTCAAAGATGCAAACTTGGTTGGGCCTACGTTTTGTGCCCTTCCCAGGTCCGAGCAGCTCAGGTGACCAGGTGTTTGGTGAGCATGGTAGGTGCGATTTATCGCCTCCCCTGTCCCTGCTGCTTGGTTTTCTGGGTGTCCAACCGGCACACCTTCTCAAGTTGATCTTGACCGTCCAGAATCCCAAGAAGTCTTGATTAGCAATGAAGCCTGCCTACAGTTTGGTAGATAATGCCTCTCTGGGGTTGCGATTGCCCCCTTCCAGCTCTGGTTGCCCCTGCCTGCCTGTCTCCAGTGGGGGGATGGGCCGGTCCACAGCCGGCTAGCTCTGTGCAGTCCTTTATTCTGTGAATGGGCCTGGCAGTATCTTAGGTTAGGACTTTTTGCATGGTAGCTATCCCATAGTCTGGTTTGCTATCCTTGTAGATGCAGGCATCTGCACTGCTTCTCTGTGGGGAGTTACCGTTGGGCACATAATCTGTGGGTTTTAATTATTTATTTATTTTTTCTCCTGATTATGTTGCCCTCTGAGGTTCCAAGGCTCGCCAAAACTCGCCAGTCAGAGTGTTTTCTGGTGTTTAGAAACTTCTCTCTTTTTTTTAAGTCTCCCTTCCTGGGACGGATCTCCATCCCTACCTCTTTTGTCTCTCTTTTTATCTTTTATATTTTTTCCTACCTCCTTTCGAAGACAATGGCCTGCTTTTCTGGGTGCCTGATGTCTTCTGCCGGCATTTAGAAGTTGTTTTGTAGAGTTTACTCAGCTTTCAAATATTCTTTTGATGAATTTGTGGGGGAGAAAGTGGTCTCTCTGTCCTATTCCTCTGCCATCTTAGGACCCTTCCTTTAGGAAGGCTTTCTTTTCTCTCCTTTGCCATTCCCTCCTCCACTGGACAAAATGTGGTTCACTGGAGGATGAAATGGCAAACCACTCCAGTATTCTTGCCTCAAGAGCCCCATCAACAGTATGAAAAGACAAAAAGTAACCCATACACTGCAATTCATATTAAAATATGTAAAAGAAGAAGAAGAAACACTGAGTCTGTTCCCCTCAGGCCTTGGTAACCTGGGCTGGTGTCACATCCTGAGAGTCTGAGGATGCCTAGGGTCGAAGGCTGGAGTGTCCTGGGGCTGAGGGAGCTGGGAGGACATGCCAGCCAAGGGGACTGCCCCTCCCAGTGGACCTGGACTGCCTGTTGCCCCTGCATAAGCCCACAGTCTCCAGGTCCAGGCGGGCCCTCCTAGAGAAACTGAGCCTACTGCACTCAAAGGATGGCAGAGCCTCTGGGCTGGAAGAGCTGTGAAAAATTCCCAGGGCTGACTCCATGTCTCCTCATCATGGGATTCCCACCTCCAGCCTACTTCGTTAGGGTCACCCCAGCAACAGATGACAGTACCCTCTGCAGAGCGGTCTTGTAGAAATTGGGGTGTGTCTGGCACATAAATCATAAGAGGGAAGAAGTTATGGGACACAAGCCTCAAGTGTTTCTTCTGGCACATTCTACTCATTGACAATCCAGGAAAAGGACTTTCCCTAAATGGCTTCCCTGGTGGCTCAGATGGTAAAAAATCTGCTTGTAAGACTCAAGTTGGATCCCTGGGTCAGGAAGATCCCCTGGAGAAGGAAAAGGCAACCCACTCCAGTATTCTTGCCTGGAGAATTCCATGGACAAAGGATTCTGGTGGGTTACAGTCCATGGGGGTCACAAAGAGTCGGACATGACTGAGCCACTAACACTTTCACTTTCTGTTTGCCTAAGTAAGCAGATTTCGGCATGAATAAATGCTGCCACCTTGTGGCTGTTTCCTATAACAGCTTTAAAACCGATGCTGAAATGGTCTGAAACTTCACAAGGCCCGCAGGGCTGTAAATGACACCTGCCCTCAAGTAATGTCTTCAGGTAAATTATTGGGAAAGAATTTAAAGAGGGGCCGACTTTCAAGAAGCCAGTTTCAAGAGGTCAATTGTACTTACGTTGTATAAGATCAAAAAGTATGTGAAAGATACTCCACCTCACTATTAAATCAAGGCAAATCAAAAATACAATGAGAAATTACCTCACAGTGGAGGTAATTTAGGCCAGCATCAAAAAGATCTACAGAGAATAAATTCTCCAGAGGGTGGAGGGCAAATGCAATCCTCCTATACTCTTGTGGGAATGCAAATGGCTGCAAGCCAGGATGGAAAACAGCATAGGCGTTTCTTAAAAAATGAAACATAGAGGAACCATGGGATCCTGCAATGCAACTCCTGGGCTTAGATCCTAAGAAAACCATAATTTGAACTGACACATTCATCCCTGTTTTCAGGGTAGCACTATGTACAATAGCCAAGAAATGGAATCAACTAACATGTTCATCAACAGAAAACTGAGGACTAACTGCTACAACTCTATACAGGAATACTATTCAGCCATAAAACACAACAAAATGATGGCACTGGCAGCAGTGTGGATGCACCAAGACATTATCATATTAAGTGAACTAGGTCAGAATGAGAAAGATAAATATAAGATATCATGAATGGAATCTATAAATTCATACAAATGAACTAGTTTACAAAACAGAAACAGATTCACAAACATATAAAACCAATTTATGATTATCAAAAAAATGTAAGGGGAGGGATTATTTAAGACTTTGGAATTAACATACACACACTAATGAATATCAAGTAAGTAATCCAAAATGACCTCCTGAATAGCAAGGGAAATCTTCTGGGCACACTGTAATAATCTATATGGGGAAAAGGACACCCCCCCCAAATAAAAGATATACGTCTTTGTATAACTGAACACCTAAAACACCTAAAACGAGTTCCTGAACACCTAAAAAAAAAAAAAAAACCCTAACGTTCGATATCAACTCTACTCCAATATGAAATAAAAAAGAAATTGTTGTTGTTCAGTTGCTAAATTGTGTCTGACTCTTTGAGACCCCATGTACTGCAGCACACCAGGCTTTCCTGTCCTTCAGAATCTCCAAGAATTTGCTAAAACTCATGTCCATGGAGTCAGTGATGCTATCTAACCATCTCATCCTCTGTCACCTTCTTCTCTTTCTGCCTTAAATCTTTCCCAGCATCAGGGTCTTTTTCAGTGAGTCAGTTCTTCGCATCAGATCGCCAAAGTATCGGAGCTTCAGCATCGGTCTTTCCAATGAATGTTCAGGGTTGATTTCCTTCAGGGTTGACTGGTTTGATCTCCTTGCAGTCCAAGGGACTCATGTCCTACCAGGTCCCAGAATCCTTCTCACTGGCATCCATCTTGGCTGAGCAATGTGTGCTCTACCAGGAAGGACCCTGAGTCAGAATGATTGGACAAACACAATCTGGAAACTAACCCCATGACCATAAAACCCAAAACTGTGAGCCACTTGGCAGAGCAGTCCTCCTGGGTTCCCTTAGCCTCTAGCTCTCCACCCGGGCACCCTTTCCCAATAAAGTCTGTTGCTTTGTCAGCATGTGTGTCTCAGACAATTCATTTCTAACTGTTAGACAAAATCCCACTCTCGAGCCCTGGAAGGGGTCCCCCTTTCTGCAACAACACTTCACTGCCAGGGGCCCAACTGAAAACTGCATCAGTTCAGTTCAGTTGCTCAGTTTTGTCCAACTCTTTGCAACCTCATGAATTACAGCCCACCAGGCCTCCCTGTCCATCACAAACTCCTAGATTTCATTCAGACTCATGTCCATTGAGTCGGTGATGCCATCCAGCCATCTCATCCTCTGTCGTCCCCTTCTCCTCCNGTCTCCTTTGAGTCCCACAGAACTGTTTGCACATCCCAGTTAGTGCTTCACTCCTTCAAGGAAATGTGTTGTTTGGGGTTTTTTTTTGGGGGGGGGGGGATACTAATCCCGATTTTAGTTGGGGCGCTCAGGATATTTGTTGCTGCATGTGAACTCTTAGTTGTGACTTGTAGGATCTAATTCCCTGACCAGGAATGGAACCTAGGCCCCCTGCATTGGGAGTGCAGAATCTTAGCCACTGGACCACCAGGGAAGTCCACAAACATGTTTATTGGCTCCTGTTATTTGCTAGGCACTGCTTTTTAATTTCTCCATTACTTTTTGTCTCTCTTTAGATTTGAGGGCAGGAGCCATATCTGTCAACTCTCTTCCCCCTTTTCTCAGCTCAGCATCTCAGAAGGGGAGGGGAAGAGGCAGGCTTTGGAATCAGGCCCAGCCTGCTCCAAATTCAGCTCTACCTTAAAGAGAGCAGCCTGCCCTCTGGCAACTTTCCTAACCCCTCTCAGCCCCTCTCAGCCTTTGTGAGGATTAAAAGGCATCTAGCAGGAAGGGGCAGCAGCAGAGAGGAGCTACCCCACGTCCAAGGTCAGGGGCACCGGCCAAGATGAGCTAACCCATATCCAAGGTCAGGGGCGGCGGCCAAGAGGAACAAGGCCACGTCCAAGGAGCGGCGGCTGTGCGGGCGCAGGAGGGCCGAGAGGAGCTACTCCACGTTCAAGGTTAGGAGGGGCGACCTTGTCCAAGGTAAGGAGCTGCAGCTGCGCTTTGCTAGAGCAGCCATGAAGAGATACTCCATGTCCAAGGTAAGAGAAACCCAAATAAGACAGTAGGTGTTGCGAGAGGGCATCAGAGGGCAGACACACTGNAAGTTAAATAAGCAGGGTGACAATATACAGCCTTGACGTGCTCCTTTTCCTATTTGGAACCAGTCTGTTAGAGGAGCTACCCCACGCTGGAGGTCAAGGGCGGTAGTCCAGAAGTTGGGGGGGGGCACCGTTGGAGATACCCCTCTTCCAAGGTAAGGAGCAGCAGCTGCACTTTGCTGGAGCAGCCGTGAAGAGATACTCCATGTCCAAGGTAAGAGAAACCCAAATAAGACAGTAGGTGTTGTGAGAGGGCATCAGAGGGCAGACACACTGAAACCATAATCACAGAAAACTAGCCAATCTGATCACACAGACCACAGCCTTGTCTAACTCATTGAAACTAAGCCATGCCTTGTGGGGCCACACAAGTCAGATGTATTGTGCTGGAGAGGTCTGACAGCATGTGGTCCAGGGGAGAAGGGAATGGCAAGCCACTTCAGTATTCTTGCCTTGAAAACCCTGTGAACAGTATGAAAGCTTAAAGTCATCCAAACCACATTTCAGACTCAGGGAGTATGAGTGACCAGCTTGAGACCACCCTGGCTACAGGCAGCAAAGCCATGAAAGGCCAGAACACCTGACATACAGTCCTATATTTTTTAAGTTCATGTGGCTTTTATCATGTTTTACANACTGCATGGCATGGCCAAAAAACAAACAAAGAAAAATTGGACTCTGACCCCCAGCTCAACAAAATGCTGCTGCTGAGGTTGCTATAATTTCTTACATGAATTGTTGACTGAAAAAAATATACACAAAAGATATACACATAAAAATTGAGAGTTATGTTTTATTTGACAGAAATTTTTAGGACTTAAGCTCAGGAGATAGCATCTCAAGTAACCCTGAGAGAAGTGATCCAAGGAGGCAGGTGGTAGGAGACAAGAGCCAGGTTATTTAGAAGTTTTGCAACAAAGGACAGGTAGTAGGAACAAAAGATTACTGTTAACAATAAACAAACAAACACCTAGCTATCTCAAGTTAAGGAATTTGGTGCTTTTCTATATATGGGAAGATCCAAGAGTCTGGGCTTACTGAGATCATTCCTTTGATGTGCACCTCAGCTATCTGAGGCCAGTATCCTGTGTTTTTTTATGCTGAGTTTCCTCAGAGCTCACCATTGGGAGTGGCTGTAGTCTGCAGGCTGCTGGATGGCGGGTGTTCTTTCCTTCCTGAGTTCCCTCAGGGCTCATCAGCTCACCGTGTGGTGGCTACAATTGCTGATGACTGACAGCCTTCATTTACTGATTATGGCAGGAAATAATTCCATTTCTCAGAATGGCATGCCTATACTAGACTATCGTACACAAACCATTCTATATTCTTCAGTGTAAGTGGTAATGATGATGTCCTGGACTTCCTGCTGGTTTGTCAAGGCAGGGTATGTGCAGCTGCAAAATCCATTACTGTGCCTGGATCAATGAGATATTTAACTGGCTTACTTCCCAGTGGGGAGCCTGGCTGAAGTCTGTCCTCCAAGTGGGCCTGATCATAATACTAGAGAATCACAGTCATAGTCAGTCAGTCTGGTCCTGTGTGGATTGGGTATAAACCTCTATCAGTACAATTAATTACAGTATACTTGATGGGGTGACCTATGCTCCTGAGAATTCTTAGTTGGGTATGTGACAAGTCAGTGATGAAGATGTAGAGACTCGGCCTACCAAAGTGCTCTCATGACCTTCCATGTATCTGTTCAAGCAGAGTTCAAGTTGTGACTTATCTGGGTCTTGGCAGGATGTTTTGTGATCCAGCTGAAACATGAGGATGGGATGTTTGTGTGTCTATCTCCCTCTCACCTTCTTTTCTCCCCTGGGAGGCTGTCCCAAAGTTTTTCTTTGCCTTCTGGATTCTGCTGATGTATGAGTCTCTGAGCCCTGTGCCAGTCAGAGTATAACTACAGAATATAAACTCCTGAGCTGCAGTCTAGAGGGGGGTCCTTGGCAGTGGAGTGTCCCACAACTGGTGCTGCAGTCATCTTTATCTAAAAAGCGGGTGTTGTTTGTACTTTACAAGCCCAATTAGGCACTCTGGTGCTTGGTCTTTTTTTGGGTGGTGGGGAGGTAAAGTAAAAACAAGTAGCTTTATTGCTTTGCCAGGAAAAGGGGGCCACAGTGGGCTCCTGCCCTCAAGACTGTGTGTCCTGTCCTGGAGGGGAGTGAGGAGTCTTATAGTGTTCAAGGAACAAGGCATGATCAGCTCATGGATGGGTTGGTGGTGGGGTAATTGGGTGTCAGCATCATCAAACTTCTGGTTCCGACCAGCCTAGAGGACTACATGCTTGTGGATAGCATACTAGAGGGGATTTCAAAATCTACAAAACAGCTCAAAGGACATGGTTCAGAATATTATCTATAGTCCCTGAGGAAGAACTAAAGGTCCTTGACTTTGTTTAATGGCGGCTGCTGCTGCTGCTGCTAAGTCATTTCAGTCATGTCCAACCCTGTGCAACCCCATAGATGGCAGCCCACCAGGCTCCCCTGTCCCTGGGATTCTCCAGGCAAGAACACTGGAGTGGGTTGCCATTTCTTTCTCCAATGCAGGAAAGTGAAAAGTGAAAGTGAAGTCGCTCAGTCATGTCTGATTCTTAGTGAGTGACCCCATGGACTGTAGCCTACCAGGCTCCTCCGTCCATAGGATTTTCCAGGCAAGAGTACTGGTCAATGGCTAAAATATTATTTGGTCTTGCCTGACTGTTTTCCTTTCTTTCTTTATTTTCTCACTTCTCATTAAATGTATTCTTTGACTAAAGGTTTTCTAAAAACAGGCAAAAGACAGGTGGAGGACATAGGTGGGGCGGGGGATTCTGTTCTATGAAGGCCTCATAGGGTCCTGATCAGTTACAACTGAATCACAGTACTCCACAGAGCTGTTGAAAAATGCATTTCCCCTCTCTCTTGTCCCAAGGATAGAATTCAGACTTCTTTGATTAGTATGTCTCTCCAATACCACTGCTGCTCATTTTTCCAGCTTCCTCTTCTATTCCTTGTATTATGAACTTCTCCACACTGAACTTTGGCACATTTGAATCCAACTCCCTCACAAATTCATTTGCTTGGAATGTTCTGCCTGCTCCTTCTTCACCTTTTTTTTTGAGTAGACATTTATTTTGTATTGGAATATAGCTGATTAACAATGTTGTGATAGTTTCAGGTAGACAGCAAAGGGACTCAACCATACATATACATGTATCCATTCTCCTCCAAACTCCCCTTCCCTCCAGGCTGCCACATAATATTGAGTAGAGTTCCCTGTATGTGCTTGGCCTTTTGCTTGACAATGTGGTAGTTATGTACAGGAGTGTCCTTGATTTTTAAGAAGCACACATTAGAGTATTTAGGGGTGATGGAGCATGATGTCTGCAGCTTGTTCTAAAAAAATGGTTCAGAAAAAGCCTAATGATGATGGTTCACATACACAAATACGTGCATGCACACTGCACAACTATGGCAGAATGTTAACAATGGAAAAATAAAGGTGAAGGGTACATGGGAGTTCTTTGTACTGTTCTTCCAACTTTTCTGTAAATTGAACATCATAAAGGATTATTAAGCTCCTATATACACATGTATGTACAATGTCTGAAATGCTACATGAAAGAATGATAATTGGCTAATTATCTTGAGAAAATGAAAGTCGCTCAGTCATGTCTGACTCTATGCGACCCCATGGACTAAAGCCTCCAAGCCCCTCTGTCCATGGAATTCTCTAGGCAAGAATACTGAAGTGGGTATCTGCTCCCTTCTCTAGTGGATCTTCCCAAACCAGGGAATGAACCCAAGTCTCTGGCATTGCAAGTGGATCCTTTACCATCTGAGCCACCAGGAAAGCCCAAGAATACTGCAGTGGGTAGCCTAAATCCTTCTCTTCCTGACTCAGGAATCGAACCAAGGTCTCCTGCATTGCAAGTGTATTCTTTACCAGAGAAACAGAGTCTTATTCTTCACACTGAAATCTTCTGCAAACTGTGTTTTGAATTTCAACAATGAACATGTACTCCTTTCATAATAAAAACTAAAATAAAGTGTCCAATGTTTAAAAGCACAAAAAGTAACATAAACAGACTCACAGACATAGAGAACAGACTTTTGGTTGTCAAGGTGGAGAGGGGGGTGGGGGATGGAGGAGTTTGGGGTTAGTAGATACAAACTATTATATATAGAATGGATAAACAACAAGGTCCTACTGTATAGCACAGGGAACTATATTCAATATCCTGTGATAAACCATAATGGATAAGAAAAATAAAGCACAAAAAGTAATATAGTAAAACTTGGAAAGTATAAAGGGAAACTCACCTATAATCTCATCATCATAATACAGTTACTATCACTTTTGCTATTCCTTTCTTTTCCTCTTTATTTCTGTTTTTACCCAGTTCTAGTATTCATGCAGAGAAGGCAATGGCACCCCACTCCAGTACTCTTGCCTGGAAAATCCCATGGACAGAGGAGCCTGGTAGGCTGCAGTCCACGGGGTCACTAAGAGTTGGACACGACTGAGCAACTTCACTTTCACTTTCCACTTTCATGCATTGGAGAAGGAAATGGCAACCCACTCCAGTGTTCTTGCCTGGAGAATCCCAGGGATGGGGGAGCCTGGTGTGCTGCCGTCTATGGGGTCTCACAGAGTCAGACGTGACTGACGCGACTTAGCAGCAGCAGCAGCAGTATGAATGCATCTTCTATTTTTATATGTAGACTTTATTCATTTGACATAATCTTTAAAATTTTACATAGTGCACTGACTTCATAATTATCATCTTAAATAGTTGCTTACTGTTCTATCTGGTGGCAGCACCATGATTTACTCAATCATTCACTAAATAAAGAACAACAACAGACCCTGGAGAAGGAGGCATCTAACTTTTAGAGTTACACACTACAGTACTACAAATGTCCAATTTTCAACAAAAAATATGACAGCAAAAAAAGCACAGTATGACCCACTGACAGCCAAAAAGATATTAATAGAAACTGTTCTAGACAAAGCCCAGGCATTGGATTTACTAGACTAAGAATTTAAATCAACAGTCGTAAATATGTTCAATGAGCAAAAGGAAACCAATAGAATAATGTCTCAAAAAATGAAAGATAATAACAGTAGACAGAAAAAGCTTTAAAAGGAACAAAACAAATTCTGGAGCTGAAAATTATAATATCTGAAATTAAAAATGCCCTGCAGAGGCACAACAGCATACTTGAGCCGCCACCGCCAAGTCACTTCAGTCGTGTCCAACTCTGTGTGACCCCATAGTCAGCAGCCCACCAGGCTCTCCTGTCCCTGGGATCCTCAAGGCAAGAACACTGGAGCGGGTTGCCATTTCCTTCTCCAATATGTGAAAGTGAAGTTGCTCAGTTGTGTCTGACTCTTAGCGACCCCATGGACTGCAGCCTACTAGGCTTCTCCATCTGTGGGATTTTCCAGGCAAGAGTACTGGAGTGGGGTGCCATTGCCTTCTCCCACATACTTGAGCAGGCAGAAAAAAATCATTGACTTGGAAGATAGGTCAGTTATCTGAGACTGAGAATCAGAAAGACAAATGAAAAGGAACAGGACCCAAAGACCCATCAGACAACATTAAGCCTACCAACATACATAATTGAAAGTCCAGATAAAGAGAAGAGGGAGAAGGAATAAGAAGTAATGACTGAAAATTTGCCAAGTTTGGTGAACTGTTTGAATCTACACATTCAAGAAGCTCAGAGATTCCAAATATGATAAACTAAAGAGATCCATACCTAGAACACATGGTCAAAATGTCTAAAGCAAAAGACAATGAATCTTGAAATCAGCAAAAGAAAAATAATTCATCACAAACAAGGATACGTTAATAATACTGACAACTGAAT
>SJYA01003606.1:0-18584 GCA_006410615.1 Neotragus moschatus | reverse complement strand
AATTCTCATTAGAAAGCAGAGGTCAGAAGGCAGTGAGATGATATATTTGAAATGCTGAAAGAAAAAGCTATATCTAAGAAAACTATGCAGAAGTAAAATTATAAAAAGACATTCCCAGAAGTGCATGAAACCCAGGCCCCACTTTGGACAGTTCCCCTGCAGAGCAACCTGGAGCCTGAGCAGTATAGACCAGGAAAGCACACACACCGTGAGCAGCAAACCCAAGTGTGGTCCATACAGTTCAAGCACACCCCACACATGCCAGTGATATTTGTTTGTAGTGTTCCTCCCTCCCCACAACACAGCTGAACAAGTGAGCCTAAATAAGTGACCACCTTCGCCTCCTTGTATCAGGGCAGAAATTAGACACTGAAGAGACTTGCAGACAGAAGAAGCCAAAATAAACAAAGAAGAGGGAACCGCTCTAGAAGTGACTGGTGCAACAGATTAAAACCCTGTAGTTAGCACTGACTAAGCATTGGAAGGGACCTATAGACCTTGAGAAGAAGTATAAGCTGGAACAGGGAACTATCTGAAACTGAACTGACCCCACACTGCCCCCAACAGCTCCAGACAAATTCCTAGATATATTTTTACTATTATCATTTGAAATTTTTTTCTTTTTAAGTTCTTTATTACTCCTTTAATTTTCATGTTTATAACCTACTATTACCTTGCAACAAAATACCCTATTTTTAAAGCAAATTTCATATATATATATATAATTTTTGTGTTCATTTTGTTTTGTATTTTTAATATTATATTTTTGAGGGTCTAACCTCTACTCTAGAGTTTTAATCTTTGCTTTTTGGTTTTGTTATTTTGTTCCTTTAAGAATCTATCTTAATCTTTAGTACTTTAATCTTCAGTACCCATTTTTACTTAGGGGTGTGATTACTGGCTTGATTGCTCTCTCCTCTTTCTCCTCCATGTCACCTCAATCTCCTCCCTACCCTTTCTCTTCTCTATGTAGCTGTGAACCTCTCTGGGTGTTCCAGACTGTGGAGAGCACATAGGGAACTGATTCCTGGCTAGATTGCTCTCTCTCCTTTTGGCTCCCCTTCTTCTCCTGGTCACCTCTATCTTCCTCCACCCTCTTCTCTTTTCCATGTAACTTGATGAACCTCTCTGGGTGTCCCTCACTGTGGAGAATCTTTTCACCATTAACCTAGATTTTTTATCATCTGTGCTGAATGGATGGAGAAGTCTTGAGGCTGCTGTAAGAATAAGACTGAAAGCCAGAGGCAGGAGGGTTAAATCCAAAATTGAGAACACCAGAAAACTCCTGACTCCAGGGAATATTAATCGACAAGAGCTCATCCAAAAGCCTCCATACCTACACTGAAACTAAGCTCCGCCCAAGAGTCAAGAAGTTCCAGAGCAAGACATTCCATGCTAATTCTCTAGCAACGCAGGAACACAGCCCTGAGCATTAAAATACAGGCTGCCCAAAGACACACCAAACCCATAGACACCCAAAAACTCACTATTGGACACTTCATTGCACTACAAAGAGAAGATATCCAGCTCCACCCACCAGAACACAGATGCAAGTTTTGCTAACCAGGAAACCTTGATAAGCCATTAGTCCAACCCCACCCACAGGGAGCAACCTCCACAAGAAAGAGGAACCACAAACTTCCAGCCTACAAAAAGGCCATACCAAACACAGCAATCTAAACAAAATGAAAAGGCAGAGAAATATTCAGCAGGTAAAAGAACATGATAGACGCCCACCAAACCAAACAAAAGAGAAGGGGATAGGTAGTCTACCTAAAAAAGAATTCAGAATAATGATAGTAAAGATGATCCAAAATCTTAAAAACAAAATGGAGTTACAGATAAATAGACTAGAGACAAGGATTGAGACGGTGCAAGAAATGTTGAACAAGGACCTAGAAGAAATAAAAAAGAGTCAATCCATAATGAATAATGCAATAACTGAGATCAAAAGCACTCTGGAGGGAAACAACAGTAGAATAACTGCGGCAGAAAATAGGATTAGTGAGGTGGAAGATAGAATGGTGGAAATAAATGAAGCAGAGAGGAAAAAAGAAAAATGAATTAAAAGAAATGAGAACAATCTCAGAGATCTCTGGGACACTGTTAAACACACCAACATTCAAATCATAGGAGTCCCAGAAGAAGAAGACAAAAAGAAAGTGCTTGAGAAAATACTTGAGATAATAGTTGAAAACTTTATGAAAATGGGGAAGGAAATAGCCACCCAAGTCCAAGAAACCCAGAGAGTCCCAAACAGGATAAATCCAAGGTGAAACACCCCAAGACACATGTTAATCAAATCAATGAAGATCAAACACAAAGAGCAAATATTAAAAGTAGCAAGAGAAAAACAACAAATAACACACAAGGGGATTCCCATAAGGATAACAGCTGATCTTTCAATAGAAACTTCAGGCCAGAAGGGAATGGCAGGACATACTTAAAGTGATAAAAGAGAAAAACCTACAACCCAGATTATTATACCCAACAAGGATCTTATTCAAATATGAAGGAGAAATCAAAAGCTTTATAGATGAGCAAAACCTGAGAGAATTCAGTACCACCAAACCAGCTCTTCAACAAATGCTAAAGGATCTTCTCTAGACAGGAAACACAAAAAAGGCTTATAAACTTGAACCCCAAACAATAAAGTAAATGGCAAAGGGATCATACTTATCAATAATTATCTTAAATGTAAATGGATTGAATGTCCCAACCGAAAGACAAAGACTGGCTGAATAGATACAAAAACAAGACCCCTGTATATACTGTCTACAAGAGACCCACCTTAAACCAAGGGACACATACAGACTGAAAGTGAAGGGCTAGAAAAAGTCATTTCATGCAAATTGAGACAAAAAGAAAGCAAGAGTAGCAATATTCATATCAGATAAAATAGACTCTGAAATAAAGGCCATGAAAAGAGACAAAGGACACTACATAATGATCAAAGGATCAATCCAAGAAGAAGATATAACAATTATACATATATATGCACACAACATAGAAGCACTACAATTTGTAAGGCCAATGTTAACACATATGAAAGGGGAAATTAACAGTAACACAGTAATAGTGGGAGACTTTAATACCCCACTCGCACCTATGGATAGATCAACCAAACAGAAAATTAGCAAGGAAATACAAACTTTAAATGATACAACGGACCAATTAGACCTAATTGATATCTATAAGACATTTCACCCCAAAACAATGAATTTCACCTTTTTCTCAAGAGCACACAGAACATTCTCCAGGATAAATCACATCCTGGGCCATAAATCTAGCCTTGGTAAATTAAAAAAAGCTGAAATCATTCCAAGTATATTTTCTAACCACAGTGCAGTAAGATTAGATGTGAACTACAGGAAAAAAAAAACTATTAAAAATACAAACATTTGGAAGCTAAACAACACACTTCTGAATAACCAACAAATCATGGAAGTAATCAAAAAATAAATCAAAATACACATAGAAGCGAATGAAAATGAAAACACAACAACTCAAAACCTGTGGGACTCTGTAAAAGCAGTGCTAAGGGGAAGGATCAGAGCTATACAAGCTTACCTCAAGAAACAAGAAAAAAGTCAAAAAAGAACCTAACTCAAAAGGAAGAAATGAAGAACCCCAGGATTAGTAGAAGGAAAGAATTCATAAAAATTAGGGCAGAAATCAATGAAAGAGAAACAAAGGAGACTATAGCAAAAATCAACAAAACTTAAAGCTAGTTCTTTGAGAAAATAAATAAAATAGACAAACCATTAGCCAGACTTATCAAGAAAAAAGGCAGAAGAATCAAATCAACAAAATTAGAAATGAAAACGGAGAAACCACAACAGACAACACAGAAATACAAAGGATCATAAAAGACTACTATCAGCAAGTATATGACAATAAGATGGACAACTTGGAAGAAATGTATAAATTCTTAGAAAAGTATAACCTTCCAAAACTGAAACAAGAAGAAACGGAAAATATTAACAGACCCATCACAACCATGGAAATTGAAACTATAATAAAAAAAAATCTTCCAACAAACAAAAGCTCAGGACCAGATGGCTTCACAGGTGAATTCTACCACAAATTTAGACAAGAGCTAACACTTATCCTACTCAAACTCTCCCAGAAAATTGCAGAGGTAGGTAAACTGACAAACTCATTCTATGAGGCCACCATCACCCTAATACCAAAACCAGATAAAGACGCCACAAAAAAAAAGAACTACAGGCCAATATCACTGATGCACATGGATGCAAAAATCAACAAAATTCTAGCAAACAGAAGCCAACAACATATTAAAAAGATCATACATCATGACCAAGTGGGCTTTATCTCAGGGATGCAAGGATTCTTCAATATTTACAAATCAATCAATGCGATACACCACATTAACATATTGAAAGAAAAAAAACCGTATGGTTATCTCAATAGATGCAGAGAAAGCCTTTGACAAAACTCAACACCAATTCATGATAAAAACTCTCCAGAAAGCAGGCATAGAAGCAACATCAGTTCAGTTTAGTCGCTCAGTTGTGCCTGACTCTTTGTGANATTTACAAATCAATCAATGCGATACACCACATTAACATATTGAAAGAAAAAAAACCGTATGGTTATCTCAATAGATGCAGAGAAAGCCTTTGACAAAACTCAACACCAATTCATGATAAAAACTCTCCAGAAAGCAGGCATAGAAGCAACATCAGTTCAGTTTAGTCGCTCAGTTGTGCCTGACTCTTTGTGACCCTATGAATCGCAGCACGCCAGGCTTCCCTGTCCATCACCAACTCCCGGAGTTCACTCAGACTCATGCCCATNATTTCATGGCTGCAGTCACTATCTGCAGTGATTTTGGAGCCCAGAAAAATAAAGTCTGACACACATAATAAAAGCCATATATGATAAACCCACAGCAAACATTATCCTCAATGGTGAAAAATTGAAAGCATTTCCCCTATAGTCAGGAACAAGACAAGGGTGCCCACTTGCTCGGGTCCAGCCCTGGTGGATCCAGGGAATTTGAAGGGGAGATGGCGTTGGTGATCAGGAAGACAATAGTTTGATTAAGTATTAATTAGAGATATAAAGAGGGGTTAAATAAGGATAGCTCAGTGAGAAAATTCGGTGGAGAAAAGAGGCTGAATAAATTGGTTTATGTGGAAAACCAATAAAACTCCAAGACAAGGAATTTGCACCACCTCTGTAGGCTGCAGGCGTCCTCCCATTCTCCTGAAGGAGAGGAGACACTAAGGCCTCCCCGGTCGGATCTTAGAAGCCCAGGCAAAGTTAGCAGGCTTGGTGCGCATCCATGCTCCAGATGGGAATTCAGCCAGAAGGTGAGAGAAAGGACATGAGGAGACCAGTCTTTCCAGGAACTAGTCTGGAACTGATCCGTTTCTTTATTTTTCAGGTTCACTTATATACTTTTATTACACATAGAGATGGAATACAGAATCACGCGGGGTCAGCAGACCTGACCCTTATTAAAATCAGGTGTTTTATACAAATGTATACAAAGGTCTTAGGGGCTTTATATCATCTTCTGGCCATGAGGCCTGCTGACATTTTATGGCCCTTTCTTTCTGATAATGGTCAGTCAACCAGAAAACTTATTTTTCCAGGGGTGATTATTCTTAAACCAGGTGCCACCTTCCGAAGGCACCAGTTAAAGTTGCATTCTTACAGGGTGAGGGTGCAAGGGGTTACAATCAAGAAAGGAATTTACTTATCCTAAGGTTTAACATGAATTAATATCAAAGGTTAATACTTATTTCTCCTATATGCTAGTTATATTCATTAATGTGTGTAACAGCATGGGATATGGAGACTTAGCAGCAAACACTGGCCCAATAAATGAAAAACCCTTCACCAATATAATTCCTAATCAACCCACTATACAATACTAATAATTTTCTAACTTCTCAAAAGAATCTGTATTTTGAAAGTTTAAAGCATCTCATGCCTCCCATGGTTGGGAGGCTGTGAACAATCACATGTGGAGGGATGAACCTGTCAGGCAGGCTAGAGAACTTCCAAAGGAGTTTGTGAACTGAAACATTCTTGTCATGCCCAGGAATTTTATTAACTGGAACTGCAAGTTAACTCTTTCTTAGGGAGAGGTGGTGGGGGACAGCCCCCCATAAAGTCAAAGGTATAGGTCAGAGCACAAAGCAGTAAAGTAGGCAGACTCTGGTTTTGGGGGTAAATGCTCGAGAGTTTCCAGGGGGACTCCTGAGGCTCGATCCTGCCTTTGTGTATGCAGAGCCTCCTTCCTTATGACCTTTGCCATGGGCAGAGTTCCTCATGCTGGCTCCCAGCATCCACTCTCACCACTACTATTCAACATAGTTTTGGAAGTTTTAGCCACAGCAATCAGAAAAGAAAAAGAAATAAAAGGAATCCAGGTTGGAAAAGAAGAGGTAAAACTCTCACTATTTGCAGATGACATGATTGTCTACATAGAAAACCCTAAAGACACTACCAGAAAACTACAAAAGCTAATCAATGAATATAGTAAATTTACAGGATATACAATTAATACACAAAAATGCCTTGCATTCCTACACACTAACGATGAGAAAACAGAAAAAGAAATTAAAGAAACAATTCCATTTGCCATTGCAATGAAAAGAATAAAATACTTTGGAATAAATCTACATAAAGAAACAAAAGAACCTATATATAAAATTATAAAAACACTAATGAAAGAAATCAAAGATGACACAAATAGATTAAGAAATATACCATGTTCATGGACCAGAAGAATCAATATAGAGAAAATGAGTATACTACCCAAAGCAACCTATAGATTCAATGCAATCCCTATCAAGCTACCAACGATATTTTTCAGAGCTAGAACAAATAATTTCACAATTTGTATGCAAATACAAAAAACCTCGCATATCCAAAGCAATCTTGAGAAAGAAGAATGGAACTGGAAGAATCAACCTGTCTGACTTCAGGCTCTACTACAAAGCCACAGTCCTCAAGACAGTATGGTACTGGCACAAAGACAGAAATATAGATCAATGGAACAAAATAGAAAGCCCAGAGATAAATCCATACACCTATGGACCCTTATCTTTGACAAAAGAGGCAAGAATATAAAATGGAGAAAAGACAATCTCTCTAACAAGTGGTGCTGGGAAAATTGGCCAACCACTTGTAAAAGAATGAAACTAGAACACTTTCTAACACCATACACAAATTAAACTCCAAATGGATTAAAGACATAAATGTAGGACTGGAAACTATACAACTCCTAGAGGAGAACATAGGCAAAACACTCTCCAACATAAATCACAGCAGGATCCTCTATGACCCACCTCCCAGAATATTGGAAATAAAGCAAAACAAACAAATGAGACCTAATTAAACTTAAAACCTTTTGCACAACGAAGGAAACTATAAGCAAGGTGAAAAGACAGCCTTCAGAACGGGAGAATGTAACAGCAAATGAAGCAACTGACAAAGAACTATCTCAAAAATATACAAGCAGCTCCTGCAGCTCAATACCAGAAAAATAAGCAACCCAATCAAAAAATGGGCCAGAGAACTAAACCGACATTTCTCCAAAGAAGACATACAGATGGCTAACAAACACATGAATAGGTACTCAACATCACTCATTATTAAAGAAATGCAAATCAAAACCACAATGAGATACCATCTCACACAAGTCAGAATGGCTGCAATCCAGAAGTCTACAAACAATAAATGCTGGAGAGGGTGCAGAGAAAAGGGAACCCTCTTACACTGTTGGTGGGAATGCAAACTAGTACAGCCACTATGGAGATCAGTGTGGAGATTCCTGAAAAAACTGGAAATAGAACTGCCATATGACCCAGCAATCCCACTGCAGGGCATACAGACCAAGGAAACCAGAATTGAAAGAGACACATGTACCCCAGTGTTCATCGTAGCACTGTTTACAAAAGCAAGGACGTGGAAGCCACCTATATATCCATCAGCAGATGAATGGATAAGGAAGTTGTGGTACATATACACAATAGAATATTACTCAGCTATTAAAAAGAATGCATTTGAATCAGTTCTAAGGAAGTGGATGAACCTGGACCCTATTATACAGAGTGAAGTCAGTCAGAAAGAAAAGCACCAATACAGCATATTAATGCATATATATGGAACTTAGAAAGATGATAATGATGACCCTATATGCAAGACAGCAAAAGAGACACAGATGTAAAGAACAGACTTTTGGACTCTGTGGGAAAAGGTGAGGGTGGGATGATTTGAGAGAATAGCACTGAAACATGTATATTACCATATGTGAACTAGATTGCCAGTCCAGGTTTGATGCATGAGACAGGGCGCTCAGGGCTGGTGCACTGGGATGACTCTGAGGGATGGGATGGGGTGGGAGGTGGATTCAGGATGGGGGACATGTGTACACCTGTGGCTGATTCATGTCAATGTATGGCAAAAGACACTACAGTGCTGTAAAGTAATTAGCCTCCAATTAAAATAAATTAATTTAAAAAAGACATTCCTGAATTTAAAAAAAGATAGAGGTAATTCATTATTAACAGATCTGTCTTACAAGAAATACTAAAGAGAGTCCTTCAGGCTGAAATGAAAGAACATCAGAGAGTAACTCAAATTCACACAAAGAAATAAAGATCAGTGGTGAAGGAAACAACATAGATAAATATAAAAGACAGTATAATTTTATTTTTGTAATTTACAAACCATACCAAGAAGATTCCAGGACCAGATGGTTTCACAGGGAAGTTCTATGATACTTTCGAATTAATGCTAATTCTGAATTAACACCAATCCTTCACAATTATTCAAAAATACAAGAAGAGGGAATACTTCCTAACTCATTCTAAGAAGCCAACACTATCCTATGTCAAAACCAAACAAAGTGGTATAAGAAAAGAAAACCAGAGACAAGTATGAAACTGGACCCCTGACTGACATCATATACAAACATTAAGTTAAGATGTATCACAGACCTCCCTGTTAATGGCTAAAATTATAAAACTCTTAGAAGAAGACATGGGGTAAATACTTGTAACACTGGATTAGGCAATGATTCTTTTTTAAGTTAATTTATTTATTTTAATTGGAAGCTAATTACTTTATAATATTGTAATGGTTTTTCCATACATTGACATAAATCAGTCATGGGTGTACATGTGTCCTCCATCTTGAACTTCCCTTCCCACCTTCCTCCCCATCCCATCCCTCAGGGTTGTCCCAGTGCATCAGCTTTGAGTGCCCTGTTTCATGCATCGAACTTGGACTGGTCATCTGTTTCACATACGGTAATATACACGTTTCAATGCGGTTCTCTCAAAATAGCCCACCCTTGCCTTCTCCCACAGAGTCCAAAAGTCCGTTCTTTACATCTGTGTCTCTTTTGCTGTCTCACATATAGGGTCATCGTTACCATAGGCAATGATACCTTAGGTATGGCACCAAAGCATAAGCAGCAAAAGAAAAAATAGATAAATTTGACTGGAATACTGTCCAAGATAGATCATAATTGGAGGAAAAAAGGCTTAAATTTATGACGAATGCAATTACATTAAGTATCTTTTATGAAAACAATGGTATGAAATCAGAAATCAGTAACAGGAGTAAAATGTACTCATATGTTGAAATTAACACGTTCCTGAATAATCACTGGGTCATAGAATAAATCAAAGGAAAATTTTTTAAATACCTTGAGACAAATTAAAAATGGAGACAACAAATCCTATGGGCTGTGGTGAGAGCACATCCATGAAGGAATTTTAGAGTAAGAAATGCATGCATTAAGCAAAAAGATATAAACCAAACAACCTAATTTTACACTTCACGGAACTAGAAAAAGAACAAACTGAACACAAAGCAGAAAGAAGGAAAGAATAAAGATTAGAGCAGAAATAAATGGAATAGAGACCAGAAGGGCAACAAAAAGATCAACACAATTGAGTTGGTTTTTTAAGATAAAACTGACAAACCTTTAGCTACTTTAATGAAGAAAAAAAAAGAGAGAAGACTTAAATAATAAAGTCAGAAATGCAAAGGAAGACATTACAACTGATACCACAGAAATACAAAGGATCATAAGAGAATACTATGAAAAATTATATGCCAATAAGTAAGATGACATAGAATGAATAATTTCTTAGAAACTTAAAACCTACCAAGACTGAATCATGAATAGAACATCTGAATAGACCAACAATAAATAAGATTGAAGCAGTAATCACAAAACTCCCAGTACAGAAAAGCTCATGACCAGATGGATTCATGGGTGAATTATACAAAACATTTAAAGCATAATTAATGACAATCCTTCTTAAACTGTTCCAAAAATTTGAAGGGGAAGGAACATATTGCTTTTCACTTAGTAAGGCCAGCATTATTCTTATACCAAAGTCAGATACAGACACTACAAGGAGGGAAAATTACAGGGCAAAATCCCTGATGAATAAAAACAGAAAAAATACTCAACAGAATGCTAGCAAACTGAATTCAACATCATGATAAAAAGATCATACAAAACAATCAATTGGAATTTGTCCCCAAGATGCAAGGATGGTTCAACATACACAAATCAATAAACGTAATATACTACATTAACAGAATGAAGGATACAAATCATATAATCACCTCAACAAATGCAGAAAAAGCATTTGACGAAACACAACATCTCTTCATGATAAAACTCTACAGATTTTTTTTTTTTAGGAGAAATGTATCTCAACATAATAAGAGCCATATGACAAGCCCATAGCTAACATCATCCTCAGTGGTAAAAAGTGATCTTTTTCTCAAAGATCAGAAATAAGACAAGGGTGCCTACTTACCACTTCTTTTTAACATAATACTGGTAGTCCTCTGTTGAACAATTAGGCAAGAAAAAGAAATAAAAGGCATCCAAATTCGAAAGAAAGATGAAAAATTATTTCTGTCTGCAGATGACATGGTCTTATTTGTAGGAAAACCTAAAAACTCTACCAAAAATTTCTAGAATTAATAAACAAATTCAGTGAAGTTGCAGGACACAAAATCAACATACAAAAATCAGTTGTATTTCTGTACACTAATGAACTATCTGAAAAGAATTTAAGAAAACATTCACATATACAATAGCATCAAAAAACACTTAGAGGTAATTTTAGCCAAGCAAATGAAAGATCCATGAATCACCAGACTAGGCTTGATGCATGATACTAGATGCTTGGGGCTGGTGCACTGGGATGACCCAGAGGGATGGTATGGGGAGGGAGATGGGAGGGGGGTTCAGGATGAGAACACATGTACACCTGTGGATTCATGTTGATATATGGCAAAACCAATACAATATTGTAAAGTAATTAGCCTCCAATTAAAATAAATAAATTTATATTAAAAAAAGATCTTGTGCCTCGAAAAATATAAGACATTAATGGAAGAATTTAAAGGTGACACAAATAAATGGAAACATATCCTGAGTTCATGGGGAATTCCCTGGCAGTCGAGTCACTAGCACTCTGCACTTACCAAGGGTCCAGGTTCAATCCCTGGAGGGAAACTAAGATTCCTCAAACTGCATNTCTTGTGCCTCGAAAAATATAAGACATTAATGGAAGAATTTAAAGGTGACACAAATAAATGGAAACATATCCTGAGTTCATGGGGAATTCCCTGGCAGTCGAGTCACTAGCACTCTGCACTTACCAAGGGTCCAGGTTCAATCCCTGGAGGGAAACTAAGATTCCTCAAACTGCATGGCATGGCCAAACAAATAAAAATAAAAAAAGAAATTCGAATATATCCTGTGTTCATGGACTAGAAGAAAGAATATTGTTAAAATGATCATAATATTATTCTTGCCTGGAGAATTCCAGGGACGGGAGCCTGGTGGGCTGCCGTCTATGAGGTCGCACAGAGTTGGACACGACTGATGTGACTTAGCAGCAGCAGATCTACAGATTTAATGCAATCCCTATCAAAATTCCAATGGTATTTTTCACAGAACTGGAAAAAACAATACTAAAAATCATATGGAACCACAAAAGACCCCAAACAGCCAAAATGATCCTGAGCAAAAAGAATAATGTTGGGGGCTTCTGGATTTCAAATGATATTACAGAACTACAGTTATCAAAGCACTATGGTACTGGCATAAAAACAGACTCACAGATCAATGGAACAGAATAAAGTACAAGAATAAACCCACACATATACAGTCAACTAAATATTGGACAAGGGAGCCAAGAATGCACAATGGGGAGAAGGTAGTCTTCTCCATAAGTGGTGTTGGGAAAACTAGATATCCATAAGGAAATGAATGAAACTGGACCACTATCTTACACCATACGCAAAAATTAACTCAAATGGATTAAATACTTAAATGTAAAATCTGAAAGGATAAAACTCCTAGAATTAAATCTATGTGGATGCTCCTTGACATCCATCTGGGCAAAGACTTTTAAATTTGACACTCAAAGCAAAAGCAACAATAGCAAAAATAAACAAGTGGTGCTACAACAAACTAAAAAGCTATACAGCAATGGACACCATCAACAAAATGAAAAGTTAACCCATGGAACATGAGAAGGTATTTGTATATTATATATCTGATAAGAGGTTAATACCTCAAATATGGCTTCACTGATAGCTCAGCTTGTAAAGAATCTGCCTGCAATGTGGGAGACCTGGGCTCAATCCCTGGTTTGGGAGGATCCCCTGGAGAAGGGAAAGGCTGCCCACTCCAGTATTCTGGCCTGGAAAATTCCATGAAGTGTATAGTCCATGGGGTCACAAAGAGTTGGACACAACTTAGTGACTTTCACTCTCATCTCAAATATATAAGGAACTTTTATAACAATAGCAAAAAAATGCAAGCAATCTAATTTAAGAATAGACCTGAGATCTGAATAAACACTTTCCAGAGAAGACGTACAAATGGCCAACATGCACATGAAGAGATGCTCAACACTGAGAATCATCAACGAAATGCAAATCAAAACCACAATGAGCTATCTTCTCACACGTGTCAGGATGGCTGTTATCAAAAAGACAACAAAAAACGAGTATCCATGAGGATATAGAGAAAAGGGAACCCTCATACAGTGTTGATGGGAATATAAACTGGTATAGCTTATGGACGGAGGTTCGTGACATTGTACAGGAGACAGGGATCAAGACTATCCCCATGGAAAAGAAATGCANAGTCACTTGAACTGCAAGGAGATCCAACCAGTCCATCCTAAAGGAGATCAGTCCTGGGTGTTCATTGGAGGGACTGATGCTGAAGCTGAAACTCCAATACTTTGGCCACCTCATGCGAAGGGTTGACTCATTGGAAAAGACTCTGATGCTGGGAGGTATTGGGGGCAGGGGGATAAGGGGACAACAGAGGATGAGATGGCTGGATGGCATCACAGACTCAATGAATGTGAATTTGAGTGAAGTCCGGGAGTTGGTGATGGACAGGGAGGCCTGGCATGCTGCAATTCATGGAGTCTCAAAGAGTCAGACACGACTGAACGACAGAACTGAACTGAACTGATATCCATTTCCAAAACAGTATGGAGATTCTTCAACAAATTAGAAATAGAACTACCATATGATCCATTAATCCAACTTTTAGGCATATATCTGTAGGAAATGTGTGTGTGTGTGTGTGTATATATATATGTATATGTGTGTGTGTATATATATATATATATATATATATATGCAGCCATTAAAAAAAGAAGAAATTCTGCCATTTGTAACAAGATACATAAGCCTGGAGGACATTATGCTAAGTCAAATAAGCTAAGCACAGAATGACAAATATAATAATATATAGTATATTATATTATTTCACTTACATATGGAATCTGAAAATGTTGAACTTATATAACCAGAACGTGGAATAATGTTTGCTGGGGACTGGAATTGGGAGAAATGGGGAGAAGTTGATCAAAGGATACACATTTTCAGTTATAAGATGAATTCATAAAAAAAGATGAATAAGTTCTAGGGATCTAACACAAAGCATAGTGACCATAATTAATAATATTGCATACTTGAAATTTGCTAAAAGAATAGATCATAGGTGTTCTAACCACAGAAAATATTTCAAGTTTGGAGGTGATGGATATGTTAATTAACTAGATTATGGTGATCATTTCACAGTCCTTATCTTTCACACCTTAAAATAAAACATCATGGTGTACAACCTAAATATTTACAATTTTTATTTGTTAATCATACCTCAATAAAGCTGAAAAAAGATAAATAACCCAATTAAAAAATTAGCAAAGCATAAAAAAGATAAATATTAGCAAAAGATCAGAATGGACATTACTCCAAAGTAGATATACAAACTGCAATAAGCTCATGAAAACATTATACTAAATTATTATTCATCAGGAAAATGTAAATGAAAATTACAAAGAGATACCACTTTCCACACATTCAGATGGTTATAATTAAATAAATGGAAAAGAAATGTTGGCAAGGATGTTGAAAAATTGGTACCCTTATACACTGGTGGTGGAATTGTAATAAGGTTCAGTCCTATGGAAAATACTTTGGCATTTCCTTATAAAGTTCAACACAGAATAACCGTATGAACATGCAATTCCACTCCTAGGTATGTATTTAAAGAACTGAAAATGGGTATTGAAAGAAATACTTGCATGTGAAGCAGTATTCACAATAGTTCAAAAAGGGAAACAACCCAAATTTTCATCAATGAATGGATAAACTGTAGTATATCCATACAATGGAATATTATTTGGTCATAAAAAGAAATGAAGTACTGATTAATGCCACAACATGAATGAAGCTGGAATATATGCTAAGTGAAAGAGCCCGGTTTCAAAGGTCCACATATTGACTGAGTCCTTTCATATGAAATATTCAGAATAGGAAAATCTTGAGACATAAAGTAGAATATGATTGACTAGGGATGGGAGGTTTAGATGGAAATGAGGAATGATGGCTAATGAGTGTGGAGTTTCTTTGTAAACTATTGTAAATTGATCCTGGTGCTGGTCATACAACTCTGAATATACTAAAAACTACCAATTTGTAGACTAAATGGGTGAATGGTATGATAGTGTGCATGCTCAGTCACTGAGTTGTGTCTGACTCTTTGCAACCCCATGGACTGCAACCCTCCGGGCTCCTCTGTCTATGGAATTTTCCAGGCAGGAATACTGGACTGGGTTGCCATTTCCTCCACCAGGGGATCTTTCCAACCCAGGGATCAGGCCTGGGTCTCCTGCGCTGGTAAGCAGATTCTTTACCACTGCACCATGATATATGAATTAAACATCACCTATGAATTAAATACAAATAAAGCTGTTTGAGAAAACATATGCTGAAAGGATAGAAGAGATATGAAAGTAATGTATGTGCCTGCCTAAACAAACTTCAACATTCTGTAAAGGAATATCTAAAAATATAGCACTCACTGAAGTAAAATTGACAATATTTGACATCTACACAAAATTGCATAGGAAGAAGCAGAAAAAAATGTTAGCCATGTCAAAGACAAAAATAAGTCAATAGACACAGCCAGAAATGTCAAAAATGAAGGAACTGGTTGACAAGCATACAACCTTGATAGTTACTGTGCTATCCTCAAGGGTTTAAAGGAAAATGTAAACATAATGAAGAGAGCATTGAAAGATAAGAATCAAATGGAAGTTCTAGAGATGAAAAACACCTTATTGGACATGAAAACTGTCCAAAACGGGATTAAAAGAAGATTAGACTCTGCAAAAGCTAAGATTAGTGAACTTGAAGACAGCAAAATAAACTCTCCAACCTGAAGTTCAGGGTTGGGGGAGAAAGGCTATAAAAATGCAAATAAACAGAGCTTCAGTCACTCATGATACAATACCAATAACTGTAAAACACATTTAATGGAACACTGCATTGAGCAGAAAAAAAAATATATGCAGCTTTCAAAGACCTAAATGTAAGACCAGAAACTATAAAACTCTTAAAGGAAAACATAGGCAGAACACTTGATGACACAAGTGAAAGCAAGATCCTTTATGACCCACCTCCTGCTGCTGCTGCTGCTGCTGCTGCTGAGTCGCTTCAGTCGTGTCCGACTCTGTGCGATCCCATAGATGGCAGCCCAACAGGCTCCTCTGTCCCTGGGTTCTCCAGGCAAGAACACTGGAGTGGGTTGCCATTGTCTTCTCCAATGACCCACCTCCTAGAGGAATGGAAATAAAAACAAAAGTAAACAAGTGGGACCTGATTAAACTTAAAAGCTTTTGCACAGCAAAGGAAACTACAAGCAAGGTGAAAAGACAACCCTCAGAATGGGTGAAAATAATAGCAAATGAAACAAGTGACAAAGGATTAATTTCCAAAATATACAAGCAACTCAATACTAGAAAACCAAACAATCCAATCAAAAAGTGGGAAAAATAGCCTAAACAGACATTTCTCCAAAGAAGACATACAGATGGCTAACAAAGACATGAAAAGATTCTCATCATCGCTCATTATCAGATAAATGCAAATCAAAACTACAATGAGATATCACCTCACACTGGTCAAAATGGGCATCATGAAAAAGTCTATAGATAATAAATGCTGGAGAGGGTGTGGAGAAAAGGGAATGCTCTTGCACTGTTGGTGGGAATGTAAATTGATACAGCCATTATGGAAGGCGGTATGGAGATTCCTTAAAAAAAAAACAACTAAAAATAAACCACCATATGACCCAGCAATCCCAATCCTAGGCATATACCCTGAGGAAATCATGGTTGAAAAAGACACATGCATTCCATTGTTCATTGCAGCACTATTTGCAATAGCTAGAACATGGAAGCAACCTAGATGTTCACAGACAGATAAATGCATACATTGCAGCACTATTTGCAATAGCTAGAACATGGAAGCAACCTAGATGTTCACAGACAGATAAATGCATAAAGAAGCTGTGGTACATATACACAATGGAATATTACTCAACCATAAAAGGTATGCCTTTGAGTCAGTTCTAATGAGGTGGATGAACCTAGAACCTATTATACGAAGTGAAGTAAGTTGGAAAGAGAAAAATAAATATCATATTCTAATGCATATACACAGAATCTAGAAAAATGGTACTGAAGAATCTATTTTGCCAGGGTCCAGCCTCAGCAGAGTCCAGGGATACCCTCAGGATGGATGACGTTGGTGAATGAATGAATGAATGAATGACATAGGGTGACCAAGCTTCAGTGAGCGAGGCCCTTAACTTTATTTTCAAAAGGGACTTTTATACCTTGACTTGTACATAGAGGGAAATGAAAGATGCAAGGTCATGCAGAATCAGCCCAAACACTCCAGCAGTTTTGCCCTTATTGAAACCAGAATTTTTTCTGCATACCTTTCCCATAAACAATGTTGTGTACATTATCTTCTGGCCTTGGAGGCCTGTGGACATTTTATGACCCTCTTTTGATAAAGGCTTCTCAACCAGAAAACTTACTTTCCCTCAAAGTGTTTTTTCTTTATATTTCTAATCTATGTCAGCCTCAGAAAGTATTAAACAGAGTTACATTTCTCACAGAGCAAAAGAACCAATTAGCTCAAAGGTCTGATGTGGTTAATTCCAAGGTTACTGCTTGTTTTTCTTAAATTCCAACTATGTTAACTAATGCATTCCCAGGTGCACAATGGATAAGGGATATGGGAACTTGGCAGCAAGCATTTGCTCAACAGTGAAATCCTACATTAGCACTACTCTAATAGTTTTTAACTCTTCAAAAGGCTCTCTATTTTCAGAATATTTTAGGCTCTCCATGCCTCTCACAGTTGGGAGGCTGTGAACAATCACAAGCATAGCTTCAAGAGTCTGGATAAACCTGTCAGGCAAGCTAGAAAGCCATCAGAGGGATTTGAATTGAAACACTCCTACCATGTCCAGGAGACTTATTAACTAAAGCCCTAAGTTAACTTTTTCCAGAAAAAGGTGGTCAGGGATAGCCCCCTGTTAATGACAGAAGAGTTGGTGAAAGACATAAAATAGTAAGACAGACAGATTCTGGTTTTAGGGTAGATGCTCGAGCAGGTCCAGGGGGTCCCTCAAGATCTGCCTTGCTCATCAGGTCTCTTCCGCATGACCTTGTCATGGGTGGGATGTCCTAAGCCTTGCTTATCAGGTCTCCTTCGCATGACCTTGTCATGGATAGGATCTCCTGTGCTGGCTCTCAGCACTATTTACAGGGCAGCAGTGGATAATCAGACATAGAGAATAGACTTATGGACATGGGGAGAGGGGAGGAGAGGGTAAAATGTATGGAAAGAGTAACATGGAAATTTATATTCAGTTCAGTTCAGTTCTGTTCAGTCATTCAGTCATGTCCAACTCCTTGCAACCCCATGAATCACAGCATTTCAGGCCTCTCTGTCCATCACCAACTCCCAGAGTCTACTCAAACTCATGTCCATTGAGTTGGTGATGCCATCCAGCCATCTCATCCTCTGTCATCCCCTTCTCCTCCTGCCCCAAATCCCTCCCAGCATCAGAGTCTTTTCCAATGAGTCAACTCTTTGTATAAGGTGGCCAAAATATTAGAGTTTCAGCTTTAGCATCAGTCCTTCCAATGAATACCCAGGATTGATCTCCTTTA
>SJYA01003605.1:15844-71709 GCA_006410615.1 Neotragus moschatus | reverse complement strand
GTTTACAAGAATGCCTCATCTTTTACCATTCATTGGAGTGGGGTCCACTAGCTGCTGTAAAATGGTAACAACAAAAGATATGCTTGCTTTCCACGAGATCTTTCTTCTGCGAAAACTTTATCTCTTAAGAATAGTAAATCTGTATTTTGTTGAAAGATGTACTTGGTAAGTTAACTGATGCTACTGAGACAATAAAATAGAAGCTTATCGATTTACACTTTATAAGTCTGAGATAAGAAGCAATAATTTTATAAAATCAGCAATTTGGAGGGCTGAGAAAGTGGGTGAGGACAAGTCCATCTCCCCACAACTACAGCAGTTTGTGTGTGTGAGCATGTGTGTGTGCACACATGCATGCATGCACGCAACACTGGTATCAATGAGCAGCAACCTGGCATGTTTATCATGAGATAATCACACCCCTAGAGGTTTAGAAGCACTCAGCTGAACCTTGTGCCGCTCAACACACTTGGGGTGTCATTATCTCATGGTGACCATACTCCCTGTCAAGCCTTATTGCTTAATTACAGGTTACGACGGTGATAAGACTAAAAGGAATCGGATGAACATTACCTAAGATGAATGATACCTTAATCAGCTTAAACCTGGTGGCCGAAGGAAGCATGGTGAACAAACACAAACAGCGAGTTACATGTTATTTTTAGAGAAATCTGTTAATAATAAATGAGGAGAAACCTAACCTGCGTCCACAGATTACTTGGACTGCATTTGCCAAGAGACAGGACGTTTATGATCAATAATTTAAATTGTGTTTCCACGCAGTATGTAAAATGTTCAAGAGATGAACAACAACATGAAATTTAACTTTAACCTGAGATACGCAGTTTATGGACGACAGTGATGCATCATAATCTAATACAGAATTTAGGCATGAAGTCTGCAAGNAGATTACTTGGACTGCATTTGCCAAGAGACAGGACGTTTATGATCAATAATTTAAATTGTGTTTCCACGCAGTATGTAAAATGTTCAAGAGATGAACAACAACATGAAATTTAACTTTAACCTGAGATACGCAGTTTATGGACGACAGTGATGCATCATAATCCAATACAGAATTTAGGCATGAAGTCTGCAAGGACACTGATCAGTAACACCCATGCTGTGTTAAGATTTTAACACACTAACCTGAAACCGAAGAGGAAAAACAATGTGATATGCCCCTTCCTATTTTTTCCCCTACTACTGCTTAAAATAATCAGACATGACCAAAAAAGAATATATATATATATATGTGTATATATATATATCACAGCACCAAATGCTCTAAAAACCATGTCCAAATATTTAACTTTAGTTCTTTTGTTCTATTTTTGTAAACAACTGCCATATTTGTAGACAGAATACAGCTCCAAATACAGTGCTCTTGAAGCTGCTTTCCAATTCGCTGTGAAACATCAATTATCTTTATCAAATAACAGCATCTCATCTCAGTCCATTATCAAGATGGAGTCTTATTTTAGCTGGACGGAAGCCCTATCTGTGTATCAGGGCTGGCCGCAGTGGCAGAGCATGAGTGAAAGGCTGTGAAATAATCAATAATAATCATCAAATTGTGGTCGAAAGGTTGTGCGGATGGAAGTTTTTGATGAAACCTCACTTTCTTGTTTTTTTTGGATGCTGATGATAAAGCTTAACCTTTGCAATACCTGGTGACTATGACTCAGTTAGAGGAAGCTTTGCGTACACTTTAGTGATTCTGAAGGTCCAAAGACACACAGATACTTAAGCGGGGCACAAACCCTGTGCTGTGGAAAACCATCAGGTGGGAGGGCTCAGAACCATGGCAACCAGAGTTGTGAACTGGATGCTTGCCTCCCACACAGAGAACTCAAACCGGACAGACTGTGGCTCTGAAATCCATGCAAGTAAACGTCGGCTCTGAAAGAACAATGCTTGCATAACAATGGGCCAAATGTACCCGTTAATTAACCCAGAGGTGAACGAAATGTTGTCAAGCCTCAGTACCTAGATTTGAAAAGGTTTTAGGATGGCTATTGACATCTCCTGCCCTAGAAGTTCATGAGGTGTGGCACGGAGAATCACAGAGAAGAATTCACGTTTTAATTTAAAAGAAAACATTAATTTGATGGAATGAGACGTGAAATGACTTTCCTCTCATTTTTCTGTCCTTGGGTTCAATTTACACCACCTAGACATAAATCAGAAATAAATTAGCTGAGAAACAACCAGACTCCAACGAGAGACAGTTTTGTTTCCCGGGTTTTATGTAGATCCATTAAGTCTTCCAAGATAACTAAGAAGAAACATTGTACGTGATTTCTTCTAACTTGTGACCCTACCGGAAGTTGAAATGTATAATGGAGGAGAGTTTGACAATAGCAAATTAGAAATATGGAAATTAAATACAACCAGATGCCTCAAAAAACCATCATGCACTGTAGTAATAAATCATGGAACACTCTTGGTGACATATTTCAAAACTCACTTTTGAAACTGAGTATCACAGCAACATATCAAGCTAATGTGAACACAGAATATGCTTTTCATTAGCGCAATAATTTAAAACTAGTTTTGTACTCATAACAAAAAGTTTCATGTTAACAATATACATAAAGCTAGTGTTGGTTGTAAGACAATAAAAATATAATAGTGTGTGTGAAATCTTGCTGTAGAGATACCTATTAAACTACACAAGGCAGAATCCTAAAATCGCCACGCTTTACCCCATATACAATAAATGTTCTCCAGAAACATCACGGCGTTCTTGGGCTGAGTCAGTCGGCTCTCAGGGCTGAGCGGCAATAAGGTAGTATGTTTTATTACGAGTGTCATGGAGACGGTGTGAAAAATCAAGAGCCACAGGCAGGCAGCAACAGTGGGTCAATGGTGCTCCCAGAGACACTGTGCAGATAATCAACAAGGCCCGAGGTCCTCTCCGCAGCGCACACAGCTGAAGGGCAAATCAATACAGCCCGGGGTGGAGGGGGGCGGGGGCGGGGGCCACTGCCCCGCTCCACTTCCCACGATGCACTGCGGCCACTCCAGGAACAACGCCCCCAACTGGAAATAGAGCGAACTGGCTGGGCAACTGAACAACTGACTAACCTTTCATGTGATCACAAATTCACCCTTCCAATAGGATTCCAAAAAAGAATCCAAACCTAACAGTCTGCCTAAAAATGAAACCACAGCCTGGAAAGAAAATGCTACCTAAACGAGGGCCAGGATAGAATCACTTATATATGAAAAGGGTAAACCTGANCCACTGACTAACCTTTCATGTGATCACAAATTCACCCTTCCAATAGGATTCCAAAAAAGAATCCAAACCTAACAGTCTGCCTAAAAATGAAACCACAGCCTGGAAAGAAAATGCTACCTAAACGAGGGCCAGGATAGAATCACTTATATATGAAAAGGGCAAACCTGAGCGTATGAATTATTTCAGTTTATAATCCTAAAATGAAAGCTTAATCAGAATTTTTGTGAATGAAGAATTCTACATCAGGAGGCTTTTGTTCCTTAACTTTGGGGCCCAATATTGATAATGCTCAAGCAGTATTATCGATTCGAAGAGTAGACAAAAAGTAAAACTATACTAAATTTAGGAAATTGTAAATTATATTTGAATTACTTGAATTGTTCCCCAAAATGGAACATAACATTTTAATGCATCTTACTGGTTATGAGGGCAACATTTTGTCGACAGTTTTTGTACCTGACACCTTGTTAAATATATGATGCTAATATTTCACATTTTCCAGTAAAAATTTATGGGTAGGAATACGTTGATTTATTATTGCTAAAGAAAAAGGTGATTCATCACATCCATCATTCTGTTAATCATTAGGTGTTATTTCTAAGTTACTATGTAAAGCCATCTCTCTTGAAATGTGAAGAAAATGTGCTGGAAGAAAAAGAACAGTGGAAAACATCTTAAGGTTTATTTCTTATTTTTCAAAATTAAAGTTTCTTTTTTTTTTCCCCAAGTAGATAAAATAACATCCTTAAGGATCAAAATGTACTGTAGATCAAGCATGAAATATGTAAACACCTCCTCAACATAATATTATAGGAAGGACTATAGTATGTTCCTACTGTTACAATTTCAAATGAATATTAAAAGCACATTAAAGAAGAAAACAAAATGGCTTGCGGGTAAATTTAGGAAACAAAGCCCTGCTCTTCATGGAATTTTAAAAGAATGTTACCTATTTGCTCAGCCTATTCCTAAAACTGGTTCTTTCTTCTTTTATTCATTGACAATTAGTTACAGGTACTAAGGAAAATACTACTATATTGTTTAGCAAGAATGCTCCAAAATTAACATTATTCTGGCAATACAAGTTGTTTAACTGGAAAGAACATGAATTCAAAAACCACAATTCCTTTGTTGGGGCTTACTACGTTGTACTTGTACGATTAGGAGACCTAAGGGAGTTTTCTGTGTGTGTGTAATTATTGAAACCTGATGTCTTTAAACGGAACTCAAAGATTAGCTAGGGAAGAAACTGAGTAGAAATTGTCTGCTATGAACTAAGCATTTAAGACTAGTAGGTTGGTACAAGATGGTTAAAAGCAGATTTCCATTTTTGAAAAGTTATATTATCTGGTCACCATGACAACAAAATTGAAGTACCACAGCAAGCCTCAGAAAAACATCTGCCTTTAAAAAAGTCTGCTTCTGAAAATAGTTAAGACTCTTTATAAATACTTATTTCATGAAAACGTTAACCTTATGGAAATAATCTAAAGAGTAACTGGTGAAAATAGGAACTGTCTTTCATCACCGTATAAGATGGTTCAGACTTAGATGCCACCGATAATAGGAGATCTGAAATGAAAGGCAATAATATCAGAGCAGTCTTTAAAAAGCGGTTTTCCTATGGGATCCCTCGTTGTCCCTTCTCATATACCTATTATTAGAGAATTTGTGTTGACCTATTTAATTTTAGACCTTCCACCTCTTTGTCAAATCCGGTTGGGATGAGCTTGCCTAAGTCCTGCTGTTGTCCAGTGACTGCCGGGTGTGTGCCAGGACAGCTGGCTGCTTTGCATACCTCTCTGCTATTGGCTGAGGCAACTGTGGAGGCAGTGACACACTCAGAGACAAAGATTTCAGATGCTTCCTCGGTTTGAAAATTAGGAACATTTCTTATGTGCTCAGAGAGCATCCCCACAACCCCAGACGCTTTACATCAGGGTAGTGCTTTTTCCCACCAAACATGAGCAGAGTTGAGGATAATTTAAAATGTACTCCTATGGACCCATGGCTCACAGCTTAAAAACCCCTCGATTCTAATTGTGTTTAGAGGCTTTGGTGTTTGGTGGGATTTTTTAACGTCCCATAACCACATGATCAATCCAGGTGATTTAAAATCAATGCCAAAGCCAGACAAAGGCTGTTGTAAGCAGCTCTCTATTTGCTTTCTGGAAAAAGTGAAAGACCAGAGTAATGCTTTCTTCAGTGAAAGAGCTAAATGATAGGAAAATAGTTTCAAGCCATGAGGCCAGTTGCATTTCCTTAATGGAAATTCAGATATGCAAACTGAATGCAAACTTCTGTCTTGTCCTGAGAAAATGAAGAGAAAGCCTCTAAAAACAGTGCTCGTCGAAACTGATACTTCCTTCTTGGTAACATGAAAAGAATGTTTTGGCCAGGATATATTTGTACCCAATATAAATATAGTTGATGAGTCAAATATGTATGATGCACCGATAGCCAGAGTGCTCTGGGATATGCCCTTTAATCCTGGAAGAACTGGATTACTGAGTAATTTAATTTAAGAATATTCAGAAGCTGAGTGCCTCTGAAATCCAACAGATTTGCAAGTAATACATAGTTCTGAAATCCCTGGACAAGTGACTTATTAAAAGTCAGGTATGAAGGTACTGCTCTCCATCTTAGGCTGTGATTCAAAGATCTCTCCTGATGACCCCTGCATTACTCTAGCACAGACAGAATGCTGCTGGAATTCTTTGAGTTGGCCTTGGATTGATATTATAATGGCTCAGAATAATAGTGTCACCACATTTCAGTACACAGACAACACACGGGAGTCTTTTCTTCACGGCCAATCCCAAACAGTATCCTTCATACTCATTTTAAACCTCTTTGTACTGCTGAATGTTCTACTTGGGTAAACTCTTGAGTCAGGTGTTCACCCTGTGGGGGTCAAATAGCCTACAGATTATTTTAAAATATGTATTTGGAAAAAGCAACTCTCTTGATACCACATTTATACCTAGTCGCCTCTCCTTTCTCTCTCATTAAGGAATGGTATACACAAGTCTGCCTGCTCTGCGGCTGCCAGATCTGATGGCCTTCTCTTAATTTTTATCTTCCTTGACCTTTTGGCAGCATTTCTTCCATGAGACATTCTCCTCTTTGTTACCACAGTCTTCTGATTTTCGTCGTGTCTCCAAACCATCCGGTCTCTTGTTTCTGTGAATGTATCTCCCATCTCATCTCTAAATGTGGAACTTTTTAAGGGCTCTGTCCCCACCCCTTTCTCTTCTTACTATATGCTCATCCACTGTTACGGCTCTGAATACATTACCAGGCCAATGATGTCTAAATCAGCATTTCCAAAGACAAGCACCAGTTTCCTATCTGACAGTGCCATATGCATGTTCACGGGCATCTCCAAGTCAACATCAAAAACTAAGCGATTAATTCTCCACCACACTTATTCAGGAAATCTGTTCCACTTCCCATCTATTCAGTTGCTCACATCAAAAACTTGAGAATTATCCTTAGCATCTCAGTCTTTCAATAACCACGCTGGATTCATCACAAGTTCAGTTTTATCTTCAAATTTATCTCAAATCAGTCCATTTCTCTCTCACCTGGAATACTTTTGGAAGAGCCTTGTCACTAACTGACCTTCCTATTTCCACTTTTGTCTTCCTTCAATCCATTCTCCACATAACAGGTCAATCTGATCAAGCCTCTAATTTAGAACCCTTAATAGTTTTCCACTGCATTAAGGATAATCTCAAAATTTCTCATCGTAACTCAGGGGCCTCTGGGACCTAGCCGCAGCCCACCTCTCCAGTCGTGTCTCTCGTTGCTTTGCTATAAAGTCTCTCTTTGGTGCTTAACTTCTTCTAGTATATTATTAAGGACACATTGACAAACTAAATGCTTAGAATTTTCCTTAAATATGTAAGTGTCTCACATTCTGGGAATATCACTGGACTCACAACTTGGAAAAGAAAGGCAGCTCTAGTATGTCTCTGGAGGAAGCATAAATTTCCTCATAGGCATTAAACAGAAATATATTATTTCCGCAGTGAGTAGCACTAACATCCTGGAATGCGAAGTCAAGTGGGCCTTAGGAAGCATCACCATAAACAAAGCTAGTGGAGGTGATGGAGTTCCAGTTGAACTATTTCAAATCCTGAAAGATGATGCTGTGAAAGTGCTGCACTGAACATGCCAGCACATTTGGAAAACTCAGCAGTGGCCACAGGACTCAAAAGGTCAGTTTTCATTCCAATCTCAAAGAAGGGCAATGCCAAAGAATGCTCAAACTGCCACACAACTGCACTCATCTCACATGCTAGCAAAGTAATGCTCAAATTCTCCAGGCCAGGCTTCAACAGTATGTGAACTGTGAATGTCCAGATGTTCAAGCTGTATTTAAAAAAGGCAGAGGAACCAGAGATCAAATTGCCAACATCTGCTGGATCATGGAAAAAACAAGAGGGTTCCAGAAAAACATCTACTTTTGCTCCACTGACTACTCCAAAGCCTTTGACTGCATGAATCACAACAAACTGTGGAAAATTCTTCAAGAGATGGGAATACCAGACCACCTGACCTGCCTCCTGAGAAATCTGTATTCAGGTCCGAAAGCAACAGTTACAACTGGACATGGAACAACAGACTGATTCCAAATCAAGAAATGAGAATGCCAAGGCTGTATACTGTCACCCTTCTTATTTAACTTATATACAGAGTACATCATGTGAAACGCCAGGCTGGATGAAGCACAAGCTGGAATCAAGACTGCCAGGAAAAATATCAATAACTTTCCAATATGCAGATGACATCACCATTATGGTAGAAAGTGAAGAGGAACTGAAGAGCCTCTTGATGAATGTGAAAGAGGAGACTGAAAAAGTTGGCTTAAAACTCAACATTTAGAAAACTAAGATCATGGCATCCAGTCCCATCACTTCATGGCAAATAGATGGTGAAACAATGGAAACAGTTAGAGATTACTTTATTGGGCTCCAAAATCACAGCAGATAGTGACTGCAGCCGTGAAATTAAAAGACATTTGCTCTTTGGAAGAAAAGCTATGACCAGCCTAGATTGCCTATTAAAAAGCAGACACATTACTTTGCCAACAAAGGTCCTTCTAGTCAAAGTTACGGTTTTTCCAGTAGTCATGTATGGATGTGAGAGTTGAACTATAAAGAAAGCTGCCAAAGAATAAGAAAGTTGCTGAAGAATTGATGCTTTTGAACTGTGGTGTTGGAGAAGACTCTTGAGAGTCCCTTGGACTGCAAGGAGATCCAAACTAGTAAATCCTAAAGGAAATCAGTCCTGAATATTCATTGGAAGGACTGATGTTGAAGCTGAAACTCCAATACCTTGGCCACCTAATGCAAAGAACTGACTCATTTGAAAAGACACTGATGCTGGGAAAGATTGAAGGCGGGAGAAGAAGGGGACAACAGAGGATGAAATGGTTGGATGGCATCACTGACATGATGGACCCGAGTTTGAGTAAACTCCAGGAGTTGGTGATGGACAGGGAAGCCTGCTGTGCTACAGCCCATGGGGTCACAAAGAGTTGGACACAACTGAGTGACTGAACTGAACTGAGCACTAATGTAGGAGCTGGTACACAGCAAATACCTGAAACTTATTAACTTAATAAATAATCTTAACAGATGCTGTAGCAAGACAAAAGACCCTACCACATTGTGAGAGAGACCCAGAGAGAGCAAAATCTTGAATTGTTCACTGGGTCTGAGTAGTTGGAGAAAACTCCCGATTAGGGACAAAGCTAGAACGGGTTAACAAGACACAGGTGACTTCCATAAGCAACTTTTCTGTTAAAGATTTTATCTGGCAGAGATACCCGCTTCCTGTTGTAATTTGAAGAAAAGTCATCAAAAAGGGGACTCTGGAGAGAAAAGGAGGCTGAATGTATACTCAACAGTAGTTCCTTAAAGCTCTGTCAGGATGGGTTAACATACCAGGAACATTCTCAAGTGCAGTATGAAAATCTAGGTATTCTGGCCTCAACTCAGCTCAGCACAGTCAGAGAAATTTCTGCATAGAAAGGAATAACTAAGACCTTGTAAACTAAAATTTTATGATTTTATGCAATATTTCAAAGCAAATCTAGTGTTGTAAAGACTATGATTACAAATACCTATAAATAGTTATACACGTGAGTAAGTAATGTATAAAGGTGAGACCTCTGTTGGCGGTGGGGGGTTACACTGGGTTTTCTCCCTAAACCTTTCCTCCACATTTCTGTACTGGTTTCTTAATGGTAATACCCACACCCCCGCCCCTGATCAAGTTCCACTCATCTTAAGGCTCCATTTTAGTCTATATGATTCTAGATCTAGTGCAAACTATTTTTCCTTATTTAAAAATCATTTGATTTTCTAAACCATGGGGACTTAAATTCAAACTGTTTATCTCTCACATAATCTGTTATTTTGTTTGGTAAACCCACAGTGTCTCAACTCCAATTTGCCTGAGAATTACCTGGAAGTACCTTATTAAAATCTGGGTCATTTTCTCAGAGATTCCAATTCAGAAAGGCTGAGGCAGGAGGAATCTCTTTTGAAATTTTCTACACAATTCTGACGGGTAACCTCATTTGGAAAGAACAATATGCAATGCCCAGTTTGTTGTTGTTGTTATTGTTCAGTCATTGTGTCCAGCTCTTTGCAACCCCAGGGACTGTAGCCCGCCAGGCTCCTTTGTGCATGGAATTTTCCAGGCAAGAATACTGGAGTGGGTTGTCATTTCCTTCTCCAGGGGATCTTCCTGGATTAGGGCTCAACCCCGCATCTCCTGCACTGGAAGGTGGATTCTTTCCACTGAGTCACCAGGGAAGCCCTAAATGCCCAGTGATTTTTCTATAAAGGAAACTTGTAGACAGAACCATCCATGGAGAACTAAACACAAATATTAATACATTATCCCGCAAAGAATACTGGCTTAGTATTACAAGTAATAATTATTTCCCCTTGTATGAAATTTGCAATTTTCAAAGCCCTTTCATATCCTTCTGTAAAATACCTCATCTTTCTAGCCTTACTTTGCTTTTCGCAAAAATAAAGATTTCTTTCAGCCTAAAAAAATAATATGTACCTGATATACAGTCAAACAAAAGCAAAAACAATACCCAGTTGTGGATGTGACTGCTGATGGAAGTAAGTCTGATGCTATAAAGAGCAATATTGCATAGGAACCTGGAATGTTAGGTCCGTGAATCAAGCAAATTAAAAGTGGTCAAACAAGATGGCAAGAGTGAACATCGACATTCTAGGAATCAGTGAACTAAAATGGACCGAGTGGGTGAATTTAACTCAGATGACTGTTATATCTATTACAGTGAGCAAGAATCCTTTGGAAGAAATGGAGTAGCCACCATGGTCAACAAAAGAGTCCAAAATGCAGTACTTGGATGCAATCTCAAAAACGACAGAATGATCTCTGTTCACTTCCAAGGCAAACCATTCAATGTCACGATAATCCAAGTCTGCCACGACCACTAATGCTGAAGAAGCTGAAGTTGAACGGTGCTATGAAGATCTACAAGACCTAAAAAAGATGTCGTTTTCTTTACAGGGGACTACAATGCAAAAGTAGAAAGTCAGGAAACACCTGGAGTAACAGGCAAATTTGGTCTTGGAGTACAAAATGAAGCAGGTCAAAGGCTAACAGGAGTTTCACCGAGAGAACACACTGGTCGTAGCAAACACCCTGTTCCAACAACACAAGAGAAGACTCTACACATGGACATCACCAGATGGTCAATACCGAAATAAGACTGATTATATTCTTTGCAGCCAAAGATGGAGAAGCTCTATAAAGTCAGCAAAAACAAGACCGGGAGCTGACTGTGGCTCAGGTCATGAACTCCTTATTGCCAAATTCAGACTGAAATTGAAGAAAGTGGGGAAAACCACTAGACCATTCAGGTATAACCTAAATCAAATCCCTTATGATTATACAGTGGAAGTGAGAAATAGATTCAAGGGATTAGATCTGATAGACAGAGTGCCTGAAGAACTATGGATGGAGGTTCGTGACATTGTACAGGAGACAGGGGTCAAGACCATCTCCAAGAAAAAGAAATACAAAAAGGCAAAATACTTGTCTGAGGAAGCCTTACAAATAGCTGAGAAAAGAAGAGAAGCTAAAGGCAAAGGAGAAAAGGAAAGATATACTCATTTGAATGGAGAGTTCTAAAGAACAGCATGGAGAGATAAGAAAGCCTTTCTCAATGATCAGTGCAAAGAAATAGAGGAAAACAACAGAATGGGAAACACTAAAAATCTCTTCAAGAAAATTAGAGATACCAAGGGAACACTTCATGCAAAGATGGGCACAAAAAAGAACAGAAATGGTACAGATCTAACAGAAGCAGAAGATATTAAGAAGAGGTGGCAAGAATACACAGAAGAACTATACAAAAAAGATCTTCATGACCCAGATAACCACCATGGTGTGATCACTCACCTAGAGCCAGACATCCTGGAATGTGAAGTCAAGTGGGCCTTAGGAAGCATCACTATGAACAAAGCTAGTAGAGGTGATGGAATTCCAGTTGAGCTCTTTCAAATCCTAAAAGATGATGCTGTGAAAGTGCTGCACTCAATATGCCAGCAAATTTGGAAAACTCAGCAGTGGCCACAGGACTGGAAAAGGTCAGTTTTTATTCCAATCCCAAAGAAAGGCAATGCCAAAGAATGCTCAAACTACCACACAATTGCACTCATCTAACACGCTAACAAAGTAATGCTCAACATTCTCCAAGTCAGGCTTCAACAGTATGTGAACCATAAACGTACAGATGTTCAAGCTGGATTTAGAAAAGGCAGAGGAACCAGAGATCAATTGCCAACATCCACTGGATCATGGAAAAAGCAAGAGAGTTCCAGGAAAACATCTACTTTTGCTCCACTGACTACTCCAAAGCCTTTGACTGCGTGAATCACAACAAACTGTGGAAAATTCTTCAAGAGATGGGAATACCAGATCACCTGACCTGCCTCCTGAGAAATCTGTATGCAGGCCAACAAGCAACAGTTAGAACTAGACATGGAACAACAGATTGATTCCAAATTGGGAAAGGAGTACATCAAAGATATATATTGTCACCCTGCTTATTTAACTTATATGCAGCATACATCATGCAAAATGCCAGGCTGGACGAAGTACAAGCTGGAATCAAGACTGCCGGGAGAAATATCAATAACCTCCGATAAGCAGATGACACCACCCTTATGGCAGAAAGTGAAGAAGAACTAAAGAGCCTCTTGATGAAAGTGAAAGAGGAGAGTGAAAAAATTGGCTTAAAACTCAACATTCAGAAAACTAAGATCATGGCATTCGGTCCCATCACTTCATTGCAAATAGATGGGGAAACAATGGAAACAGTGACAGACTTTACTTTCTTGGGCTCCAAAATCACTGCAGATGGTGACTGCAGCCATGAAATTAAAAGACGCTTGCTCCTTGGAAGAAATGCTATGACCAACCTAGACAGCATATTAAAAAGCAGAGACATTACTTTGCCAACAAAGGTCTGTCTAGTCAAAGCTATGGTTTTTCCAGTAGTCATGTATGGATGTGAGAGTTGGACTACAAAGAAAGCTGAGTGCTGAAGAATTGATGCTTTTGAACTGTGTTGTTGGAGAAGACTCTTGAGAGTCCCTTGGACTGCAAGGAGATCCCTCCAGTCCATGCTAAAGGAAAGCAGTCCTGAATATTCATTGAAAGAACTAATGCTTAAACTCCAATATTCTGGCCACCTCATGTGAAGAACTGACTCATTGGAAAAGACTGATGCTGGGAAAAGCTGAAGGCAGGAGAAGGGGATGACAGAGGATGAGATGGTTCCATGGCTTCAGCACTCGATAGCATGAGTCTGAGCAAGCTCCAGGAGCTGGTGATGGACAGGGAGGCTTGGTGTGCTGCTCTCCATGGGGCTGCAGAGAGTCGGACACGACTGAGTGACTGAACTGAACTGATATACAGTAGGCACTCAGTAAATGTTTATTCAATGAATGAACGAAAGAATAGCTACTTGACAAAAAACATGCAAACTGTTTTGGGGTAGAATTAACAGATTTTTGAAAAACCAGTCTTATACCTAGTAAACTTAGGCTCACAGAATTTAAGTAATGAACTTAGTAACTGGGTCTCAGACTAAGTTTTCTGACTTCTCATTTGGTGACCTTCTGTTTAGCTTTTTTCCTGAAATTTGCCAATTAGGCTGTATTGTGTGAAAGATGGCCCACCTGCTGTATTTTGTATTCACACCACTACCAATGAATGACAAACTGCTGGACGTACATAATGGCATGTAAGTTGTTACCTTCTTCTTTAACCTCTGTCTACAGTAGAAGCTGTAATTCCAGAGGCCTGATATACACGTCTACAGGTAATAAATCTGTGTGAGTTATAGCTGTATCCTTGTAGATTTACAATGATAAGTTTTAATTCGTGTCTGGCAACATATTTACATAAATTACAGCGATAGAGTAACGATGCCATATGCCGGAATGTTCACCCGGAGAAATTCAAGAGGCTTACGGCAGCTGGCTTTCTTCTGGCTACAAAGGGCTGCCCTCATATATATGAGAAAAAAGCATTCAATTCGGTATTGTGCACACTATACAGATGTTTTCTTACTCTTGACATTTGTCTGAAAGTAAACTATGCTTCCAGCGCCTCTCACTGCATTAATGAATAGTCTCGATTAAGATGTAACTTTAGCGAAGAGCAGAATTAAAGTCAAAACATTCAGAGGAGTAAGTGCACATTACTTCTAAGGGTCTACTCTGTCTTCAAGTGCGTCTGCTTAACAGCTCTGAGGCTTAACAGCCCTGAGGCTGGAGCACAAGCTCAATCAGGCTGGGAGGGAACAGGGCCAGTGAGAGTAATCAAGGGCAGGCCTCTGCCTCTCGGTGATGAAGGGAAGGAGCCCCTGGCCTTGGATGGAACACGGCAAGGACCACAGCCGGATCTCGTGAGCCTTGTCCAGTATTTCAGCATTCCAGTTCACTGTTTCTGTTCCAAGAAAAGGGAAAGCGGATTCTTCTAAAGTAGTGTTACTATTAGTCTCCTTTGCTGGAACAGAGTTCCCATTAAGAGTTTTGTTCTTACATCAAAAAGACTCTTTCAAATTCAGAAACTCACAACTGGATATTAAAGATGACCATCAATCAACCCACCACTACCATTTATTGAGACTGTAATAGTCATGAAACTAAATGTCTTATGTTAGTTTAATTAATCTTTATAAGGCCTAACATGATACCCATAATTTCCAGGCGTCAAAGACAGTAGGTGGAAGGGCAGGCCCCAAACCCAGATCTCATCAACCTTCCTTCCTGTTTATCATATCTTACATCACTCCAAGGGCCAGATCACCAAATTCCCTTGGGGAGGAAATGCTGGTTGCCTTTCTCAAGCCAAGGTCCTGTGTTCCATGAAGGTGACAGCCTTCATCTCAGGAGTAAACTGCCACTAGCCCATCATAATTTCATTCTCTTTGCCAGCAACAGGTTTAAAAATGGGTATGTGATGCAATCTTGGTCAACTGAGACGGGAGAACAGGCTTTCTCAGCTGGCCTTTTTGCCTCTGGATAGTATTCTCTGCACAGGTTGCTGGTGCTGTGGCAACACCTTGTACCCTGAAGTGGTCCTGCCAGAGACCGACGCTCTGAACATGGTGAAGAAGGGAGGGTCCTTCAGGACACCACTGACTGCTCACTTTACCAGCCCCCTCCAGATGTTTTGTTACATGAAATGCTGCTGCTGCTAAGTCACTTCAGTTGCATCTGACTCTGTGTGACCCCATAGACGGCAGCCCACCAGGCTCCCCTGTCCCTGGGATTCTCCAGGCAAGAACACTGGAGTGGGTTGCCAGTTCCTTCTCCAATGTATGAAAGTGAAAAGGGAAAGTGAAGTCGCTCAGTCATGTCTGATTCTTCGCGACCCCATGGACTACACCCTACCAGGCTCCTCCATCCATGGGGTTTTCTAGGCAAGAGTACTGGAGTGGGGTGCCATTGCCTTCTCCAGCATGAAATACTAGATCCTTTAATTGAAAGTCTCTTTTGTGCCTTCTACTACTTTGCAAATAAAATATCCTAAGTATCAAATCTTCTCCAAAGCTTCACAGTTCCTTTAAAAACTCCCCTCTATGCCTAAACTGGGCTTCCCTGGTGGCTCAGACAGTAAGGAATCTGCAGTGCAGGAGACCTGGGTTCAGTCCCTGGGTGGGGAAGATCCCCTGGAGAAGGGAATGGCCACCCACTCCAGTATTCTTCCTGGAGAATTCCATGGACAGAGGAGCCTGGCGGGCTACAGTCCATGGGGTCACAAAGCGTCAGACATGACTGAGCAAATATACCGGATTTTAAGTATTTTATATATCAAGAGTAGAAATAAAGAATACAAGGCACTGAATCTAGAATAAATTCAGTGCACTGTGATTCTTCTACCTTGTGTTTTTGAATTTTCTGGACTAAGTATATATAGAATCTATAAATATATCTATCTATAGACACATGTCAGTATTCTCATTTTTTTATATACTGACAGGCAAAATAAAAAGGCTAGGAAGGAAATTAAATGGCATTGAGAAATGTAGATAAAATGTGAATTTTGGGAATCAATGCTTTTACAAAGATGTTGAAATGTTTGTAATAACTGTTGTGTTTGGAAACAAACAGTTTCACATATTTCCAGCTACAGATACTACCAAGAATTAATTTTTTTTCCTCGGTGTAATACCTTATATATTACTATTAAAAGTACAACATGGACTTCAGAAACACTCAGTGAGTGATGAGGCAGAGAGATGACAGAAAAACACACCTGCATGCGCTCCATTAAAATAACTCTTTAAAAAATTTTAAACTTTCAGGGTAAATGATGGTCTAATTGCAAGCACTGTTCTGTATACCTATTTCCCTGCCTAGAGGTTCTTCTCTAAATAGCATTTCATTTTTAAAACGGGAAGCTTGTTGGGCAATTCTTCAACAGGGTGTTAGAAAACCATTGTCTCCTTCAACCATTCATCTCATTATCATCCCTGATGCTGTGTTTCTGGCTGTTGCTCCTGAATGTCATAGGAAACACCTGCCATAAAACCAGCTGCTGAAAAGAACAGGAAGAAAATGCCTAAAATGTCGGCCCGACTAAGCTCTGTAGTCAATTCCCACTGCAATTTTTGCAATCATCACATAAGTGCCCTTGATGTATAAGCGTTATAGACTTCTGCTCAGTGAAAACTGTGCCTGAAGCTTCAAAACTCTGCCATAAAGAAACATCAGCCTTACTGTCCACCAAACCCCTAAGGGCCATTGCTCCTCCTAACTAGAAGTAAAATCTTTGTTATTTTTAGAGAGAAAAAGACATTGTTCTCCAAACTTCTATTCATGTAAGTGTGTTTGCTATCGAGCCTGAACGTTAGCTTCCTTGCAGTATGTACCAACCTTAGAATGTACGCCAGAATTCAATGCATTAGAGAGAATTAGGGCTTCTCCAGTGGCTCAGGCAGTAAAGAATCTGCCTGCAAAGCGGGAGACCAAGGCTCAATCCCTGGGTTGGGAAGACCCCCTGGAGAAGGGAATGGCAACCCACTCCAGTATTCTTGCCTGGAGAATCCCATGGACAGAGGAGCCTACAGTCCTGGAGGGCTGCAAACAGCTGGACACGACTGAGCGACTTAACACTTTCACTTTCATCAGAATGCTTTGAATCCCATGCTGAAAACATTTTCAGACCTTGCCAAGCCCCCTTTTCCTAAAACGACTGTTTATGGAAAATGCCAGCATTCAGGTCTTGCTTTACATTTTGCTAACGCTATGTAAACTTGATTTATAAAATCTACATTACTGAATTAGCATTCAATAAGACATAGAGGGAATTCCCTAGTGGTGCAACGGTTAGGACTCTTTGCTGCGACTGCAGGGGCACAGGTTCGATCCCTGGTCAGGGAACTAAGATGCGACAAGCTACACAGCCCCCAAAAAAGGAAAAAGAAAAAAAGGCACAGAGAAGCGGTGTCTCTACTTTTCCACTGGAACGACTGTTCAGTTCCCAGTGTAATGCTTTTGCTATAACATGAACCACTCACATACACACAAGGGGGAGCACATCTCTCAGGTTTTGATGAACCTGCTTCCGCTATATTTCTTCTCCCTCTTGGCTTTGCGGATGCTGTGTCATCTGCCTGGAATCACGGCCCTTTCCTCCCCTTCCTGCCTAACTCGTATACGGTCCAGCTCTGATGTCTTCTCCTCTAGAGAGCCCTACCAGCCCATTCTCTCTAGTCACCTAAACGAATCTGGGCCTGTGCTCTTCCTGGGTTCCCCACCATGCTCCAGCTCGTCCTCTTGGAAGGGACCAGCGCAGTATTTCAGCTCTGGGTTTGTATCTGTCTTTCAGTGCCTGCGTGCTAAGTCACTTCAGTTGTATCCGAGTCTTTGTGACCCCGGGGACTGTAGCCCACCAGGCTCCTCTGTCCATGGGACTCTCAAGGCAAGCACACTGGAGTGGGCTGCTATTTCCTTCTCCAGGGATCTTCCCAGCCCAGGGATCAAACCTGCCTCTCTTGCTCCTCCTGCACTGGCGGGCTGGCTCTTTACCACTAGTGCCACCTGGGAAGCCCTCTCTGTCTTCTAGTCCAGAGTATAAATTCCCTGGAGGGATTTTATAAGGAACAGTTTATATTTATTTATCTTTATCCCTTGCACATAATTCAGTGTCTGATGCAGAGAAGAGTTATCACAAAATTATTTTTTTTATAAATAAAACGAGGCCAGCTGTGGAACTTCATTTCTTTATGAGAATGACTGCAGTTCAAGGGTCCTTCTGTGGACATCCCTGGTGGTACAGTACATAAGAATCTGCCTGCCAGTGATGGGGACACAGGTTCGATCCCTGGTCTGGGAAGATTCCACTTGCCACGGAGCATCTAAAGCCCGTGTGCCACCACTGCTGAGCCTGTGCTCTGGAGCCTGTGCTGTGCAGTGAGACCCGCCACAGCGAGGAGAAGCCCATGCACCCCAACTAGAGCGTAGCCCCTGCTTGCCGCAACTAGAGGAAGCCCACGCGCAGCACTGGAGACCCAGTGCAGCCATAAACAAATAAATCAGTTTTTAAAAACGAGTAATTCTTTTATTCATAGGAATATTAGGGAGAGTACGGAAAAGCTAATGCCCACGAACTATGAGAAAGTAGTTTCTAAGCATTTTGGTGATCTCACACACAAATCTTTAGCACCATGCATTCAGGAACAGCCCTAAGAAAATCAGACGGACGTAAAAAGTTATGGAAGTAAGACCACGTGATACCGCACTGCTGAAAACGGTGAAAACCGAGGGGGAGGGGCTTAAATGTCCACTGACGGAGGATCGGCTAATGAATCCCCCACCTGTGTGCCGGAATAGGATGCAGCCACTCAAACACACTAAAACAGCCCTGCCAACTTCATATGCCCAGAACCTAAAATCCTGACCTTCATGCTATACATAGCCTGTTTTTCCTCTCAGCTATTAAGGGCACCATAATCCATCTGGCTGCTCAGACTCAAATCTATGAGTCACCCTTGATCCCTTCCTTTCTCTCACCATTGCCTCGCGCTGAATCCCCTAACCCTGCACCCCACATCTGAACAATCATTAAGACCTGTTGGCTCTGCTTCCAAAACATACCCTGTACGTGCCTGCATTTCTCCATTGCTATTGCAACAACCCTAGTTTCAGCTCAGCAGCCATTAATCTTTTCAAATAAAAACGGATCAAACCAGTTCCTCCTTTTAGGATCTAGCCTACAGAGAGAAAAGCACCAGTGTATAAAGATGCTCACTGCAGCTGTGTTTGTATGAGCCCAGAGCGGGACTTAATCTGAAGAGTTCATCAACAGAATAGTAGCTTTATAATGTATTTTATATTTTGTAAAGAACATGTTAGAACAATGGTGTCTGACCAGGAAGTTTAGCTATGATGTACTATTAAGATTTTTTTTTTTAGGCTGCAGAATACTGTGTCTATTGTGATTCCAAAGTTTTGAAATAAAGAATAAATGCCTTCCAAAAGCAAAGCAAGAAAAAAATAATTGCTAAAAACATCATATATTTCTGACCATGAAGTTATAAAACTAGAAATCAATTACAAGAAGAAAAATGCAAAAAATATCATATAACATCATCTAATTTCCTGGCATGAAATTCTCTAATGGCAGCCCATCACACTGAAATAAAATCTGAGATCCCCACCCTGGCCTTCGTGATCGGTCCTGCCTTCCACCTCAGATTTCTCTTCCACTTGCTAACAAAATGAATGCATTTTACAGTTGTCTTTTTTCTGCTCCCCCAAATTTCCAGTGGTGTTCCCACCTTAGGCATTGTCCTAATTGCTCCTTGTCCTTACAATGCTCTTCTTGGAGGTGGTCACAGAGTCTTGGGTTAAATGCGCCCCCTCCACGTGCTCGCCCCGAGGGCCCGCAGCAGGCAGCCAGGCGCTCCTTTTATTATCATACCTCCCGGATACTTTCTTCTGCAGCTTCTAGTTTGTCTCCTCTCACTGAATAGAAGCTCCCTGAGGGCAGGAGCCACACTTGCTTTATTTGCCACTGATAGTAGGCACTACTTGCTATTATTGAATGAGATATATGGACTCATAGTGAGTAGGTAAAAACAGCTTGCAGGAAACCCTTAAATTATTGGGGAAGAGGGAGAGAATACTATTACTTGTATATCTCAGAAACAAGACTCAAAAGTGTTTACAATAAATAGCTAAACAGCAATCAACGCCAAGGGACAGTTACAGTTGGCTTTAACTTTCCACTTTAAATATTGTTATTGTTTGAGGTTATTTTATAATGAGTGTGAATTACATTTATAATCTGAAGAGACAATCAATAAATTTCATTCACTTTCCAGAGAAAAAGGGAGGTTGATTTGCTCCTTCACCAGCTACGTATGTATCTTCCTTTTCCCTAGTTCTCATGTAAAGGCTAATCATTCAAGCATTATATTTGGACTTTTCGGGGGAGGGGGGAACCCAAGAAAATTATAGAAGTTACTCAATTTTGACTGGCCAGGCATCAGTAGGCATTATTGTCAATGGAAACAAAATGATTCCTGTAAGAAAATAATTGTTACAGGAAGCTTCAAAGCTTAAAGAGAGAGAAGAGAAGGTGATGAAGGAACTACATTGGGGAACTACCGCAGCTCACCAGATCCAGAGAGGAAGCCGAATTTAAAAGTTTTCAGCCAACCCCAAACTCAATAAAAACCAGGAAACAACAATCCTTAAGATCCTCACTACAGTTTTCTTTTGAGTTAAAAAAGTAGCCATCTAAAGCAGCATTAAAAGGCTTGTAATTTATGATAAATAAGTAAGCTTAGAAAAAAACTGGACTGAATTTCAACGGAGATAAGCAAGGAAAGGATAAAGAATAAATGACATGCAAATAAGAGAATGAGAACATTCACAGCCATGTCTGTTGAAAGCGAGAGAAACTACACAGAAAATTATTAACAAATTAGAAATTTCTAACAAATTAGAAACTGAATAAGAATCATAAGATGACTGACCCACTAACCCCATCTCTTATATCTTAAAAATGATGCTGAAGGAAACAGATGTGGAAAATTACATAGTAATAAAATCCCTGAAAAAAATTCAGTGGGGGCTAATTAACATAACACTTTAAATATATGCAAACAGTAGGCCAAAAACTGAGATATGCTGGCAGTTGGGAATACTATATTTAAATATCAGCTTTACTTAGAAAAATTTTAATATAGCAGTAACATGATAAGTAATATTTGTAATGATTTCAAAAAATTACTTAAAACATATATCAGTAGGACAACAGATTAATGCTACACAAAAATCAGGATAGATGAAGAATAATCATTAAATATGGTTGGTTGAGGACAGATCAATAAGTATAATCTTAACTTTGTTAAATGCTTGGCTTGATATTCTACTCATTCTACGTTTAAGAGTAATCAAATTGTTTGGAATAAAGAGCAACAGCTACAACAGAATCCTAAAAAAGAACTTGTAATAGATATAGCTAGGACGAAATCATGTACACCTGAGGAAGAGAGAAGAGAAGTCTGGGGTTGATTTTGTCTTATTTAATTAATAAGTAAATAATAATTACAATGACCAACATTTTTAAAGTACTTACTGATGTTTGCTTTATATACATATATATATATTTACATTCTGAGTTCTCAAGGTTTATCTTTAAAATTCGCCAGTTAATGCAATTTCATTGCAATGTAATGCATTTCCAAGTTTATTTCACTATAATATAATCAACACTTACTGAATCCTACTTGTTGAGAATTGTACATAAATTACCTTCCTTCTCACAAATACAGGCATTATTTCTATTACCACTATATAGTGAGGAAGCTTCAGTTCAGCAAAGTTAAGATACATTCCCAAGCTTATGAAATGAAGATCAGCTTTAAGTCACACAAGTTTTTCTTTGTTCTTCCCCAATATATTACCCTGTCCATTTTAAAATTTACTTTTAAAGTTTTGGTGGTATTGCCTCTTCACTGCTGTGCGTGGCTTTCTCTAGCCACAGGGAGCGGGCCTGCTCTCTCTAGCTGTGGTGCCTGGGCTTACTGCTGCGGCTTCTCTTGTTGCAGAGCACGGGCTCCAGAGCACGTGGACTTCAGGAGCTGTGGTGACAGGCTTCGTTGCCCCACAGCATGTGGGATCTTCCCAGAGCAGGGGTCAAACCCACGTATCCTGCACTGGCAAGTGGAGTCTTAGCCACTGGACCACCAGAGACGCCCCTATGCTGCTTCAGATCACTTTTCAGTTGAATGAGTTAACTCTTCCTCCTCTAACTACCTAAGACAGAGGTCAGCAAAGTTTTTCTGGAAAGGGCCACACAATAAATGTTTTAGGCTTTGTGGACCATACAGTCTTTGCTGGCTGCAAACACTCAGTTCTGCCACTGAGGTATGAAAGCAGCCACACGCGATCCTTAAACAAATGACTTGGCTGTGTCCCAGTAAAATTTTACTTACTCCAACAGGTGGCAGGCAGATTTGGGCAACAGCTTGCAAACTCAATATGAGTAAAGTTCATATCCCAGACTGAATGCATATTTAGATGCAGTTTTGTATAATCGCCTGTACTAGATTGAGAAGAAGAGGTCATAAGAAAACTGATCTTTAAGAAAGATAGACGCTAACGCCAAAAGATAAGGGAAACACATTTGAGAGGGAAACACATTTCTGAGTCTGTCCCTTGCTAGCCCATCTAGGGACGACAGGGACCCTGAATGCGCTGTGCCCCTTTTCCCATTCTAGTGCTCCCACTGGGCCCAAGGACACTGCCTCGCCTCTGGCATCCTGGACAGGCCACGGTGCATCTTCCCATAGTGGGGGCTCTCATTTAGGTGGCTGCGCCTTATATTTCTACCTAACTGGAACCTACCCCTCGAGCCCAGTGAATTTACTAATTATCCCTTCTACATCTTTCATGTCATATCTTACGTCTTTGCTCAACGTTAGCAAAATTGTCCCACTCTCTCTGTTCACTGATTTCAATGGCTAATTCAAAAAATACTTTACTGCACTTCTAGTTCAGAATTCCAAGTCCTCTGATTCACCTCTAAAATGCCATTTCTAAACATGCCAACTATACTCATGAATTCCGTTTCAGCTGTTGACTCACTTATTTCAAACACTACAACACTAATACCACGAAGGAATTAAGAGAATCCCTTAAGAGCTCATTGTCACTGGATAAAACTGGTAACTGGCAAAAGCAGTTAAGATTGATTTTAGAGATTTAGCTTTGTTTTCATGCTCTGAAAGATGAGAGGAAAGGGTAACCTTCCCTTTCACAGTGTGCTGGAAGGTAAAGGTTATTCCATCGAACAACGCTAATGACAACTGGGATATCAAAATCAAGAAGCTGAAGTAGAAAAATATCGTAGGGACACTGAAATGTCGAAACGCAGTAAAATGAGGCACGAAAATGAAATATGTGTGACGTTACAGATTTCTGCTAAGAAAGACTGTCACTGACTGAGGAGCGCTTCTCAAATAACTTTCTTAAAAGGAATAAGATATTCGGAGTAGTCATGCTTTCCGCACGTTGACTAAGGTCGTCGCTGAGAGCACGCAGGAGGGGAGCTGTCAGGAGGCGTGTGCTCAGGGCAGCCTGCTCCTTCCTCACCAGTTCTTTATCCTGCTTCTTCCTTCACTCTCCCCTGGGAGTTACGTCAAGGCCTCGCTCTTCCCTCTGTTCGTGGCAGTGGTGTCCTCTCCATGGTTTCCTCACTTTAATTTTAAAGACGCTTGAAAAGATCACCTTGTTCGATTTTTTTTTTTTTTTTTGGTCTTCATCTTGTTGATGCTTGTGGCTTATTTCTCTCAAGCTGGCTAATAATAATATACAGTTGATCCCTGAACAACAGGGGCTTGAACTGCGTGGATCCACTCATACTCGGATTTTTAGTCCTTATGACAGCTCTGTACCATCCAGCATTGTCTGAATCCCCAGATGCAGAACCAGGCGTATGGAAGGCCAGCTGTAAGTTACACGTGGGGCTTCCCTGGGGGCTCAGATGGGAAAGAATCTGACTGCAGTCGAGGAGACCCGGGTTTGATCCCTGGGTTGAGAAGATTCCATGGAGAAGGGAACACTTCCCACTCCAGTATTCTTCCCTGGAGAATCCCATGGACAGAGGAGCCTGGACAGACAATCCATGCGGTCGCAAATAGTCAGACGTGACGGACTCATGTCCGACGTGAGTCAACTCCCGCCACATCACTGCATCGCTAACCCCGGCAATGTTCAGGGTCAACTGAACTCCAATATTTAACAACTGATTCTGAAAATGATGCTCGGAGACTCTGTCTCTCAAGAGGAAAACGTTATAGGCAACGTGTAACTTGATTCTTAAAGCAAGTACTCAGACCGGTTTCATTGCTTAAAGTGAGAGCTCAGAGTAAAGCAATACAGTCACACCAACAAAGAGTTAATGTCTTAAAAAAAAAAATCATACAAAAGAAACTCAATAGTTAATCAGTGTGGCAAATGGTGCACACTCACAGGAAACGCACAATGGACACTCATGCCTCAGGGCCTCTGAGAAGGGCTGCATGAAGAAACGTGTTAAGTCTGAATGATACCCCCTAAACTGGTCTGACCCTTGAAACTTTTACCACCAATCTGCTATCATCTCTTAGATGTATTTTATGGAAAGCTGCCAGAGAAGCTTTGGGGGAACTAATTAATAGTTTATTAAACACAAGAAGCAATTTAAAATTCAGCTACATGATGTATTCATATTCCTTCTGAAAATTCCTAATACAGTTGAATATATCAATCTCTTATGGTTGAATACAATTCTAATATGATTGAATATATCAGCATTGATAATTGCTACAGTGGAAGACAAGGGATTATTTATCAGGGAACACTATAAGTTACCACGATCAGGTAGCTTTGTTAGCTAGATCAGCCTACTAGCTTTGTTTTTGCCATTAACCAACAAGGTGACTCTGGGATAAAGAGACTGATCACTTCGACATCGAGTGGGGCTAGACGTGCTCCATCTACCCAAGTGGCACATTTGGAGAACCGAGTGGTCAAGATGAAGACCCAGACGAACTTCTCATCAATAATAAAGTTGTATAAAAGCATAGGAAGTTATCAAAGCATAAAAACGAATATATTATTTCAAACAGAGCCTCGGCTTCCTTCTTCCAGAACCACACCAAATCCCACTGTGATTTCTGCCTTTCTTGAACTGAGTAAAATACTGTCCTCAAATTGCTAAAGTTCTCATTTTAGTTAGAAAGTGAATTTTCGTTCAGCCATTCATCATGATAATGTACCATCACATTTTTTCCCCCACAAAACACATGATAAGAACAAGAAAATCAGAAAACTTTGTTTAAAGGAAGAAAAGACTTATTGCAAAGGGGTTTGTGAGTAGCACCACCTTACTCAGGGCCCCGTGACGAGCAAGTCTGCGGCAGCCCTTCATTCCCAGTGAATAAAGACAGTAGGGCCCTATATTCTCTGAGTCCTTCATTAAACTATTGATCCCTTTAGCATTATCCATAATGTTCCCGCAGCTCAGCACGTCAACTGGTGAAGTGCTGGTCTCTCACTCCTTTCAATAACCTGCAGACTTTATGGAGAGGAAGTCACAATGATTTATTTACCTGACATTTTCCAGTCCGAATGTCGTACAGGGCCACTGAACCGTGGCGAGCTCCGACGGCTATTCTGTGATTCCGCTCATAATAGCTGACCATGTAGAACCTGGATTGAACATTTAAACAACAGTGAAAATAGAAAAACAGGTGAGATGACCTGCACGGCAAAGTGGACAGCAACACACTCTGAAGATTAAAGCCAGTTCCGGCAAATACTGTTAGATAAGTGAGTACATCCATAACTAATAGATGGAGCTTTTCCAAAACTGTTTCATTGTGGTGATTCTTAAAATCAACCGAAAGAGAAATGATGCAGATTACCACTTAGGCCTGTTAATGATTATTTTCAACAGAAAACAACTTTATAATTACAAACATCCTTGAATTTTGAAATGAGAAGTAAGGGTCAAAAACAAAAAAGATTAAACACGAAAACTCAGTTTTGCTACAGTGACTATTATGCAAATATTTCTATTCAAACAGAAATAGAAAAGATGAAAAGGCTTACATATTTAATCTAATTATGCTTTCATGGTTTATTATGGTATTAAGGAATGAAAAATATTTTTTAGCAGAACAATAATAAAAACCCAGCATATTAAATACATTATGCTTAAACATTCATATAAGTGATCTGAAACGAAATTAGAAAATTATTCACCAAAAACAGTTATCGGGCAAATTTTCTAGAGTTTCCACGTTCATCAGTTTACCCAAACGATAACTGTGCCTACTGGTAACATAAATAAGCATATTTGGTGATTTGGCATTGCATGAAAATAGGATTTAGGGAGGATGCTATGAAGGTTATAAAAGTTTGATTTACTTTTATTTGTTTATTTTTCTGGATTAATTTTCATGATTTGATTAAGTATTTGAATTCCAGATCTTTGGTTTGTCATGATTTAATAGCCAGACGGCTAGAGCCCCGGAAGGCAAGAATAAAAATTGTCAGAAGTGTAAATAAGGCATGCTTGATGTCCCCAAAGAGTTCTGAATATGCCTTCCCATTTTCCAGTCCTGCTCTCTCAGTGAGAGTTACCCAGCTAAAGTGGTGGCCTACTCTCAATACTTCTGAGGACACTTCATCAATTTTACTATATATTCCTTTCCTTTTTTCTCTTTGATTCTCTGCTACCAATCTAAATTTTCTGTTATTTTTTTAAAACATAGGAGGGAGAGGAAGAACAGATGACAGAAAAGAAGTAGCATTTCTCTAATTCTTTCTTGAGATTGAGACAGTTAAAAAGCAAATAAACTAGTAGGGCATTGGACTCTATTTCTGAAATTCTGGTAAGAGGCTAACAGAGAGAGGCGAGGGGAGATATCTGTGAGCATTCAGACACCAGGGAGAGTCTGACAAAGCCACTTTGGCGTTATCAGACTTCATGACATTCATACATATTTTATAAACCTGGAAAACAGGCCATTCAGTATTTAAACTTTTTGTTTGAAATTTATCCAGCAGTACTTCTGTCCGATCTCTAAGTCCTACCCAGCAAGGCAACTTTTTTCTTCTTTAGTGGAAGATAAATGCTTCATTTCTGGTCACGTGAAAGACACTACTCTAGGATGTCCTGTGGGGTTGTGCGGGGCTCTGGTATGCGAGGTCCTCTTGTGCATTCAGGTTTGAGGGAAGGAAGGGGACTAGAGGCTCTCAAAGCGTGCGGCTTCCCTCTACTGGGAGGTGAATGAAAACTTTCTTAAACGTCTGTCTTGTCTAAAGCATTCTACTATTGGCCCTCAGTAGAGAAGGGAAGCACCAACAATCGGCATTCAAAATTGAAGGTTTCCACACTACAAAAGAAAAGATATTTAGAAGAGCTTTAAAATGTTTACTATTTTATTATTCAGTAATTACTGCGGTCTAAGAAGGATCTCTGGAGATCCAACCAGTCTGTTCTAAAGGAGATCAGTCCTGGGTGTTCTTTGGAAGGAATGATGCTAAAGCTGAAACTCCAGTACTTTGGCCACCTCACGCAAAGAGTTGACTCATTGGAAAAGACTCTGATGTTGGGAGGGATTGGGGGCAGGAGGAAAAGGGGACGACAGAGGATGAGATGGCTGGATGGCATCACTGATTCGCTGGACATGAGTTGGGTGAACTCCGGGAGCTGGTGATGGACAGGGAGGCCTGGTGTGCTGCAATTCATGGGGTTGCAAAGAGTCAGACACGACTGAGCGACTGAACTGACTGAAGAAGGAGCATCACTACATGTCTATATGTATGCCTCTATCTACACCACATCTAAACAAACCTGCTGCTGCTGCTGCTGCTGCTGCTGCGTCGCTTCAGTCATGTCCGACTCTGTGTGACACCATAGACGGCAGCCCACCAGGCTCCCCCATCCCTGGGATTCTCCAGGCAAGAACACTGAGTGGGTTGCCACTGCCTTCTCCAATGCAGGAAAGTGAAAAGTGAAAGTGAAGTTGCTCAGTCATGTCTGACTCTTAGCGACCCCATGGACTACAGCCTACCAGGATCCTCTGTCCATGGGATTTTCCAGGCAAGAGTACTGGAGTGGGTTGCCACTGCCTTCCCCATAAACACACCTAAGCCCACACAATTTAAATCCTATTAGAGTAACATGGAATATAATATTTGACAAATGTTTTAACAAATATCTATTCTGTGCAGGTTAACAGCCACAGGAAAATAACATTTACAGAGGTATGTTGTTATCTGTTATTAAACTTTGCACAGATGCAAGAGTTGTATCACCCCAACACTTCTGCAAAACGTAAACATAACTGTCCCTCAAAATAATCCTCTTGAAAACAATCCATTGGTAAAATACATTTATGTTGACAAAATTTTACTTAGTTAAAGCCGAATCTAAAAAGTTTTTTATTACACTGACCATTTTCTATGCTCTGGGTATCAACCTCATCTTTCTATATCACCTACAGACACCATTATTTATGGGAGAAAAAAAGACCAAATCTATTCTTGGTATCAAATCTTTAGTCTGCCTGAAAGGACCATATATTACAGGTCTGCATTTTTCATTCTTTGCAATTTACTACCAGACTAATACTTCTGAAATATCTGAAGGAATTCTGGACAGTGGAGGTCTCATGGCATGTTCTTAATCTCTGGATTTCTTGTTAAACTTTTTTTTCTTTAATGGTCTCTCTTTTAATAGAAGAAATCCAAGGTACGTCTGCATTCACTTCCCAAGTACTCACTCTGTGGACTGGCTGCAGTGACCATCTCTCTGCTGAGGGTTTCCAGAGCCCACTTGCCCCCAGACCAGTCTTCTCCCAGAACCAGTTCTCCAATGTAATGTTGCAAGCTATATTTCTTGCTGGGGCTAGGGTGGTCGTCATCTAAAACATTTAAAGTCCCTGATCTCCATGCCTTCATCCCTGTCCACATGCAGCCAGAGCGGTCCTTTTCAGCCATAAATCGAATCACCTCTCTGGAATATTCACAACCCTTCTTTAAAACCCTGGCCCTACCGCCTCTCGGCCTTTATCTCTTCTCCTTTTTGCTTGGTCTACTCTGGCTATAATGATCTCCTTACACTTTCGTGAATATTCCAGGAGTATATCCATTTTGGAGCTTAACATTTGCTGCTCCTTCTGCTTGAAAATCTCATTCTCCCATGGGCTGTGCCCTCACTTCATTCAGGCCTCTGTTGTTTAAGGAAGGCCTTTACGAGCCATCATCTTACTTAATACAGCAGCCGTTCCTTCACTGCTCTTCAGTCCAGGACCCTAGTTTTCTTTACTGTACTGCCATCTCTTTGAGATTATACAGTAATTTTTTGTTTCTTGTTTCCTACCACCAGAGACTTTATCTTTTGTTGAACGTATGCAGACACAAACAGGATCCAAGCAACCTACTGAACAGGGTCCTACATTAACCTACGTACTGCAGGATACAGCAGTACACAGGTTAATGCTGTAAGAAGTCCAAATCACTAGGCTTACCCTTCAGGGACTAGCATCTAAACTAGGCTAAAAATCTCACTTTTTAAGACTAATGAATATTTTCTAATGTCTAAGATAATAATCCGTATAAAACAACAGAGGAAATAAGAACTGTCTAAAGAAGTTAAGCAGAAATCATGAATCAGAAAGCAAGCCCCTGACCTTTCTAAAAAATGTATTTTCCATTGAGACAAACAACTGCAGATTTACAAGAAGTTATATGTAAAGATTCTTGAAGTCTGAGTACATTATCATGAGACTGATAGGTGCATAATGGAAATTATTTCATTATGTTTCAGGGAACTAGAAGAGATTATTTGGTCTAAAACTTAAGGCAAATACAGTCTAAATAATGATATATATAATACAGTATATATATTTGGTATAAATGGTCTGAGAATAAAAATTAATCTAAGAATTAGCCAGATATTTAATAGGCACATTTAAATTTCACTGAACATAGTATTATCACACAAAACATAATTAAAAGAAATAATCACTTATTGGTCATTACAAACTACCAGAATAGGTTATTCTAATTCTCCAAAGCATATTTGTGACATCAACTCCTCAGGAGCCACTGACCACAGAGGGCCACCCACCTCAACACGGGTGGTTTACGACGTGAAATAAATATGTGAATTGGGTCCACTCTGGGGCAGGATCTGGAGCAAATCATGTTGCCTGAGAGTTTGCCAAGCACCCAGTGCCTGAGTCTAAGTAGCTTTGGTGCCTTTACTTACAGTCTCCCTTGAATTGATGGCCTTTCTACTCTTTACTAAAAATGGCCCTCAAATAGGCGATATATGTACACCTATGGCTGATTCATGCTGAGGTTTGACAGAAAACATCAAAATTCTGTAAAACAATTATCCTTCAATAAAAAAAATTTTTTTTGAAAAATGGTCCTCAAATAAGAGAAGTTTGTATGATACTTCAAAAAAAAAAAAAAAAAAAAGAGAAGAGAGAGGAAACATGCAACTCCCAGCAGAGAGAGGATTTAGGAGAAAGACAAAAGCCTGTAATACCACTTTCTTAACCATGACTCTGATAAGGTGGCATGATCTCAGGATGGTAATACTNAAAAAAAAAAAAAAAAAAAAAAAAAAAAAAAAAAAAAGAGAAGGGAGAGGAAACATGCAACTCCCAGCAGAGAGAGGATTTAGGAGAAAGACAAAAGCCTGTAATACCACTTTCTTAACCATGACTCTGATAAGGTGGCATGATCTCAGGATGGTAATACTGTATAGAGTGTCTGTGAGCATTAAAACGCAACAAGGAACATGCTTCAGTAATGCAAAGTGAATTTCCAGCTAAAATGAACCCATCTGAAAATCTAAGGATGTAAAAACTAGAACGTCTGGGCTATAAATATGATTTACAACTATTTACAGTCACCAGCTACTACTGAGGGCAAACTGTGCATTGGGCCCTGTGCTGAGAACGTGTGTCTGCATTCCCATGAGTAGCTGAGCTACTAGCAGGGATTTTCATCTAGCTGCTTTTACAAATTCTTGATGTTGATTACAGTTGATCCCAAAACTTTAAACTCTTGGTCTAAAAAGTATTCAGGCAGTACGTAATTGTAAAGAACCACCACTAATATGTATGTAGCAAAGGGACAGACTTTCCTCTCATGCCTCTTCCTTCACCAAGGGTTAATGCTGTGAACAATCTGGTGGACATTCTCAGCTTTGCCTAATTTTTATTACAAAAGTGGTGGCGGATTCTACCTGTTCTCCTGCAACTTTCTCTTCTTCCCTCAGTAGTTCACGGAGCATCCTCCCACATACATGAATGAGTCCATATCCTTTCTCACATCTGCTTTACTCTCCTGCATATTCATACTCCAGTACTGAAATAGCCCCTTTCTGACATTCAAGTTACACACAGATCCTTGCACACACAGAAGAGTGTTTGTGCAGGAAAGATTCCCCAAAACAAGGTTCTAGATTAAAGCACACACACATTGTAAATCCTGACATGAGTCCACGCACACGTGCTCAGTCACCCAGCTGTGTCTGGCTCTTTGCGACCCCATGGACTGGGGCCTGCCAGGCCTCTCTCGTGGAATCTTCCAGGCAAGCATAGTGGAGTGGGTTGCCATTTCCTACTCCAGGGGATCTCTCTGACCCAGGGATCGGACCCACGTCTCCTGCATTGGCAGGAGGCTTCTTTACCATTATACTACCTGTGAAGTGAAAGTCATTTAGTCATGTCTGACTCTTTGCAACCCCATGGACTGTAGCCCGCCAGGCTCCTCTCTCTTTAGAACTCTCCAGGCAAGAATACTGGAGTGAGTAGCCGTTCCCTTCTTCAGGCAATGCCAAATTATCCTCAGTTCCCCATAAAAGAGTTCCCCTACTTGATATGATCAAGTTTTCTACATTTCTGCCAATATGAGGGAAAAAATGCTATCACATTTTTGTTTTAACTTGCATGAAATTAACTTTTTAGATTTGCTCATCTGGCTGCAGGATATGCATGCAGATTTTATTAATGAAAACAAAAGCCATTTAAAATGTGATCAATACACCATCCCTTTCTCCATCATGTATACTAGATGGGGAGAGAGACTTCTCAGTATCCATGATGTGCTCCCAATAGCCCAGGGACAAGACCTGACCCCTAAACACAAGTAGAGCTATGAATGCAGGAAAGAATGGCCAGCCTTCTGTAGTGGAGCAACATACAGGTCAGTATGACCACAGAAGGTGTCAACAATAACACCTTGGTGGCCTGGACGAGATGGCAAAGAACTCTTGTAAGGACCACCATGTGAGGAGCTCAGGACTTGGTTCTCAGAGCATCGGTCAATAACCCTCAGGGATGTCAGGGCTGCAACCAAGGGGGGCACTTTGCAGAGGAGGAGGCTCCTTCCAGTGTCTTCGCACTGCCCACCCCCGCCCCCGCCACCAGCCGCTCCCAGAACTCTGGGTCTCCATGCCACTAACATGTTTGAACAATTTAGAGACATAAAAGTAGCTTTGATGAAGGCATCAGCTCAAGGGGAGCTGTGCTAGTTTAGTGGTGGTGGGGGGCGAGCAGTGGAGGACGAGGGAATGTTTTCTAGAAGCACTTCATTCCCCTAGTGACAGGCACCAGTTCAAAGGACAAAATGGAAAGGACCCTTCATTCTGAGATGGTGACTGACAACTGGAAAATTCCATCTGAGAGTCATGATTTCCCACTCAGCATCTTACACACTGTAAATCCTGAATGAAACGAAGTGAAAGTTGCTTAGTCGTGTCTGACTCTTTGTGACCCCATGGACTATATATACAGCCCATGGAATTCTCCAGGCCAGAATACTGGAGTGGGTAGCTTTTCCCTTCTCCAGGGGATCTTCCCAACCCAGGGATTGAACCCAGGTCTCCTGCATTGCAGGCAGATTCTTTTATCAGCTGAGCCACGGAGGAAGCCCAAGAATACTGGAGTGGGTAGCCTATCTCTTCTCCAGCGGATCTTCCTGACCCAGGAATTGAACAGGGGTCTCCTGCACTGCAGGTGGATTCTTTACCAACTGAGCTATCAGGTAAGCCCAAATCCTCAATAGATGTTTCCTAAACACCACCACTAAGTATTTAATAGGTAAACTACTTCCCTTCTGAAAAAACTGGCTAGAGGAACGCTGCAGCCGGGGTTTTAGAAGGATGACTGAAAACAGGGTTTCTGCAAGTAAAAAAACATGCCTGTGGAGGTGTATTCTAAATGATGGCTGAGAGATACCTCTCTTATTACGTGACTCATGCACTTACTAATTTGTGACCTTGAACAACTTAACATCTATGCCTCAGCTTCCTCATCTGTAAAATGGGAACAATAATAGTACCTGATATGATTATCATGAAGACTGAATTAGTTAGTACATGTAAAGTACTTGGAAGTGTTCCCGGCATATAACAAGTACTTTCTGTTGTAAGTACACACTTTAGTAGCTACCACAATTATCATCATCATCACTGTTTGCATCTCTGAATATATACCACAGAAAGGATATAAAAGGTGCAGTTATTTTGCTATTTTCCAAGGCAAATAAGTGCTCAGTTCAGTTCAGTTCAGTCGCTCAGTCATGTCTGACTCTTTGCGACCCCATGAATTGCAGCATGCCAGGCCTCCCTGTCCATCACCAACTCCCGGAGTTCACTCAGACTCACGCCCATCGAGTCAGTGATGCCATCCAGCCATCTCATCCTCTGTCAGTAACATGTTAATAAGTAAGGGAAATGAGTCCCCCAAATATCATAAACTTGTTTCTTAAACACATGATTTTCAGATATAATCTGAAAACAGCAAATTATCTCAGTTTCAGCTTCAAGTTGCTAATACAAATGATATGGAAGACTTTGGTTTGAAACTCTTCTCTATTATCATTTCAAACAGTCAGAAAAATTAATGTTCTTTCTGTTATACAGTGAAATGGAATACTTCTGGAAGCTTTAGAGATTTGTTTTTTCATCAAGAACTTTACCACTGACAGACAGTCACCTGCTGGCGTGTTTTCAGGAGTAGGCACATGCCTGAACTGGCTTCAGAAGGATTTCTACTCATGTGAGTATAGGACAGACATCTATATTTATTATAAAGGGCATCCTATAAAATTGTAACAGATTTAAGAATTTTACTGGAAGTTAGGATAGAAGCTATGCTACATCCTGTGATTATTAACACCATCCAGATAAACACAAACCACAGATTTGGAGGTTTTTAAAAAATGAGCTCATGGACTGTTCTCAAGTGGAGAGTGTCCACTTTCGTAGCCGGACTTTAAGTGTCCATTGAGGGTGCACAGAGCTGATTCAGCTCTTCACTTGAAGAGCAGAATCAATCAGTCTGTCTACATAATAACAAAGTTTAAGAAAAGGTGAACCATGTCTGAAAAGACAGACTTTTAACTCTTCTGTCTGGATTTTTCCCTGCCATTCAGTTCAAAAGTTTAAACACTTACTCTACTCTGAATTTTGTATCTTACCTCTATTACAGTTTTAACGCTGTCCCAATGATTTTCTTTCATTTGAATTATTCTAGTACATATATCCAATTTAAAGGAATACCCACTCACTGTAAAAAAGAAACCCAGAGTATAGAAAAATAAAGAGAAGAAAGCTATCCTTGGGGCTTCCTTGGTGGTCCAGTGGTTAAGAATCTGCCTGCCAGTGCAGGAACGCGGGTTCAGTCCCACGTGTCTTGGGGTGACTAAGCTCGTGTGCCACAGCTGCTGAGAACTGTGTGCCTGGAGTCCATGCTCCACAACCTGAGGAGCCACCGCAGAGAGAAACCAGAACACCGTGACTGGAGAGGCGCCTTTGCTTGCTGCAGCTAGAGAAAGCCCGAGAGTGGCGGCGGAGATGCAGTGCAACCGGAAACAAACAGATTAATGAATGGAAAAAAAGAGAAAGTTACCTTTTACCACAATCCCCTGCACCACCACAGGTAACCACGAGAAAAACTTTGGGGCGTGTCTTTTCCATCTCTGCCCCCCTCCACATGTTTACATGCAAGTACATGCCTGAATATCAATCTTTATGGATAGTTTTCTTCTTTTAAAATGATTTTACACACTTTTCTAAAACTCTGCTAGTTTCTCTTTAAATTTATCTTTTGCTGACATCTTTCCATCCACAGTAGAAATGGACTGCTCTCAAAACAGTGTCAGACTTCATTTTTTGGAGCTCCAAAATCACTGCAGATGGTGATTGTAGCCGTGAAATTAAAAGACGCTCCTTGGAAGGAAAGTTATGACCAACCTAGATAGCATATTCAAAAGCAGAGACAGTACTTTGCCAACAAAGGTCCATCTAGTCAAGGCTGTGGTTTTTCCAGTGGTCATGTATGGATGTGAGAGTTGGACTGTGAAGAAAGCTGAGCACTGAAGAATTGATGCGTTTGAACTGTGGTGTTGGAGAAGACTCTTGAGAGTCCCCTGGACTGCAAGGAGATCCAATGAGTGCATCCTAAAGGAGATCAGTCCTGGGTGTTCATTGGAAGGACTGATGCTAAAGCTGAAGCTCCAGTACTTTGGCCACCTCATGCAAAGAGTTGACTCATTGGAAAAGACTCTGATGCTGGGAGGGATTGGGGGCAGGAGGAAAAGGGGACGATAGAGGATGAGATGGCTGGATGGCATCACCGACTCGATGGATGTGAGTCTGAGTGCACTCCGGGGAGTTGATGATGACAGGGAGGCCTGGCATGCTGCGAGTCATGGGGTTGCAAAGAGTCGGACACGACTGAGTGACTGAACTGAATGAGCTTTTCAATGCCTGTATGGTAGCCTGCTAGGCCAGCATATTTCAATGTAAGAAACTGTTGGTAAGTAATAATGACATTAGAGGACACACGTGAATAAAAGTGTTCTAATATAAAGTACATTTTCTATGTAATAGCATACTAAGAGGCCAGTTGAGAGATAATCAGTTAAATCCAGGAAAATATACAAAACACTTTAAATTTCAATGTCTATATTATTACAGACTTAAGTGAATTATCCATTTATAATAAATTAGAGAAATTTATACCCAATGGTATTTAAAGTTAGTTTCCTCCCTACTCCTCCTGCTGTCTTTTTAATACCCACTAAGAAGCCCAAGTAGTTGAGCCACTGACTATATTGCTCAGGTCTGTGATGGAGCATTTCTTCATTCTTGGCTCTAAATACAAGGGCTTCCCTGGTGGCTCAGCTGGTAAAGAATCTGCCTGCAACATGGGAGACCTGGGTTAGATCCCTGGGTTGGGAAGATCCCCTGGAGAAGGGAAAGGCTACCCACTCCAGTATCCTGGCCTGGAGAATTCCATGAATTATACAGTCCATGGGGTCGCAAAGAGTTGGACATGACTGAATGACTTTCAATCAAAAAAAAAAAAAAAAAGAAGCTCAAGTAGTTGAGCCATTAACTATATTGCTCAGGTCTATGATGGAGCATTTCTTCCTTTTCGGTTCTTAATACACAATGGAAAAGAATACTTTCTATAATTTCTGCAAAGAGGTCATCAATTCATCGGTCAGAGATTTACAATCATGTTTAATACATTTCATTCAGTGAGAGCCAATTTTGCATATGGAAATACCTTCAAGTTTGGACTCAGAAGGATTTCTCTGCCTGATAAACATGTATTCATCTTTCTGTTTTTCTCTTTTTCATTTTATTTCTATTTTTTTTACCTAAAAAAAATTTTTTTATTAGAGTACAGCTGATATACAACACTGTGTTAGTTTCAGGTACACAGCAAAGTGAATCAGTTACACACATACAGATATCCACTCTTGGTTAGATTCTTTCCCCATACAAGTGATTACACTAAAACATCAATTCTCCTCTTAACTCCTATGCACGACAGGTCCTTCCTTTGTGTTCCTCCCATCGCAGCACCTGGGAGCGTCTCTGTGTGCTGGATACCGGCTGGTTACCATTTCTCTGATTTACTATCCTGTCTCCGCCAAGTCAATCTAAGACCTTTGGGGGTGAGGACAGCACCTGACTGACAGGCTGGAGCTGGGCTGCCCACAGTGGCTCAGCCCAGGACAATGCACAGAGACAGAAATAAGCACGGCTCTACTCAGGAACAGAAAGGAGACTTATGTGCCCTGAGCATTGTGAGCTGAGCCTGGGACTGAGGCCTGCAGGTCTGACACATATAATAGGGTATCACCTATAGCATGGGCCCTAGTGAGAGGCAGATTTGCCTCCAGGTAATATGTATCATGGGATTCCCCTGAGGCTCGGCTGGTAAAGGAGCCGCCTGCACTGCGGGAGACCTGGGTTCCATCTCTGGGTTGGGAAGATCCCCTGGAGAAGGAAAAGGATATCCACTCCAGTATTCTGGCCTGGAGAATTCCATGGACTATACAGTCCATGGGGTCTCAAAGAGTCAGACACAACTGAGCAATTTTCACTTTCATTTTTCATTAGGTATGATGGTGCTTTGGGTAACATCAAACATCTAGGAGTCTTCAACTGCGACCAACAGCATTGGAATTCAAGGAGAGCCAAGAATCCCTAGAAAAGCGAAGGGTCCTTTAAAGTAAGTGGAATAAATTTCAGGATTGATACTGAGCCTCAGGAAAACTCATCCCAGGTCTTCCTGAGATCTCCCTTGCTGCTGCTAAGTTGCTTCAGTCGTGTCCGACTCTCTGCGACCCCATAGACAGCAGCCCACCAGGCTCCTCCGTCCATGGGATTCTCCAGGCAAGAACATTGGAGTGGGTTGCCATTTCCTTCTCCAATGCATGAAAGTAAAAAGTCAAAGTGAAGTCGCTCAGTCGTGTCCAACTCTTAGTGACCCCATGGACTGCAGCCCACCAGGCTCCTCTGTCTGGGATTCTCCAGGCAAGTATACTGGAGTGGGGTGCCATTGCCTTCTCCCTTACCCTCTCCCCAAATATTGGATCCTAGGAAAGGTTATGACTTCAGGATATAGAGGGTGGAGAAAATTCTATCAGAGTCTTAAGAAAGAAGAAGTAAGTTTCACATTTCGGTGCCACAGAATGCTCCACTAAATCAGAGGTTCATCATCAAGTGGGGTCTGCAGATGCCTTGGGGACTTCACACTCCTACTAGGAAGTCTGTGAGATCACAACTACTTTTATAAAACTCCTGAGGCGTCAATGAGCTTCTCGCTGTATTGAACTGGCACTGCTGGTGCACAGAGATGGGTAAAACTGTGGATCCTTTGGCCCGAATCAAGGCAGTGGTACCAGATTCTCCCAGTCGTCACAATAACCTTCACTGCCACGGCAGTAAATAAAACAAGGAAGCGTTTTCACTTAAGAGTATCCTTGATGAAGCTATAAAAATGATTAATTTAAATTCTGACCCTTGAGTTGCTTTACTATTCAGTGTGACACAATGGGAAGTATACATAAAGTATTTCTAATATCGACTGAAATATGACTGGTGTCTCAGGGGAAAATAGCTGGAAGACTGAGAGGTAAGCTAAACTAGCTGTCTTTTTCACTTTCACTGGAAGTATCACTGAGAGAGAAACTACGATTATTTGGACTTGGGTATTTGCCAGACGTTTTCTGGAAAATGAACTGCTTTTTGTCCTGTCCAGGAAAACAACAGCCAGAATTTGTTGCCAATGATAAAATTCAAGCTTTCAAGTAAAAATTTGTGTTTTGCAAAATAATATCTGGCTTTCCAATACTCTCTGCCTTTTTTTAAAAAAATGAGATCAGCAGTGATATTAGCAAATATGAGGTTTCGACAATGTGGATTGTAACGTGACAGTATATGGAGAATTTACAAATAATTCAGTAACCAAGGTCTTCCAAAGACAAGTGCATAACGTTATGAAATCATGCACAGTGAAAGACCCACTCAAAAAAAACCCTCAAAGACCCACCCAATGTATTAAAAGTAACAGTATGAAAAATTCCGTAAAATTACAGATTCCTCATTACAGCTAACCTTTAAAAAATGACCACCTGCTGAGTTTTGATGAATGACTAAAAAATATGCAAAATTATTTTAAAAGACTATTGAAATATGACTGTTTTTAAACTATATATCTGAGACCAGATTTTCACTATAAACTTTAAATGTGCAGATATAAAAGTCCACCTGGCTCCTGTTAAGCCAGACATTAGAGAGATCGGCAAATATGCGAAGCAATGCTTCATCTGTAAAGTTTTTTTGTTTTGTTTTGGCAAGTAGTTATTTTTCATAAAATTTTTACATCAACATGAATTGAGCTATTATTAAATACACCAATAAATATTTTTTAAATATCCAAGTTTTCATTTCTAATATATTAGAACTCCATAGATACAACTTTCGTAAATAAAAAATTATTTGGAATCTTTAATTTTGAAGGGGTTCTGAGACCAAAAGTCTGAAAACCACTACACTCAAGACTGAAAAAAAAAACTTGGCAATCGAAAAGCTGTATCTGGGGGAGACAGAGAGATGATAACAAGACAGGGGGGATAAAGAGCAGACGACAGCAGATTCACGGGGCGTGAGAGCTGACAAAGTGGACAGAGGGCAGACTCCTTCCTGGAGGAGAGACGAGAGTCTGGGCAGCGGAGAGAGGGGCTGCGGAGCGGAGGACGGATTTCAAATGAGAGATAACGGTGCGTGCGTTCAGACCGAGGAAGAGAAGTTGAGGATAAAAGAGAGGATGGGGAAGGAAGGATGCAGCGAGGAGGAGGCCCGGACCTGGACCACAGCGGGAGCCGTCTCGTCCTCTGCTGAGATGCCGCACTCGGTGCCACGTGATGCGTGAGCGGCATGCGCACACCCGCCCGCGCAGGATCCACAGCAGCTGTGGGATCCCCTCAGCCAGGCGGGCCTTCCCTTCGCCCTGTCGTCGGCTCAAGAAGGGACTGACGTGTATACAACTGATACTATGGAAAAACAGATAACCAAGCAGAACCGACTGCACAGCACAGGCAACTCTCCTCAGTGCTCGGTGGTGACCGAGGGAGAAGAAAATCCAAAAAAGAGGGCATACGTGTATGTATGTGTGGGCTTCCCAGGCGGCGCTAGTGGTAAAGTACCCACCTGCCAAGGCAGGAGACATAAGAGATGCGGATTTGATCCCTGGGTTGGGAAGATCCCCTGGAGGAAGGCATGGCAACTCACTCCAGTGCCCAGAGAATCCCAAGCAGAGAGGAACCTGGTGGGCTTGCAAAGAGTTGGACACGACCGAAGCGACTTAGCTCGCACACATGAGCATGTACAGAAGATTCACCTTGCTGTACAGTAGAAACTGACAGAGCACTGTAAAGCAACTATATTCCAATAATTTTTATTTCTTAAAAAAGCATGCTCTTCAGTTTGTCCATGTGTCAAATAAAGGTGAGAAATAGGTAATTTATAACGTGAATTCCATTGCAGAGTCCAAATTCTACAAGTTGTATTTGTATAAAAATAATGCAACAAGGTCATTGTTTAAGTGAAATAACTGGTGCCATTTATGATGACTAAATTAAGGACAAAACACATGAAGTAGCATAGCTGGTATCATTATTCAGCTACAGTTACTGAGGGCGTATTTGAGAGTTCAAATTTTCTAACCTAAAAATTGGGACAGAGTTCAAAAAGGGACTCCTTTCGAGTCTGTGAATTTATTTAGTAAGTCTTTGAAAGGAACAAAAATTGCCAGTCTTAGTTATACATTAAATAAATTTCCTTCACTTAGAAGAATAAAAATGCATGGAATAGGATCTATGTGGGAATTCTGGGGAATATTATGGCATTTAACCAGATGAAGCCCTCTACTACTTGCTATGGACACAATAAAAGAAATAGATGCAAAAATCCTTTTATTCAAGCTACTCACAATGTGCAAAAACAATTCATAAAAAAAAATCCCTAATCATTTGTTATGGCCCTCAAGAACATAACTGCCTTAATTTAAAAGCTATATTTTAATTTGATTATGTTTCTGTATTTTATCTTCCTTTCTAATTGAGCTTTGCTAGTCAGTAGCTTATAGGGGCTTAAATTTTTCCTACTCTGAGATTAGTAAATAATATCTTTCGCACAGCAGAAATTAACAATTTTTAAAAAAGGATACTTTTGCGAAATGAATAACAAACCTTTAGATTATTCATGTCACACTTGTGTGCTCAACTGCTTTTCTCTTAGTTGAGTAACATCTGTGCGTTCCTCACTCCCATATTTTATGCTGCTGCATCAAAGAAAGCAGAGAAAATGGGACAGTGACCACACGGAGTCAGGCATGGCATATACCATGCTGACTCGTCTGCTATATTAGAGTCTGCACAAGGATATTCAAGTTTAGCAACACAGCCGCGGGTGTGAATTCTAAGGGATCTCATGCACGCACGTGTGCTCTGTGCACTCAGTCGTGTCTAACCCCACGGACTGTGGCCCGCCAGGCTTCTGTCCATCATGTTATCCCAGCAAGAATACTGGATCGGGTTGCCATCTCCCCCTTCAGGGGATCTTCCCAACCCAGGGATGGAGCCTGCATCTCCTGTAGCTCCTGCCCTAGCAGGTGGATTCTTCCTTTGAGCCACCTGGGAAGCCCCCAAGGAAACCTCAGGGACGTTTATCCTCCCAAGACTCAAAAAAAGGTTAGTTCCACTTTCTTAGTGTCTAGGGTATTTTTAACTGAAGACGCTGCATTATTGATGGTTTAGGTAATTACCTATAAATTACTCAGAACGTTCTGTGCTTCTAACAATCATGATCTAGAATGCTGGGTGATGCTTTGGGAAGATCATCTAGGAAAATGAAATCGGTAAAGCAAAGTCCAGTGAAAACAGGGAGGAATGTAGAGGAGCTCATTCCTTAAATGTTCATTCAGTTCAGTTCAGTCGCTCAGTCATGTCCGACTCTTTGGGACCCCATGAATCACAGCACGCCAGGCCGCCAGGCCTCCGTGTCCATCACCATCTCCCGGAGTTCACTCAGACTCACATCCATCGAGTCAGTGATGCCATCCAGCCATCTTATCCTCTGCCGTCCCCTTCTCCTCCTGCCCCCAATCCCTCCCAGCATCAGAGTCTTTTCCAATGAGTCAACTCTTCGCATGAGGTGGCCAAAGTACTGGAGTTTCAGCTTTAGCATCATTCCTTCCAAAGAAATCCCAGGGCTGATCTCCTTCAGAATGGACTGGTTGGATCTCCTTGCAGTCCAAGGGACTCTCAAGAGTCTTCTCCAGCACCACAGTTCAAACGCATCAATTCTTCGGCGCTCAGCTTTCTTCACAGTCCAACTCTCACATCCATACATGACCACTGGAAAAACCATAGCCTTGACTAGACGGACCTTTGTTGGCAAAGTAATCTCTCTGCTTTTGGATATGCTCTCTGGGTTGGTCATAACTTTTCTTCCAAGGAGTTAGCTTACTGTAATTCTCATTCTACTTATGAATAAATATGAATATGAAGTTAGTTCAGTGTTGCAACAGCCTTGTTGCTGCTAATGTATCTAAACTGTAGAAAGAACATAGTTTAATATCTATATAATAAAATAGCTTTATTTGTTACAGTGATGAAAAATCTGGTAGTAGAACTTCTTTGAATAACTATGTTTTGAAGGATGTATATGCTACAGCCCTCAAGGGCACTGAAATCTTAGTAATTTTCTTGTATTACTACTGGATACCATTGTATTAACAATATCCCTGGAACTAAAATGTGAATTATTAGGAAATATTTAAATCTATGACTATGAACTTTACACAGCAGTCAAAATTGTAATTTTTAAAATATGAAACCATAAGTGATTCAAAATTGCCAAAGCAATTTGGAGGGAAAAGAACAAAGCTGGAGGCATAACCCTTCCAGACTTCATGCCATACTATGAAACCATAGTAATCAAAACAGTATGGTACTGGACAAAAACAGGCACAACCCTAACCCTAACCCACACACATAGGATTAATCAATTTATGACAAAGGAAGTAAGACTCTACAATGGAGAAAAGGCACCCTCTTCAACAAGTGGTCCTGGGAAAGCTGGACAGCTACATGTAAATAAATGAAATCAGAACACTTCCTCACATCACATACAAAAATAAACTCAAAATGGTTTAAAGACGATTATAAAACATGACACTAACATTTCTAAAAGAAAACACAGGTAAATATTCTCTGGCATAAAATGGAACAGTATTTTCTGAGATTAGTCACCCAAGGTCAAGAAATAAAAAGCAAAAATAAACAAATGGAACATAATTAAACTTTAAAGATTCTGCACTGCAAAGGAAACTATTAACAAAATGAGAAGACAACCTACAGAATGGGAGAAAATAATATGAATGAAAAGGAGTTAATATCTGAAATATACAAACAGCTCATATAACTCAAAATCAAAAAAATAAATAACCCACTTAAAAAATGAGCAGAAGACCTAAACAGACAAATTTTCAAAGAAGATATACAGATGGCCAACAGTACAAATCAAAACCACAATGAGGTATTACCTTGCAATGGTCAGAATGGCTATCACAAAATAATATTCAAAAGAATAAATGCTGGGGAGAGTGTGGAGAAAAGGAACCCTCCTACCCTGTGGGTGGAAATGTAAATTGGTACAGCCACCATCAAAAACAGTATGGAGGTTCCTTAAAAATCTAAAATAAAGCTACTGTATAAGCCAGCAATTTTACTCCTAGGCAAAAATCTAGAAAAACAAAACCTCAAATTTGGAAACATACATGCATCCCAATGTTCACAGCTGTCCTGATTACAAAAGCCAAGACACGGAAACAACCAAGTGCCAACCAACAGAAGACTGCCATAAGAAGATACAGTGTGTGTATACACATTTATATATAATGGGATATTACGCAGTGCCATCGGCAGCAACATGGATGGACCTTGAGAATATACACTCAGTGAAGCAAGTCAGACAGAGAAAGACAAACATCACTGACATGTGGACTCTTAAAAATAATACCAATTAATTTATATACGCAACAGAAACAGATTCACAGCCACAGAAAACAAACTAACGGTTACCAAAGCAGGAAGAGAGGGAAGGAGAGACAAATTAAGAGTATGCAATTAACAGATATATAATACTATTCATAAAAATAGATAAGCAACAAGGATTTACTGTATAGTACTGGGAACTATATATAATACCTTGTAATAATCTAAAATGAAATGTAATCTGAAAAAAAACACAACCTTGTTACGCACCTGAAATTAATACAATATTATAAATCAGCTACATTTCAATTTTAAAAAGTTTTTTTGTACCTTTTAGAAAAATATCTACATATACATAAATTACCCTAGGTAGATCTAGGATATTTCAATTAATACAAAGATAACCTCTTTTTAATTTTTAGAAAATAATCACAGTGAGTATTATATATAAAATGGTTATCTTTGTTTCTATGCCTTCTGAATTGAAATTATAAATGTGTTAAATTTCACATACACATCTACTTAAATACACACACACACACACATATACATGCGCGCGCGTGCGTACTACAGAAAGGACTTAATAGGTGGCTCAGTGGTAACGAAGCCACCTGCCAATGCAGGAGACAGAGGAGGCCCACTTCTGATCCCCAGGTCAGCAAGATCTCCTGGAGGAGGAAATCTGCTCCAGTATTCTTACCTGGAAAACCTCATGGACAGGGGAGCCTAAAAGAATCAAACATGACTTGGCAACTGGGCATACACACAGGGACTTTGATAAAACCTAACTCAGTAAAAGATAGAAGAGGCAGACAAGTTTGAGATGTGATGATGAGATACAGAGAAAGGGAGATGTAAGCCCTAACTATCTAAGTTAGGCAGGGAATGTGGCTTTGAGCTGCCTAGTGACTAAGGCAAAATGTTTAAATTAACTCTGGTTAAGTGGAATTGAAAACAAAAAAATACATTCTCATTCCTTAGGGCAAAGCAAACGAAAAATGCCTGTCATCTGGATTTGAAAGAAATGTTTTTTTTTTAAATCCCTGGGCTGGGAAGATCCCCTGGAGGTGGGCATGGCAACCCACCCCAGTATTCTTGCCTAGAGAATCCCATGGCAGAGGAGCCTCGTGGGCTACAGTCTGTGGGGTTGCAGAGTTGGACACAACCGAAGTGACTAAGCACTCTCAGGAGGGACCCTGCACAATGGACATCAGCACGATCCCAGCTGGATTGTAACCTTCCAGAGACACTCAGGGGCAAGGTTCCTCAGTGCAAACTGCAGGCGAAACATTGACAAGGAACTGGGGAGGTCAGTGCTGAAGGCAACGTGGTCCTAACAGGCAGCTCTCTGACGGTTTAGCTTAATCTAGGGATATAAACTAGACTATGTAGAGGGATAAATGGACCATGCATTTTTTAAACTAGCTTCTAAGTGTTCCAGCATTGTCCAACGGAGCTTTAGATAAAAGTCGATTCATGAATAGTCTGGAGTTAAAAGTCTCTGCCGACACTGTGTGCTACTGTCTAAGGGCATGTCTTTCAAAATTAACGGTGTGTCACTGCAGGAATGAAGGAGCTGAAGGGATGTCGTCAGACATTTCCTTGGAAATTCTGAGTTTACTCAACATGTAAACAAAAAGCATTCTAAGATCCGAGCTCTTAGATCACTGAACGTGCCACAAAGGACAATGAGTCGGGTTTTGTTTTCCTGATAGAGGATTATCAGAGGACTTGCTTCTGAACTTCAGTGTGCAAAGGAACCATCAGGCTTCAGGATAGTCGGAGGCAGTGGGTCTCAGGCAGAGCCTCGAAATCAGGTAATTCTCTTGACGATCATCCAGGAACTACACTGAAGAGCTCATTAATCCTCAGAGGACCAAACAGAGAGTGAGCATTTATTACTAGTGTCTTCAGTTCTCTCAGCTAATAGGGACGGAATGTATTTTAATATTGACTTGTGAGAGCTCTTTCCCAGCACATTCTTGAGAGTTCCAAAATCCCTAAAACTACTGGGTCTATGAACTACAAATGGCTGTCCCTGGATATCTGCGTATGCTCTAACTTACATAAAATGTTTTATGACAGCTGCCTCTCTGTTTTCATGGGCCCCATATCCACAGATTCAACCACCATGGGTGGAAGTTCTTCTGAGGACTCTCAACTCCATGTTGATCTCAGCCCTACAAACAGGTGTGTTCCTCTTGAACAACTGCTCTATTTCTATCGTCTGAAGACTGTGACGTAGGCATTGATGGTTGGCCCCTCTTTATAGACATGATGCCAAGAAGTTGAGATATAAACCTATACCTCAACAATTTGGGCTTCCCTGGTGGCTCAGATGGTAAAGAATCCGCCTGCAATGTGGGAGACCTGGATTCAATCCATGGGTCAGGAAGATTGCCTGGAGAAGGGAATGGCTACCCACTCCAGGATTCTTGCCTGGACAAGCCAATGGACAGGAGTCGGATGGGCTACACTCCAGGGGATCGCAAAGAGTCAGAAACGACTGAATGATTAACACATTCACTTTAGACTCTGGCAAATTACACATTAATACGGTTCTATAACCTTATGTTTTAATATCAACACATGATTTTGGGTCAGTGACAGGAAAAATTCTATTAAATTTTAATGGGCACGTGTTCTAATCCATTTCTGTTTTCAAGTGGAAGACATTACAAAAAGTTTTCACAACTGATAGAAAAGTATATGAACAAAATTAGAAAAAAATAAAACTTTCTGCATCTGTCCTACTGTCTTTCATTAGATGTACAATTTGTAGCTTGAACTTGTTTGAGTATATATGTCACGGGACAAAAATTTAATTAAAACATAGTTCAGTGGATGGAGTCACTATTCATTAAATTATGTATTAAGTCATATAACCATTAATGCATCAGAGTAAATAAATGAATAATCAAGCAAATCTGAATAAACTGACTATTGGTATATAGCAACATACAATACAGAGGTCAGCCTAAGCTTAAGCCCAAGACTTTCAAGACAGCAACGCAATGGAAATTTTGGGTGAAGTCGCTCAGTCGTGACCGACTCTTTGCAACCCCGTGGACTATAGCCCACCATGCTCCTCTGTCCATGGGATTTTCCAGGCAAGAGTACTGGAGTAGGGTGCCATTTCCTTCTCCAGAGGATCTTCCCGACCCAGGGATGGAACCCAGGTCTCCTGCATTGTAAGCAAGATGCTTTACTGTCTGAGCCACCATGGGAGACAAGTCATATAATCATTAATAAACCTGAGTAAATAAATGAATAAACTAGCAAATCTGAATAAACTGACTATTGGTATATAGCAACATACAATACAGAGGTCAGCCTAAGCTTAAGCCCAAGACTTTCAAGACAGCAACCCAATGGAAATTTTATATGCAGTCTAAAAAACACTAACAAGTTACTAACAATGAAGCAAATATTAGAGAAATTACGACATTCAAGTTTTAAAATTCTAAACTGAAAACTCAAAATCCAGATGCATATCAGAATCAAAGCCTCCTGGTCAAGGTTAAAAAATAGAACTGAAAACCAGGAAAACCAATCTTAGGATCATTTCACATTTGATGACGCTAATCCATCTTGGTACTCAGAAAAGAGTAAATTTTATGTATAACCCAAGTGAGAGTACTTTTGATTTAAAAACAGTCAGTGACTTCAGGATACCAGATATACCAGGATACCAGGTTCTTGATGGAATTAATACAACTTAAGATATGAAAAACATCCTTATAACACTGACTAAAAATTATTTAATATTTTGGGAAATAAATCAATTTTTTCACCTATATGAAAATGATAATAATGCCATCCTATACTTTTTAGGCATATAAAATCCTCTCAAATAAATATTAACTAATTTCTTACACACAGTTTGGGTTTTTGCTTTATTGTTTGGCTAGAAAAAACACTTCCCCAGGAAATTAATATTTTCTGAATACCAAAATCATGAGCACTCTGCTAGGTGCTTTGACAAATATCATCTCACTAAAAAAAAAAAAAATATATATATATATATATATATACACACACACACACACTAAATGAAGTTTATAACTTTTTATGATCTACCAACTGTAACAACTATATACTGGTAATGTAGCAACATTATAGAGGTTAGCCTAAGCTGAAATACAAAGCATCTTTGGGCTTCCCAGGTGGCTCAGTGGTAAAGAATATGCCTTCCAGTGTAGAAGACTCAGGTTTGATCCCTGGGTCGGAAGATCTCCTGGGGAAGGAAATGGCAACCCCCACCAGTATTTTTTGCCTGGGAAAAACCCCATGGACAGAGGAGCCTGGTGGGCTACAGGCTCTAAGGTCGCCAAGAGTCTGACATGGCTTAGCGACTAAGCATGTGCGCATAGCATCTTTAAGAAAGGGTAAAAGAAAAGAAAGAGGAAAAAAGCCAACAAAACAAGAAGAATACAAGAATACATTACATAAAGATCTTAAAAACAGACTTCACCTGACTGAACCACAGATATTCACATCACTGACTTTAACTAGAGTTTCATATTTAGTGAAAGGAATTTACTTATAAGTAGAGGGCATGTAAGTGCTGTAAGGAACCTAGTACAATGGTACAAACATGGCAGATATTCAATAAAATAATTTTTACTTCTGTTGATATGTTAACATGTTTGTTGTTGTTCGTTTATCAATCGAGTACAAATCAGCCTAAGTAGGTGGCATGGTGTCGACCCGTAAGGAGGTCCTGTCTAAGCTTAGTGTTCTCTGAAGTCTTCCATGATTTATCATCTGTTCCAACTAACAGATTTAGTACAAGTTACAACCTTGTTACTCATCTTTCTGTGTTTATGCACTGACCCTTTGGGGCTTAGATCTTCACAACTCTAATAATAATAATAATCTAGCTTAATAAGAGGTAGTCAATTACTTCAGTTTATAACTATTTGTTATAAATCCCATGTTCCACGTGTTGTTGAGTCACAAAAGTCGTGTCTGCCTCTTTTGGGACCACATGGACTGTAGCCCACCAGGATCCTCTGTCCATGGGATTCTCCAGGCAAGAACACTGGAGTGGGTTGCCATTGCCTTCTCCAGGGGAGCTTCCCGACCCAGAGACCTTCATCTCCTGCACTGGCAGGTGGATTCTTTACTGCTGAGCCACCAGGGAAGCCCCATGTTTCATATACACCCTGCTGTATTTAAAATAAATAACCAACAAGGACCTATTGTATTAAAAAATGGAGGGGGATAAGAGAATGTTACAAATGAGATGAGACTGGCCATGTGTTGATAATTCTTGAAGCTAACCGACGGATTCAGGGGGATTTATTACATTACTACTTCCACTTTAGTGTATGTTTGAAATTTTCCAAAATGCAAACAATTTCTTAAAAACCCTGTTTCATAGCATTATGCCTTATCACCTATATTCTGGCAAGAGTTTGCTTAAACTCTGCTGACTCTCCAGTGCTTGCAGAATAAAGACCAAATTCCTTCATACAGAATTCAAAGCCCTACCCTGTGGCATGTTGCGAGAATTCCACTCTCAACCTACATTCTGGTCACTACCACACAGCCTTCACCAAATTCTCTCTTACACTTTTGTGCCTCCAAACATTTGCTGGTAAGATCCTTTCTGTAGTTCCAGATGACATAGCAATTTATTCTGCAAAGCTCACCCCATCATCTCTTTGGTGAAGCTTTTCCAAAACCTGCCACTACTCCTACCAGCCCACCCTAAGCCCCTGTGGAGGACAAATCCTTTTCTCTACTTGGCAGCCACTTAAAAAACAATTATTTATTTTAATTGGAGGATAATTACTTTGTAACACTATGATGGCTGGCCGTAGGCATGCATGTGTCCCCTCCATTCGGAACCCTCTCCCACCTCCCTCCCCACCAAATCCCTCCCAGTTGTCACAGGGCATGGCTTTGGGTGTCCTGCTTCATGTATCAAACTCGCACTGGTTATCTGTTTTACTGGTTATCTGTCATGTATATACTTCAGTGCTATTCTCTCAGATCATCCCACCCTCTACTTCTCCCACTGAATCCAAAAGTCTGTTCTTTACATCTGTGTCTCTGCTGGCAGCTATTCTTATTAAAATATTTTTCTCTGTCAGTAAAAGGAAATGGGGGCTTCCCTGACAGTTCACTTGGTAAAGAATCTGCCTGCAATGCAGGAGGCCGCGGTTCCATTCCTGTGTCGGGAATATCCCCTGGAGAAGGGACAGGCTACTCAATCCAGGGCTTCCCTTGTGGCTCAGCTGGTAAAGAATTCACCTGCGATGCAGGAGACCTGGGTTTGATCCCTGGGTTGGGAAGATCCCCTGGAGAAGGGAAAGGCTACCGGCTCCAGTACTCCAGCCTGGAGAATTCCATGGCCTGTACAGTCCATGAGGTTGCAAAGAGTAGTACACAGCTGAGCGACTTTCACTTCCACAAGGAAATGGATATTATTAATTAGTCTGTCTTCTCCTTTGCGGAACTTCCTAGGACCCCCTTATGATTTTTGTTCTTCCTTTGCCTCTTCTTTGTGAACTTCGAAAGACCCCCATATCCAGAGTTAACCACTGCCTTTGTTGCCCGACCCTGCTCTGGTATGGAATTCTCCTCCAGCGTACAACACAGCACCCAGCCCTGGCCTTATTAATCTTTTAACTACCTGCCCTGTGCTCCTTGAGGCCAGCATCTCATTCCTCACTGTATTCCCAGGGCCTAGTTAGCACCTGATACACAGTAGGGGTTCAATAAATGGTATCAAATTAATAAAGTACTATTGCTTTCAGCCAAATCAGAAAAAAAAATTAACATTCAGCTTATGTATGTTTCTTTAGCATTCAGGCAGAAACCTTCCTCTCCAGCGATTAAACAACTGCAAACAAAAGTGGACTGGCAGAAATGGAAGGGACTTGAGCAACTGAGGGTGCTGGAGGAGGCAGACTTTTGGCAAGGGAAGAGACAGGTCCTTTAAACGCTGACCGATTTCCTCGCCTTAGCTCCAGGAGGCTTATTTTCACAGCAGACACTGGTGCTATAAGGAACGCTTTGCTAACCTTCAATAAGATAATTCCTAATAAAACTGCTTCCTTGCTTCCACTAAGTGACAGATAAATGTCCATTTTTTGTTTAGACGTTTCCTTAGAGAACAGTCGACTGGGAACATAACAGCTACACGTATTTTTAACATCAATTAATTATACAAAAAAGACTTAATAATTTTCAGTAAAAAGAACAAAAACCAGAATTAAACGTGGCATGATGTTACACCGTTACTGTACTCTAACATGCCTGATCCACATCACCAGAAAACATGCACCTGTCCAACACGCCTATTAGGCCAGCTTTTTCCGTGTGTTCGTGATTTAACCTCTGGTGGCATATGTCACAAACAGCAAAATGAAGAGACTGGGACCTAAAATCTATTGTAAATACGAGGGAAGATATGGGAGGATGCAGAGTACAATTAATTCAGCAAACATCTGCTGAAATGCCAGGAAATACAAAAGGCGCAACGGTGCACTGCCTAATGCCACTGCCAACTCAAGGCTTCCAGTGCGACACGCTCGCTGAACTGAGCAAACGGTCAGTAAGGATATCACCGCGGTTATCATAAAAAGAAAAATGTTACGTAACTATGCCTAACTGGTTGTTCTGTGTTTTCTACAGAAACAACTGCTAAAACAACTTCAACAGACATTAACACTATTTCTACTGAACACCTGGAGGTTAAAAAAAATTTCAGCAAAAGTGTATCTCAAGCTATAGACATTTTGAGAACCAAAAACTACTTTAAAAGAAAAATAAACACGTAATTACATTTTGACATTAAAAAAAAAAATCATTTCCTAATGATAAATGCTACACACAAACAAGGGCCTTCCCAGGGGGCGCTATGGTAAAGCACCTGCCTGCCAGTGCAGGAGATGTGAGAGATGGGGGTTCGATCCCTGGGTCGGGAAGATCCCCTGCAGAAGGACATGGCAACCCATTCCAGCATCCTTTCTGGAGAACCCCACGGACAGAGGAGCCTGGCAGGCTATGGTCCACAGGGTTGGGCAAGTCGGACACGCCTGAAGCGACAGCGTGGCATGCACACACACAAATGACTAGAGTTATATGTCGCCTAGGCAACGCTATTATAAAAGTGTTAGCTGCTCTGGTTCTCATAGGGAGATCACGTATGCTTAGCAGGAGAATATGCAAATACTGGCTTTTATATTAAAAATAAAATATACTACGAAAAAGGTGGCATGAAGATTTCTATTGCTAAAAAGTGTATCTTCTCCTTCAAGCTTCCTAACTCTTCTTTTTGTAATATAAAAGCTAATTTGGGTAATGGATATACAAATAGACATATTTAATAGATGCTATCTCTTACTGCTATTTTTCAGTTTTGAGAAAAACCTTTTCACAACTCAGTTTCAAGTAGTGGTTCTGTTATAGCTGTGTTTTCTCAGTATAAGCCAATTAAATTGTTTTAGAAAGTAAGTAGATATTAATTCATAGCAGGGTTTCTATTTCGCCACAATTACTAACTCATCCTACTCAAAAAACAGTTTAAAATTATTTGTTACTAAGACTTTTTTTACTTTGCATGCTATAGAAGGCTTCTTTACCTGCAGATGGCTGGAAAACATTCCTGAAGGCCTTTCTTTTTAACTAAAGATCCTTCGAGGCAGTACATAATGATGTCCATAACCTTTAGAGAAAAGATACAAATTTAAAATTAGTTTCAAATACGTAATTTTCCATAATTTAAATTATTAACTTAGGCCTCATTCGCATGAAAATTCTCATTATTTTATTTTCATATTTACTTTAAAATTATAGTACATTTACTAAAATTATAGTATACTTACTTCATAGAACAGGCTATCATTTCTCTTATTCGTGAAAATCATTTTTTAAAGAGAGCACACAGTAAAATAAAGAAACCAGACATATTTACTTGAAAGGCATTTCATGTTTTTATATACAGGATAGGTAGCTTTTACTCAAGCACACTCTATGTTCTATTTATAATGAAAGATACCAAAGAGATTATAGCCTTTAAAAATTACTCTAATACAGACCAGTTTCATATGAATGGTAAATGGACATAACAATCATTTTGAGGAAATTTAAATAAAGTCTTCAGAAATTATATACAAGTTCATTCACTTTAGTTACCTTTCTTTTAGAGGTGTTGGAAATAAAGATGCTGATTTATATTACTACACTAGAATACTTAATTTAGGCTATGAATGTATCGTATAAAACAGAATATTCTTAGGACTTCCCTGGAGGTCCAGTGGTTAGGAGGACCCCCCCCCCTAATGCAGGGAGTCCGGGTTCCATCCCTGGTCAGGGGACCAGATTCCATGTGCTGCAACTAACAGCTGGTGCAATTAAATAAATATTTAAACGGAAAAAAAAAAACCCAGCAAAAACCCAGAATATTCTTACCTCCACAAGAAGATCCACGACATCTGTGGGCATCTTTTCGATAAGAATTTCAATGACTCTCAGAATCTCCCCTTTGGCTCGGGCAAGAGCGGTGGTGTGCATATTCTGTTGAGACTGGGTGTTCGCGGCGAGAGCAGTGTGTCTGTGCACCTAGAAAACATTTCCAGGCTGTAGGTGAGGTCGACGCCTCGCAGACTTCACGTTTCTAGCGGCTGGGTTATTTTTCACTTACTAACACGGTAGAAAGGAAAGTCAACAAGAACAAACGTCTTGCGGGTGGGTCGGGAAACACTTTTGATTGCAAAAGAAAGTACTTAGTACAGTAAATACTCAGTATGTATTTCCTAATGGAATTTTAGTTTCTGGGTATCATATGAGACTTTAACTGATTGCCACATTTTTAAAAAGAGACAAACTGAAGTTTTGTGAATTTTGTCTATTTGGCACTGAGGTGGGTAGCAATTAGGGGATTGTTGTTGATGTTCAGTCGCTAAGTCATGTCTGACTCTTTGCAACCCCATGAACTGTGCCTGCCAGGGTCCTCTGTCCCTGGGATTTACTGGAGTGGGTTGCCAACGCCTTATCCAGGGATCGTCCAAACCCAGGGATGGAACCTGTGTCTCCGGCAGTGGCAGGTGAATTCTTTATCGATGAGGGAATGGCAGCCCACTCCAGTATTCTTGCTGGGAAAATCCCAGGGACAGAGGAGCCTGGAGGGCTACAGTCACGGGCTCACAGAAGAGTCAGGTGTGACTAACACTCCCTCAGTCTGGATACCATGTCCATACTAGGAAAGTATCACAACATTGTTAACTAGCTACACTCCAGTATAAAATAAAACGTTTAAAAAAATAAAAATACTCATATGTAAATGGTGAAAATTAAGTTCAAAAACAATCAATACAGAATACTTGCTTATTCTCTTTAAAGAGGCAGTTTAAGGGCTGGTATTTGTAGGACTGGTATCTGGGTGGGACTGATGTAAGGCTTATTTAGTATATTCAATATTATTATCTCTGCATAATAGACTCTCACTGTAACACTACGCACTATTAGAAAACACAGCTCTCAAGTCTGCAAATCCATTTTAGATGTGAATTCAAAGTCCCACTGCCTCATAGAAACTCAGTCTGCTACTAGGCCGTGCCTTCCTCCCTTCTAGCTATGTGTGTGTGTTAGCTGCTCAGTCGTGTCTGACTCTTTCCAACCCCATGGACTGTAGCCCGCCAGGCTCCTCTGTCCACGAAATTATCCAGGCAAGAATACTGAAGTGGGCTGCTATTTCCTTCTGGCTATATTCACATCAGAAATTTTGCTGCACGTCTATTAAGGATGCCTCTGGGGCAGACATAGGCCCAATAGGTTGTAGGTTATCAGGGCAGGCTCAGAGGTATTTATTTAGCATTTTAAAAATTCATCATAGCTACAGGAGAAAGAACTCAGGCAGAGGCCATGCCCTGCGGACACCGAGTCTGCACGTTACTCATGCTGAAATGGAAGAAACCTTTAAAGAAAATTTAGGAGCTTATCTCCCTTGACTTCTCTCCTACTACTAAGACCTACAGAAAAGACTCTATAATTGGTTCATTGTTCTTTACTAGTTTTTCAGTTAGATGTAGCCAATTAGTTAGAACACTAAGAATGTGGGAATCAATTGGCATTCAAGTCTTTATCTGTGACATGCCATAGGAAAAACAATTAGCAAGTTTATGACTTACATTTTTGTTTACAGTTGGAGAGCTGGTGTTAAATAAGTTCAGTTTTGATTACAGGTAGATACCGTGGATACCTTTAATAGATTTTAATTTGACCAAGTCTGCTATATTTCAGATTGAGAAATTGCTGGCAAATATTTGCAAGTGAATTAACTTTGACAACAGAAATGAATGCAAAAGCCCAAGTAACGAATGCGCCACCATGGAATTCAGCACGTGTGCACAAGGTACATATGCGTCCATCCCAGCGCTAAATTATTAACCTGCACTGTTCCAGAACAAACTGGAAGCATTATCTACGCACATGGAGCCTCGGCTGACAATGTGAACTCACTCCTCTAAATGAGAAGACGGAGCCCACTGAGAAGTTGCTCTCACCTCTTTGGCGATGGTGGTGATGAAGGCGGGTGGTCTGGCCGTGGCAATGAGGGAGAGGGCATGCCGGGCGGAGCGGGCGGAGTCAGCGGCAGGGCTCAAAGGCAGCCCCATTGTGATGCTAAACAGGGATCAGAAAAAAGGGAAAAGAGAAAAGCAGCATTAGAAATATAGACTGAAAAGATTAGACACAGCTTATAATGTCAGTTCAAGGTCAGTGGGAGCACTCAAACAGTTAGAATACAATGGACTTGCAACAAGGAGCGGTGATTAGAAGTCAGGGTGTTCTGGCACCAAATACAAAATTGAATAATTAACCGTGAAGATTGAAAACAGTACATGCATCTGTCCAAAATGTTAAAGATGCCTTGTTAACAAATTATCAGGAACTGGCGCTGCATACATATCATTGAGCTCAGAGTCAGGGAAGAAAGAATATTGCGAAGGGCATTTAAAATTTTTTTTTCCTTGAAAAATTTAAAGGAAATATAATTGGCTTATAAGGCCAAGTTAAAAGGCTGTATTTAAGGCCTATATCTGAGAGGAAGTAAAACTCACTCCTGTCCATTAAATTATCAGAAGAACTGAAAATGACAAAATTATTTTTTAGTTTGTATTAATATATCCTCAGTT
>SJYA01003605.1:0-15608 GCA_006410615.1 Neotragus moschatus | reverse complement strand
AATTATATATTAATTATAATTAATTATATTAATTAATATATTAATTATATATTAATTATAATTAATTATATTAATTAATATATCAATTATATATTAATTATAATTAATTATATTAATTAATATATCCTCAGTTGTGCTAGTATACCCTACATTCAACACTCTCAGAATCAAGTTACTAATTAGCGTGTTCTGCCAATAGTTATTCAGTATTGTTGCAAAAAATTGCGTTGACAGACACTTATTCTCTTCGTATAAAGAACATACACATGGCATCACACACACACATGTATATAGTCCAGGCTATATACAAGAATATGTACATGATGAAATAAACCTATCTCCTTATAGGAGAGCAGTGCTATATATTTCTTTGCCACTCCTAAAGCATAAAAAATAATATTTTTCTGTTTGAAAGCTTCCATTATACTGTGGAAAGTATTAAGACTTTTCATTAAAACATGATATATGATCCACACATCAATTGTACAGAGGGTGCATTTTGTTATTCATTAAGAGAACCATTAACGGCTTCTCTCTCTAGTTAAATAACATTGATATTTAAATATCTGTATGAAATTAAGATCTGTCCTGTTCCAATTAAATACGTTTTTGTGCTTCATGTGTCAACTGACTTACAGTTACTAAAAATCTGTAAGAACTTTATAAGTATCTCTGTAATTAATCAGTGAATCATTATATTAACTTTTGGCTGAAAATAGAGAGGCATCACATAGGCATGCCTATCACTGTTAAAAGAAAGCAAATCGATTATAGAAAATTCTGCGTATTTTGTTGCAACTGTTACACTGCTTTAATCTTTGACTGGTATCATACGTGTCTCTACTTTCTCCAAACCGAGGGCAGACACAGACTAGAAACTCAGAGCAGAGGACGGTGGAGAGCTGTCCTTTGATGTTTACCACAAAAAAGACAGATGTGAGCTGAGGACAGACACATATACTGAACAATAACCAGAAGGGACCCGCTGGGGGGCGCATCACCCCCCCATGGACGACCCTGAGGCCCTGAGGACCCCATGGGGGCTTCACAGAGGGAGGGGCTCCGCAGGAAGGCAGTTTCTCTTCCGGACTGAACGTTGCCGTTGAGAATTCAGGAAAAGGAACGTTCACTATGTGAGTAGTGTCGGGCTAGACTGCTTGCAAAATTATTGCAAAGTTCAGATCACAATTAGGCTGTTTTAAAAACTTCAAATGCCAAACTGATTTCAGATACCCTAGGATGTTTCGTCACTGTGGATGAGTGGGTGCTGATGATACAGTGGTATGTTAACTGACTAATTCTAATCAAACCTAAATCAGCTTTCCTGAACTGAATGAAATCACAGGATGTTGAAGCTGGAAAGACCCCCTAGCAGTCAGCCAGGGAGAAGGGGTGTCTGTTTCCAGGGTGGCCCGGCCCCCAAAGGTGGAGGCCTGCGAGGAGGAGGAAGAACTGGACGTGGACTGAAGGTGGAGGCGGGGCTGCCCTGTGTGACCTCTGGTCCTTCTGCATCTGCCCAGCACATCCCTGTAAGGTGGTGATACCCGCAGTTTACAAAGCAGAAATTAGGTCCAGGGAAGTTCAGTGTGGAGTCGAGGTAACAGCGTAACATCTTTTAGGACAGCCAACCCCTGGAGAAAATGGATGGGGGGTGGTTGGATGACACTGCGCTTAACTGGATGAATGGACTGGTAACACGGCTAAATTCAGCAGTTTAGGATAACTGGCTAGACTGCATCCCCAAGAGAGGTTGCTAGTGATATATTATAAGACATGGACCTTTGCTCTGTGTTATTCTGTATCAACAGTAGCCTGAATGAAGACATGGGATATACAGATATCCACTGGTGTGCAGATAAAGTTGTAACAGAGCGCGACTGTACTAAACAGCAGAACAATGTCTACAAATAGCAGAACGGTGTCTGTAAAATGGGTATATTAGAATATTGACTTCACCAGGTTGATGAGAAGAATGAATCAGCTAACAAGATGCAAAGACATCTAGTCTTGCATCTGACATATTACAGTTGCAACAGATGCTTCTTCTCACCAGAGAAATAGAAACAAAGAGAACGAGATCAACCTGCTGGTCACTGGTTTCAAGTGGAAGGCCTAGTCATACACCACCTTTCCTCCTGCTCAGCAAATGACCTTGTGAATTTGGGGAAACTGGCAAACTTCTTACAGGAAGCGAAGTGGTAAAGTATGAGGTTAAGAAGAGAAGCTATAGGGTAACAGGGAACGAAGCTAACCAGACATACCACAGTGCTATCCACTGCACTCCATGGAAGCTGGGCCACCCAACAGTTGGTAGAGACGTCGGTGTGTGCATTTGAGGGATGCCTGTCCTCAGTGGCTGGCGGTCTGAGGCCAGGACCTCAGAATGGGGACGCAGCTATTGCTCTGAGGTCAGGGCTCTGCAGTGACCCTCAGGGTATGCACTGAGCACAAGTGGGTGGGTTCTGAGCGTGATAACAGAAAGGAGTCGCCCAGGCAACAGGGGAAGAAGAGAAACCTTGCCTTTTCCATCGACAGTGTCCAGTGCCCCACTGCTGGAGTAATCTTCCCAGAGCTCCAGCTTTATTTCATGGTTAACCTGCTTAAAAACTTCAGTGGTCTGGGTGCCTAGAAAACTCTTAAACTCCTCAGTTGGAGACTCCAGACCCTCCATAATCTAGTTTCGCTAATTTATCACTCTGTCATCTGCACGCCCATGCTCCCACGGCCAGACTAATTTCAAAGCTGGTCCCTAAAACTCACCCCTTTTCAATCGTAGCACTTTGCTAATGCTTCCCCACTAGCCCCTTTCCCCACTGGCATGCCCTCCTCCCTCCACTCTGTTCAACTCTGTGGAAGCCCGTGTGGTATTGAAACAAAAACAATCAACGACAAAACCTGTTTATTCCGGGTCCTGAGCACTGACTCTCATTCTGAATTAGTTTTGTGTTGTGAACTGATACACAGACTGGGACCGTGCCTTCTAATCCTGTGTATCCCCCTTTCCCCCCACCGATGGGCCCAGTACAGCCCTTGGTCATAGTAGTAGTTCAACAGCTATGCACGAAATGAAGTTACCTGGTAAATTCAGCAGGGGGGGGGGAGGGGGAAACCCACTTAAGCCAGTTATTTGACTGAATTGACCAGGCAATGAAGTCAAAGTAATTGATCTGGTAGTCCCAACAGACAAAGTCTAATTCTGCATGTAGTTATCTTGAAAGTCAAAAGTGTGCTGGGTGTGTGATATATTATAATGGGAGATTCTAACTGAACAAGGAAGGATCATACTATCAGAGGCTTGAAATGACAGGGGGTGTGTGTCTTATTCTGGAATCTGTTTAAACACAGAGCTCGTCTTTGCACCTGATCCAGCCCATCTGGCTCTTACGCAGATCATCTGTTATATAGGTTTGTAGGATGGGTCTTGGTTTCAGGCTTTATTCTGAAAAATATGATATGCCACACTCCCTGTTTTACTCAGCATTTCAGAACATATATCCAATACGAAACACCAGAGATGATAGATATTATAGATAAAAACCATGAATAGAAAAAGAGTCCACTCAGGCCGAGCACGTGCCTTACCTGACTGCTCATTAATCCTGTTCTAATCCTTACCCCGTGGAGGTAAACGCTTTTAAAAGTTACATGTAAGACCACTTCAGTTAAATGGCACTTCCTACAATCGTCAGACTTCCCCATCTATCAGATTAAGGAATGCTGTAGGGGAATGTTCCAGGGGGGAAAACCCTTAAACTTTCATAGAATAACCTGCAAATCATAGTCAAGATGGTTATGGACCGAAAGCTTGTGTTTCCCTAAAATTCACATGTTGACTCCTTAGGACTCAAGATGATACACTGTATGGAGCTGGGCCTCTAAGGAGATAACTAGCTAATGCCATGAGGGTGGGGCCCTTGTGATGAGATTAGTGCCCTTAGGAGAGACACCAGAGAGCTTGCTCTGTCTCTCTCTTCCAATCTTGGCCACAAAGAAGTCATGTTAGGACAGAGCAAGATGGCAGCGCCTAGAAGCCAAGAGCAGGGACCTCAGAAAGAGGTCTTTACAGCATCCCAATCTTGACTCTCCCAGCCTCCAGGACTGCGGAAACTACGTGTCTGCTGTTTAACCCAATCTACATGCCTTGTTATGGCAGCCTGAGTGACCTAAGACAAACAGTAGCAGGGACTGAAAATGCTCCCTCTCTAAAACAAAGACTAAAATTATTTTGTAAAGGCATAATTACATATCATCTGGGAATTCCTTCCTACCCCCTTCCTGGAAAAACAGGTATATTAACAATTGTCCTAAATGTAGTAAAAAGTCAGCAACTCCTCTCTGTCATGTGGGACCTGAATCTGATAAGTCACAGGTGGCACTAATTTCCTAAACTCAAAGGTAGTAATTCCTCCTTACTTATATTTTAGATATAAGTAAGTACTTATATTTTAGATATACTTCCTAGATGATGTATACATTTATATTGATTAAAATCTATGCCAACATGACTTAGATAAGTGTGTGTACGTGCGTGTGTGTGAGAGAGAGTCACTAAGTCATGTCCAACTCTCTGTGACCGTGTGGACTGTAGCCCGCCAGGCTCCTCTGTCCATGGGATTCTCCAGGCAAGAGTACTGGAGTGAGTTGCCATTCCCTTCTCCAGGAGATCTTTCCAACCCAGGGTTTGAACCCAGGTCTCCCACATTGCAGGCAGATTTAGATAAGTGGTTTCCTCTAATTACAAACTTTCTATTAAAAATAAATGTCACGTGGACAGGAAAAATAATTCAAATATGGAAGCTTAAAGCACCTCAAGTGTTTGTTTGATGCGTTCTTTACTCTCTGGCTCTCAAATCTAAAAAACCTGCTCAAGATTTGAGTTAAAATGTCAATTCTCTTTTTCCAACTTTCATATCATTCAAAAAGAATCATTCTAACATAAAGCGCTTATCTATGCTATCAAAGCATGTGTGGTTTCCAGTGACTGTATGCTTCTTTCTCAAAGTCTGGCAACTGTAAATGTTACAGAAAAGCAACAGGCTTGGTGGAGTTCATCTACACCCCTCCATCACAGCAGTATGAGGCGAGAGTCTGGCACTTTCAGCTGCAGGGTTGGCCCCAGTCTGCTGGTCTCCTTCAGCGTAAAGGTCGGCAACATGAATTAGGACAACTGGAATCGGAATCACAAAGCTCAGCACATACAAGAGCACAAGGATCCTTCTGTACTTTATTATCTAAATAGGTAGGATTTTCTACTGTTTCTAACATTTTATCCATAAGTTCATGACCATGCTCATCTAAATAATCATGGATTTATAAAAAAGATAATACTGTGTATGTTTCTATTTTTTCAGAGTTAGCGAGGGATGCGGCAACAGATGATTTCAATGAGGTGCAGCTTCCACGTTCAGTTAAACAGTTCGCCATGAATAAGAAGCCTGTGATTATTAATTTCAGAAATTCCTCTCATAAGAGTCTACCCGTGGACCACTCATTAAACCAAGGGCGACATAATCATGTGGTGTGGGAGCAGCGAAATGAGAACTAGGAGACCCAAGTGATGGTCTTAGCCCTCAGAGGACTGGTGTAACCTCAGATAAGTCGTTTAATTTCTACAACTTACTTTTACTTAATAAATATTCAGGGCAATAGATTGCATGCTGCTGAAGAAGAGTTTTGTTCCTAAAATTCTAAGACTTCATTAAATGCTTATTGTAAATGACAATGCAAATCATATAATAGGTATTTGAATACATAAGAATAAACACATAATACAACGCCCAAACAGTCAAAGAGCTTACTGATATTTAAATGGATCCACTGGAGAAGGGATAGGCTACCCACTCCAGTACTCTTGGTCTTCTCTTGTGGCTCAGCTGGTAAAGATCCCACCTGCAATGCGGGAGACCTGGGTTTGATCTCTGGGTTGGGAAGATCCACTGGAGAAGGGAAAGGCTACCCACTCCAATATTCTTGCCTGGAGAATTCCATGGACTGTACAGTCCATGTGGTGGCAAAGAGTTAGACATGACTGAGTGACTTTTGCTTTTAATTTCCAGAAGCCACAAAATTCTTGATGAAAATGATTTTTGAAATTTGAAAACTCTGAGTTGATCCCTTGTAAGTCCTTTTCATGTTGTTGTTGAATTGCTGAGTTGTCTCCAACTCTTCTGCAACCCCATGGACTGTAGCCCATGAAGCTCCTCTCTCCATGGATGTCCCTGGCAAGAATACTGGAGTGGATTGCCATTTCCTTCTCCAGGGGATCTTCCTGACTCAGGGATCCAACCCACGTCTTCCGCACTGGCAGGCAGATTCTTTACTATTGCGCCACCAGGGAAGCTCAAGTTTCTTTTCATAAGTAGTTTTAAGGTGGTTTTAAGTTGAGTGCTCCATTGGTCTTTACTTCTCTGGGTGTACAATTTTGAATGTAAGACGACACAGTGGTAGGAGCGTGGCTTTTGGTATCAGTGAAACCTGGGTTTGAACCTCACCTTTTCCACTGACTGCAGACAAAAGAAAGCACCTCTCTGAGAGTAATTTCATTATCTTTTGTAATCATCTTTACAGTCTTTTTAAAGAAAAGACTTTTTTTTATAGAAAAAGGTAAAACCAATCCTCTCTTTGACCCCAATTCTATTCCCTAGAGATGACGAGGAAAGCAATTATGTTCAAGTTTTTGATGGGAGCATCCCAGGGTTTAAGTTCTGTGAAATTAATGAATAATATTAGCTAAAAAAGAGAGTTTCCCTTCCCTTTCCTGCGTGTGGAGCTGCTCGTCAGCCTCTCTGGAGCACACCTGCGCTTTCCCGTCTGTCCCCTCCTCTCTCACGATCACTGAAATGAAGATTCAGCTGGCACTCTTCTGTGGGTGCTGTCGGAGCCCCTCTACGGTTTACCCGCCGTGCTCTGAACGTCCGTGCCGTCTACGCCCCCCTTCCCGTAAGACCCCTTTCTCGGAAGACGGCCAGGGCCCTCGGGATCTGGGTCTCATGACCCGTCAGTACCCCTGGCACCTAACACTGTCCCTTCCACAGAAGCTTGCCTGGTTACTAGACACAGTGTAAAATTCGGCAAAATGTTTGACAACAGCTGGCTTTATTTGGATGCCAAAGAGGTAAGATTTTAAAGTCCTATTTCAAAATTAAAAGCCTCAATTCTGGGAGAATGCTCTACTCGTCTTGAGCCGTATGTGGCTTTTCAGAAGCCCTCTCAGGAGTCCTCCCTGACAGAGGATGTTGATGCAGGGGACTGGGGAAGGACAGGAACTCTCCCATCACGGGTGTCCTTCAGATGCCGGTAGCAGCCTGAGCGAGCTGCCCTGCCCGGAAGCCCCTCCATACACTCATAAGAACTGAAATAAAGAGGGAAGCACTCTTGTATTTTCTTTTTCTTTTTAAAAAGAGAAGACTAAGATAAAGGCTTTTTCATAAAGCAAGCTTAAGATCACAGTCAGAAGCGAGGTGGCTGGGCGCTGTTACCGTGTGTGCAGTTAACCAGGCACAGGAGGGGAGGCCCGTGGGCACCGTGAGGGGAAGATGCTCAGTCACCCCCGCTGCTCTGCTTTGCTGCACCCCAGTCCTTCTGCAGCCTGTACCAAGGGTATCAGGGATGGAACAGGCCATTTTCAATCTAAATCTTGTTATAGATTAATAAGCAAACATTTTCTTGCTTATTATGCAATTTATCATGATGAAAATTACATTGGACTCCTCAAGGCTACATGCTGATACGTTCATTTATTCAGAGCTGTGTGGAGAGAGTTATACTAACCTTCATGCCAGAAAAGGATGTAAAAGCAAGATTTAAGTTACTTACTAAGAACCCAAGCATTGGTGTCTGTGGACATACTCCATGTAGATAAAGCACAGCGCATCTTTATGTTTTCTGATATAAGCTTTGTGTGAACTTAAACACAAAATGAAATATTAAATGGTTAGCCTAAAATAAAAACCTATCACTTCTCCTAGGCAACAAAACAAGACCGCATAATCATTGAAATTGTGTTTGGACCAGATCTGAAAATAGGCTCTAAAACTCTGTTGAAGCAAATTCCGGACAATCAGAAATATTAAAGGCTTCTCAAGGTAACCAGGCAGAGAAGGCAACTCTTGCCTGGAAAATCCCATGGACGGAGGAGCCTGGTAGGCTGCAGTCTGTGGGGTCGTGAAGAGTCAGACACAATTGAGCAGCTTCACTTTGACTTTTCACTTTCATGCATTGGAGAAGGAAATGGCAACCCACTCCAGTGTTCTTGCCTGGAGAATCCCAGGGACGGGGGAGCCTGATGGGCTGCCGTCTATGGAGTCGCACAGAGTCGGACACGACTGAAGCGACTTAGCAGCAGCAGCAAGGTAACCAGGAGAGCTGAGGTAACAGCAGCCACTCTGTTGACTCCCTGAAGGTGTCAACCGCAGCTGCGGCCAAGGGGAGGATAAAAGATTGAAAATACATGTCAGGCTTTCCACAAAGGCCAGCTGCCTCTTACTACGACTCCTGCTAACTCATGGGCTCACTGTCCCTCCTTCCCCTTAAAGTCAATCAAGAACCTTCAGGCCTCCTGTGTTCAGAAACTATCGTGGTTGCCATTATGTGGAAGTGATCATTCTAGAAATGGGTGTCTCTTCAGCTGTTGAACACCAGGACAATGACAATGGCATCAGCATCCACACCCCCGCCCAACATCAGAGGCGACATCCATCTCATCTCTTAACACGCATAAGTGCTCTCCTAAGCACCTGACAAATACGGACTCACCTACCATCAGTCTTACGATGCAGGTGTTTCGGTAGCCCCAGCTTGTAGATGGAACTGAGGTGAGAGGTGAAGTAAGTTGCTGAAGAGCACTGAGCGAGGAGACTCAGAGCTGAGGCTTAGGAAGCATGGTAGTAGGTCAGGATGTGACGGGAGAGGGAGGCTTCTTAGGTTTGAAATGAATTCCCTTCCCCTACTCAGCAATCTCGGGACTTTGAAACGGGCATGCCTAGCCTGAAGACAAAGTCACGGCATCCCAGCCGAGCCTTCAGTTGCTGCTCTGGTGTCCACCTCTGAGCACAGAGCAGGCAGCAGAGAGACAGGCCCAAAGCCTGGGTACGAGAGAGGCAGCCATGGAGAAAAGGGCGGAGAACTCTAGCTTTTTTTTTAAAGGTTAATAATGGTAAGAACGAAATGTCGTTCACTGAAAAAAAATCAAAAGAGGTGCTAACAGTTACAAGCAGACCCAGAAGATACTGTAGGTTCAATTCCAGAGCGTCACAGTAAAGCAAGTATCACAATAAAGTGAACCATGAAAATTTTGTGGCTTCTCAGCAAGCATATAAAAAGTACGTTTATACTAAACTGTAGGCTATTAAGGACACAATATTATTAAGTATTTCTTCACATGTATATCTCTTAATTTAAAAATACATTATTGCTAAAAAGATCACAAGTTATAAAAATAACATCAAAGATTACTGACTTCAGATAACCATAACAAATACAATAATACAAAAAAGTCTGAAATACTGCTAGAATTACCAAAACAAGACAAAGCGTCAGGAATGACCAAGTGCTGTTGGAAAAATGGTCCCAAAAGACTTCCCTGATGCAGGGTCAGCACAGACGCGAGTTGTAAAAAGGAAAAAAGAGAAAATGACCTCTTGCACGCTGCTGGTACACATAGAAAGCTGTGTAGCTGCTGTGGAGAACAGTTTGATGATTCATCTAAATAGGTTATACACAGAATTATCATGTGACCCAGCAATGCCACTTTCGGGTTATCTACTTAGAAACGACAGTAGCTGTTCACACAACTACATCTACATGACTTTGAATTTTCTCAGCAGCTCTATTCACAACAGTGGACTAGAGTAGAAACAACCCAAATGACCATCAATGGATAGAGAAATAAAATGTGGTAAATCAACAGAGTGGAACGTTGCTCGACCATACAAAGAAACGAAGTAGTGCAAAGAGGCTGCAGTGTGAACGGACCTTGGAATCATCACGCTAAGTGAAAGGAGCCTGACACAGAAGACCACATACTCTAAAGCTCCGTCTATGTGAAATGGACGCAACAGGCAACTGCACAGAGACGGAAGACCGTCAGGGCCGCTGGGAGGAGAGAACGGGAAGCGACTTCTCAATGGACGCGGAGCCTCCATCGGGGTGGCCACACCTGGGAACCAGGGAGTGCTCGTGATGGCTTAGCTGTCAATGCAGTCAATGTCACTGAATGGCATCCTTTAAGAGGGGTTCCGTGGTCAGTCTCATATTCTACGTGGTTTACACCATCAAAACAAAACAAAAGAGACCTCTTCCAGGAGTCAGGGTTCTCAAGTCAATACTAACTTCCAGCACTGGCCTCAGTTTCATTTTAGGAACTGCCTCAGCTCCTGTTCCTTTTCCACTGCTCTCGTCCCTGCTTCCCTGGACCACTGCAGCCCCCCGAGGGCTGATCGTCAACTGAGTGCAGAGGAAACCTCAGCAAAGTAGGTTTAAAAAGTAACGTGAGGGCAGAGAAGTAATTCCCCCAACAACTGGGCCATGTATTGTATCAGTACAACATTTTGAGCAACCATATGTGTTATTTTCCACATATGATATGTTTATACTATTATTAGCTGATAATATGTCAAAGTGCAATACAAATAAATTTAAAACTATGTCACAGATAAATCATTCATTGGCTTATAGCTAAATCTCAATTGTATTAAAATGACAGAAACATATCTCCCTTTCATTGTCTACTTCCAAAATTTCATATATTGAGATACTGGTCTATTTTTTGGCATTTTAAGAATGCCCCCAAAATTATTTTTATAAATTTAAAAATTATAAAAAAAAAATTATAATCAATGACCTCTGCTAAAACCAAACAAAATCAACAGAAGCCAAATGAATTGAAAACGGAGTACATACTTGGCAAGTTGTTTCTCAGCATCAGCACAAAGTTCGAGAAGCCCCATAAGGACAGCAGACACATCCATGTAAGGCTCCCAGACTGTGAAACCACGTCCAATCAGATCAATGGCTGTTCTGCGGATGGTACTATGTGGAGGAAGCTTAGGGCTTGGCGGCTGCAGCAAAAGAAATGTCAGGGCCTTACCTAAAATCACAAAACAAAAGACAGAGCGATAAAGTAATTTTCTTTGTGATGTTTTCTTTGAACTATATTTTCAAAATATAAACCACTTCGGATTTACCTTTTTTAATTGAAAAGGGGTTTTGAATAGTAAGACTATAAAAGATCTCAAGTTTACAGTTGTTTAGCCATGTACTTTAAAGAGAGTATCTTTATCTCTTTAAAGAGATGTTAAGTGACAACATTTTCTACTAAATTCTAAAGTGTTGAAATTATATAATACCTATATATAAATAAATACATATAATTTCAAAACACATCAGTGAGTCTAAACTTCCAAACAGTTTTCTCCCTACTCAGCATTCTGTGAAGTGGAGATGGTTTCATATAAGATGTTATTTCTTCCTCTTTCTTCTGCATCTAACAGAGTTTATATGTGATGCTTCATCAGTAACATGCCTCATCACAGGCAATGATTATCACCAGGACTGAGAAATGGAGAAGGTAGAATGTGTAGCTTTTAAAAGTCTCTCCCTAACCCAGGCCAAGCTCATATGTGCCTCTATATTCCCAGGTACTGACAGCAGATGATGTCAAGCACATGGTCAATTCTTTACATAAGTTTGTTACACATCTTTTAAAAATAGCTTAATATTACTTTGAAATCTGAAAACATGATTTGGATTTTAGTCAATACGCACTCCTTTATGGTGAAGATCAAGCTAACCATTTGTATATAAAAACCTGATAGTGTTTAAGCTGCAAAAGCTCATCTACTTCCAAAGGCATTTTGACAGTAAAAACCAAAAAAGCACCAGGGGCTGTAAAGAACAAACTGCAACTTAGAAGAAGTTTTTGTATTTGTTTTTGAGGGGAAGAAACAAAACAACCTGTAAATCATATCACTGTATAGCACACTGGTTAAAGGGAACAGAGTTTTCAGATTCAACAGAGTATTAATCAGTTTGATAACTTACTAGGGGGTTAGGCTTAGGAAGATACTCAGTGAACCTCAGTTTCCTTATCTGTAAAATGGGGATGATAATAGCTATTGCAAAGGGCCAGAGTGTTAAATGAATTAACGCCACCCACAGTGTACTGCCAAGGGCTACATCGGCATGTGTTCCATGAAGGGCAAATGGGGCTCATTCTGAATAACAGGTTGAACTTGTCTGTTTCCAAAATTAAGAACACAGCATATGAAATTTAATTTACTGCACTCAACAAGTAAAAGCATTTGCTCACTTTTATGTTACAGCCAATTGTTACATGAGATGAATTGAAATGGGGGTAAATAGAAGGATGGCTTCCCTTTTGGCTTCATGGTAAAGAGTCCACCGGCCAATGCAGGAGACCCAAGTTCGATCCCTGGGTCGGGAAGATCCCCTGGAGAAGGAAATGGCAGCCCACTCCAGTATTCTTGCCTGGGACATCCCATGGACAGAAGAGCCTGGCGGGCTATAGCCCATGGGGTTGCAAAGAGTCAGACACATCTTTGTGACTAACAACACAAAGCAAAGACCCCGACAGCTCTGGCAGGGCAGTTTCCACCATCTGGGGAAGCATCAAGAGAAGCAGAGAGGAAAATGGCTTATTTAAGACAAACATTTTAAATCTACTAGTAAGTGTCTGTTTTTTTTTTTTTTTTTTTTTAAATAATCTGTTTTGGAGTTCTAAAGACGTGCAGATGTTAAAATTCCATATCTGTCTCTGACAAGCTATTCCCAACAAAACACGTAAATATGAGAAGATAAGAGGATTTCTAAGTGAAACCTTCTGATTTCTAGCCTTGTTGATCAATAACATGCTTACAACCTGAAATGTTACCAGCAATACTGACACTTACGTTCTGAAGATATCTTAGGGCTCAAATTTCTGTATCATATATTCTTTCTGTTGATACTAAAGAACCAGATTTTTTTTAATGGTTTATATGATAATAATGAGGGAAAGGTACATTTATTCCTTTTCAACTTGTATTCTATAACTTAAGTTTATCTAACTTATGACTCCATATGATTTAGGTGCTATGCAATATGGACCAAGGTGATAAAAAAGCTAAAATTAAGACAGTGATAGTACTCTCTCTATTGACAGAAAGGAAAAAAAAGAAAGCTTGTGATAGCACTTTATGAATTTTAAGTTTATCTCTCAGAACTTTTCTAAAATCTCTGGTACCCAATAAAGGTTGTATTTTAATCTGTACAAGATGGAATCTAATTTTGTACAAAAGCATACATTAACTTATTTTACATAAGTGCCCCACTGTTCTACAGTCAAGGAACATTACCTCACTGAGTAAGCAAGGTGGAGAAGGATGCCACCATTTGCCACTATGACTGAGTTTTTTGTAAAAAAACTTTCCCAGCGGCAGCATTAAGAAGTTTTAACAAACTGGCCTGATATTCGTTCAAGACTTTTCACAATTTGGTCCCAACCCTTCCCTCCCAAGATTCCTGTGATAGCTATTTACAGAGTATTGGTACAGTGTACTAAGCCCCGGGGAGAAAAAAGAGAACAAGCCTCAGTTTTTTTCAAGGAAATTCATTCTAGCTCAGGCTGCAGGTGAGCAAACAGGCAATCTGAATATATTATGAAGAGTGTTAAAATATTTATAAGCTCAAGGTATCAAGACCGAATTTAACAGGGGCCCTTAATCTGATCTTAGCGATATGAGAAGGGAAAGGTGAGCTGAATATCCAAACCTAAAGACTAAGCAGGGCTTAGTCACTCACGGGAGAGGAGTATGGGAAAAAAAAATCTTATAGGAAGAGAGAATAGCAAGTCTAAAGACCAGGAGATGAGAGGGAACACGGCCAGACCAAGCGGTCACACACAGTTCAACAGGGCTGGAAAATTTGTCAGAGGAAAGGGAAAGGGTTGGGCTCATGGGCAAGAGGGAAAAGAGGAGAAAGTGGATGAAAGGTAGCAGAGAGATGCCAGGCAGGACGCGCCTTTAGAGCCCGATCACAGAGGGCCTTACCTGGGGAGCCACCAGAAAGTTCTAAGTGAAGGAGAGGTTTGATTAGATTTTCAGAAAGGGGCAAGACCTACTGCCTCTTAAATTCTGATCTACTTATCCCCAGCCAATTGGATGAATTAGAATCATAGCATTTTCAAGTCGAAAAGACTTTAGAAAACAATGATCTATTCCTCTGTTTCAGATGAGATAACTGAGAACTGTGGCTGGCAAGTGGCTAGCTGCAGGCCCCTGTGGCTCAGGCCACGGGCAATGTGACTAGTATACATCTCTGAACACAACTTAACATCTTTACAACCATGTTTTATTCATGAGACTCCACCAAAACAGAAGATTAACTAAATGATATGTTTTACCTTTTCTCACACAATGAGAGGTTGCTATTGCTGGTTCAACGGCTAAATACAGCGACATCCAGTTATCACTGTCTCCACGCTATCTTCACTGTGTCACGCCCACTAGACGGTTGATGGCATACCCAGTGCTGCACCTGCCTTCCAGCAGGAAGAGGCAGGAGGCTGCAGGGCAGAAGGATGCGTGTCAGGTAGGCCAAGCCCCCAGTAAAATCTAACTACATTTCACGGACCGAAATTGCATCATAATCCCCCTAGTTTAAGGAAGGAAGGGAAGGATGGGAAATGTAGTTTGTTATCCAACCACAAGGCCATCTTCAACGATTCTGAGGCTTTGTTCTCATTTGAAAGGAGAATGGTATGCAGTTGTGTGTGTGTGCACGCGCGTGCTGACTTGTTCATTTGTGACTGACTCTGCCACTCCATGGACTGTGTGTGCGCGCACGTGCATGTGCATGTGTGCACACACGCGCACGCTCAGTTGTTCTTAGTGACTGACTCTGCCACTCCATGGACCGTGTGTGCGCGTGCACATGCGTGCATGTGTGCACACGCGTGCATGCTCAGTTGTTCATTTGTCACTGACTCTGCCATTCCATGGACTGTGTGTGCGCGCACGTGCGTGCACACGTGTGCACGCGCGTGCACGCTCAGTTGTTCATTTGTGACTGACTCTGTGACTGTATAGACCGTGTATATGTGCGCACGCGCGTGCGCGCTCAGTTGTTCATTTCTGTCTGACTCTCTGCGACTCCATGGACCGTAGCCTGCCAGAGTCCTCTGCCCATGGATTCTTCCAGGCAGGGATGCTGCAACGGGTTGCGCTTGGCAGCTGACAATTTCTGCCAGGTCCTCTCTGCTTCCCTTAGAATGAAATTCTTCTTTTTATGAGAGCAATTATTATCTATATGTTTAACAAACAACAAGACGGCATATTTGGTATTTATTCCAAAGTCAATTAATTCCAAAATAAGTCCAAAGTTAATTTTATTACTTTTTCACATCTGCTAAATGAGCAAATTCCCTGGGTCATATGAAATTTTCATTAAAAAACTTTTTTTTTTCACATGAGGCTTATCACGGTGATTTATAAATTCAGTTCTGTTCAGTTCAGTAGCTCAGTCGTGTCCAACTGTTTGTGACACCATGAATCGCAGCATGCCAGGCCTCCCTGTCCATCACCAACTCCCGGAGCTCACTCAGACTCACGTCC
>SJYA01003604.1:40297-74250 GCA_006410615.1 Neotragus moschatus | reverse complement strand
TCTCTCAGAATTTTCCACAGTTTATTATGATCCACACAGTCAAAGGCTTTGGCATAGTCAATAAAGCATCACATCACGGCAAATAGAAGGGGAAACAATGGAAACAGTGAGAGACTGTATCTTGGGGCTCCGAAATCACTGCAGATGGTGACGGCATCCATGAGATAAAAAGACAATTGCTCCTTGAAAGAAAAGCTATGACTATCCTAGACAGCATATTAAAAAGCAGAGACATTACTTTACCAACAAAAGTCCATCTAGTCAAGGCTATGGCTTTTTCAGTAGTCATGTATAGATGTGTGAGTTGGACTATAAAGAAAGCTGANTGGTGACGGCATCCATGAGATAAAAAGACAATTGCTCCTTGAAAGAAAAGCTATGACTATCCTAGACAGCATATTAAAAAGCAGAGACATTACTTTACCAACAAAAGTCCATCTAGTCAAGGCTATGGCTTTTTCAGTAGTCATGTATAGATGTGTGAGTTGGACTATAAAGAAAGCTGAGCACCAAAGAATTGATGCTTGTGGACTGTAGTGTTGGAGAAGACTCTTGAGAGTCCCTTGGACTGCAAGAAGATCCAACCAGTCCATCCTAAAGGAAATCAGTCCTGAATATTCATTGGAAGGACTGATGCTGAAGCTGAAACTTCAATTCTTTGGCCACCTGCTGCAAAGAACTGATCATTGGAAAAGACCCTGATGCTGGGAAAGATTGAAGGTGGGAGAAGGGGATGAAAGAGGATGAGATGGTTGGAGGGCATCACCAACTCAATAGACATGAGTTTAAGTAAACTCCCGGAGTTGGTGATGGACAGGGAAGCCTGGCATGGAGTCTCAGTCCATGGGATCGCAAAGAGTCGGACACGACTGAGCGACTGAACTGAAGTATAGTACACGAAAGCACAGCTGCTTGTAGAAGATGCACATATGTGACAGTGTACACCAGGCTTGTGAACTAGCTTACGTGACTGGACATGCGAACACACGTTAGCATCTTTGGAAGTTCGTAACTTGAAGGCTCATATGTAGGCGACTTACTGTACATGACTACATTAACCAGAGTTTAATCACAGAAGATGAAGCTCTAGGATGGATATGTGGGTAAAAGGAGGGAGGATGGATTGATAGATACACAGATAACATTTATAGTTGAGGTAATTGAAAAGAAGAAGCTAGCTAGATAAGATATTTATTAAAGGCATTTGATCTTATGCTATTGTGGAGACTTTTACATACTTCGTGTGAGATTGTTGTTTCTGTTTGATGCTGGAGCCTGAAGTTCGAAAGACAGGCAATCAAGACAGCAGATGGAAGTGGAACGGGGAAAGAAGGACAAATTGGAACCTGAGAGGTTGAGCTGGAACCCACCTCAGTTTTTCTATCCAAGCTACCATCTTAACTAACGGGTGGTGAGAGAAAATGGCACCCTTCATCATGGAGGTAAGAGCTGTAAGCCATGAACTCTCCCTGGAGAGTGTGCACCTGGAGAAATGTGTATCTCAGGGCTGAAAGCTGGAACCTGGGCAGACAGCCACAGTTGCCACTCCTGAGTGCTTTACAAAATATACTACCCATGTGTTTCATTCCCTCTAGGGCCTCAGTATCCAAGGATAACAGAATCTGGGCTGCAGGAAAAAGACAAACAAATTACAAAAAATGTATGATGTGTTGTTATTTTCATGGGGAATATGGAAAGTAGGGTTTGGAGGATGAAAGCCTGGGAAACCCTAATTTGAAAACAGCAGCTTCTGCTAGTTAGTTGTACATTTTTAGGGGAACTTGGAGAAATCTATTCACTCTTCTTCCTTCCTACTCCTCATCTTCATCAAAGATGGTACCGGGTGGCTTCCTCTCACTCCTTGCCCATGGTAGACATTACTAATCCATCCTAGCATTCTTGCCCTGAGGTACCCAAAGAAGATTTCAGAGTCCTTCTTAGCACAGCTTTCCAGATAGGCATACCAACTGATTGGCTAGAACTTAATAGTCATCCCTTTGCATAATCAATTCCAGTCATTCATTCCTAACTTATCGTTTCCCCTAAAAATGTGTTTCTCACACCATCTTTACCTACTATCACAGAGATAAAAACCCAGGACCCTCGTCTCTGTTGTGTATCCCTGGCCTGAAACTCGGGTAGAGAGAAAGGATGGAGACTTTCAATCCTGTTTCTCCAGCTACTTCATTATTGCACAGTCCTGCTTCCTGGGGACCTGGATTTAGGACCCAAAATAAAAGCTAATGAGAGCAAAGGCAAGTGTGAGGGGGATAAGCTCACATGCTATTTCTGGAATAGAAACTGTTCTTAAGAAGCAGGTATTGTAAAGAAATTAGGGGAAAGGAAGGTTAAAATTAAAATGTATGCAAAAATAACAGGGAAACTTCAACTTCCATTAATAACAGTTCTGAGGAAGATATCTTTAGAGGTGTGCCTTGCTTTCAGCAATGGATGGATAGGTAGTGAATTTTAAAATTCAACCTGCTGGCTTAGATGATCATTTCAGAAACCTTGATCTCGGGTTTATTACCTTAATATTTTAACAGTGCATTAACAGTGTGGTCCTCTGGCCTTATTCCCCAATTAATTTTCTGTAAGCAAGCATTTACATGTTAAGAAATCTCTTTGTAAGGCAAATGACTCCTTTGTAGTGTAAATAACCCCTCAGTTTATCTAATATTGATATCACCTGCTGCTCTAATAGGAATTTACATTTTTCAAAGCACTACTATGCTTAAACGCATTTGATCACCTAAAAGACTCTGTAGGGTAAATGTAGGGCCACTGTGGCTCCCAGGCTCTGAAGAAGAAACAAGAAGTGTGTCATGAAAGTACTTTGTTTAACCAAGTTCACATGGCTAGTCACAGTTAAGACTAGATTCCTTGTCATCCGACTTGTGGCCAGAACTAACTGTTTTTATGGGAGTGTACTATGTCAAGTTACATGTCTGCTCATTTATTTTTTGTCGTGACATCAGCTGTATCGAGTTCTCTGAATTCAAGCCTATTCTAAAATGATCTGTTTGCAGAGGAATTAAGTAGTAGTAGTTTAGTCACTAAGTCATGTCTGACTCTTGCAACCCCATAGACTACAGACTTCTCTGTCTATGGGATTTTCCAGACAAGAATACTGGAGTAGGAAGCCATCTCCTTCTCCAGGGGATCTTCCCAACCCAGCGATCGGATATGCAGATGACACCATCCTTATGGCAGAAAATGAAGAGGAACTGAAGAGTCTTTTGATGAAAGTGAAAGAGGAGAGTGAAAATGCTGGCTTGAAACTCAACATTTAAAAAGCAAAGATCGTGGCATCCAGTCCCATCACTTCATGGCAGATAGATGGGGAAACAATGGAAACAGTGACAGACTTTATTTTCTTGGGCTCCAAAAATCACTGCAGACGGTGACTGCACCCATTAAATTCAAAGATGTTTGCTCCTTGGAAAAAAGCTATGACCAACCTAGTCAGCATATTAAAAAGCAGAGACATCACTTTACCAACAAAAGTCCGTCTAGTCAAGGCTATGGTTTTTCCAGTGGTCATGTATTGATGTGTGAGTTGGACTATAAAGCAAGCTGAGCACCAAAGAATTGATGCTTTTGAACTGTGATGTTGGAGAAGACTCAAGAGTCCCTTGGACAGGAAGGAGATCCACCCAGTCCATCCTAAAGGAGATCAGTCCTGAATATTCACTGGAAGGACTGATGCTGAAGCTGAAACTCCAATACTCTGGCCATCTGATGTGAAGAACTGACTCAATGGAAAAGACCCTGATGCTGGGAAAGATTGAAGGCAGGAGGAGAAGGGGATGACAGAGGATGAGATGGTTGGATGACATCACTGACTGGATGGACATGAGTTTAAGCAAGCTCTGGGAGTTGATGATGGACAGGGAAGCCTGGCATGGCTGCAGTCCATGGGGTCGCAAAGAGTCGGACACGACTGAGCGACTGAACTGAACTGAATCCTCATGAGGAAATCAGATGAAAGTCTCTGTGTTGAAACTCATCTGTTTAGGGGACCCATTTTCCAGGGCTGCTTTCTCACACTCAGGTCCCATCCTCAGGCCCAGGTGGTCTGAAAGGAAGACTCCAGAGGCCAAGGATCCATCATCAACTGGTGGTAGAAATTGCATTTGGGAAGGTTGTTCTGTGCTAAGCCAGTCATTGTCTTCTCTGGAGCTCTTGGTATGCTGGCTTCAGATATAACGTGCTTGGTGGGCAGAGAGGACAGGGAGAGATGCCTCAGGCTCCACCACCTAGGGAGCTGTGTGGCCTCGAGGGTGTTAATCGGCCTTTCTGGGCTTCAGTTGCTGCGTCTAACAGGGGCTGTGTTAGCTCCAGCCTCACAGGTCTGTTGTGAGAATTCAGTGAAATCATGCCCACAAAAAGCTCAATGCTCGAACACCTAGCAAGTACCAAAACATGTGAGCTGTGGTGGTAACTTGGCCTGTGGCCGTCATATCATCTGACGTCGTTCCATATCATCTCCTTCCACTTCTGTTTTTGATGGCTGTCCAGTCTGCTCTACAGGAAGTCTTTGTCCCCCAGCAACAGCAGATCTATAACTTTCTAGATGCTTAGACATAGAAGGGACCTTCGGGAAACCTCTCGTCCAGGAAAGGGACCCATGGGTGGTGAAGGGGTGCCTCAGTGATGCCACAGTGTTGGCAACATTCTTGCAGCCACATCCCCCTTCCATGGGGTGCTTCCTACGACCCTCAGGCTCTGACACCAGATTTCTGGGTTTGAATCCTGCTGCTTCTACTGCTAATAGCACAGTTACAGGGAGATTCTCAGTCTCATCATGGCCTAGTGGAGCCTCTTCTGCAAAGTCGGGGGGAGTAGCTTCACCTCATGCAGCTTTGGAGAGAACTGACAGGAGCCGTCTCTTGTTCATGGAAAGGCCTCAGGGAGTATAGATTGATCTAAGCACGTGGGACACAGGCCAAGCTGCCTTCACCTCGAGGGCCCCGAGGACTTCAGAAAGCCCCAGGCCCCAGCTCTGCTGACTTGTCACGCTCCACGGCCACAGCTGACCCATCACCCTAACATCTTTAGCAGTTCTAGCGAGTCCTCCCCAGAAGCTCCACTGAGTGGCACAGCCTAACCCTGTCTGCTAGCTTCACAAAATCAATCTAAAACGACTCCACGAGGGTGGCTGGCCAGAATTAGCAGTCATTTCTAAAGGACAAGAAAACAGAGAGCCAGACAAAGTAAACTCCGTGTTGCCTGTGCGTGCCGCGTCAGCGACAAAAGGCAGCCAGGATTAAGCTGTCCCTGGGGTCTGCTCGGGACCCAGGAGCTGTTTGTCTGAACCTCCCAACACCCCTGCCCTCACACTTTATGACCCCAGACACTCCTGATGAGCTCGGGCCCAGAGTTCTGAGCTGGAATTCCCAAGACTTCATGTCACTTTGATGTGTCGCAGACAGAATGCCCTGAAGTTAAAAAACCATACCAGAGTCCCCAGCACTCCCCATCAGCAGAAGGGGAGGAACAGGTGGCCGGGGATGAGCGGAGGAGAGGGAAGAATCCTTCCAGAAACACTCCTAAGCTGTACTTGGCGATCAAAGGAGGAGACACAGCAGTGGTAAGACACTTGAGTTAGAGTCCCAGAAGGTGGATTTGATCCTGGTCAAGGCAGATTGGGTGGGTGGGCTCAGCCTCCTGGACCCCATCGTAACAGCGATCACCCGAGGCCACTGAGCAGGAATTTCCTTAGAGGAAGTCATCGACCCTGTGTCTCAGTGCCCTTGTCTCAGCCGTTTCCCAGGCTCCCCCTCTCCCAGGAGCCAGCTGCTCATCATTTCCACTCCCGTCACATCATGCTGGTGTGACCCCTTCAGAAAAAGCCTGCAGGCCTGCAGAATTGCGAGCAATTCCTCTGTTCCAGGTTTCTCTCTCTCCCTCCCCGTCTCTCCAACTTCTGAAGTGGATCGGCCTTCTCTTTCAGTGGCTAAATGACAGCAGTTCTTCCTGGGCCCCCAGCCCCACACAGTCTGCGCTATGCCAAGCTGAGCAGACCTCGTCTAGTTTTGTGGCCCCTGGGGTCAGGGCAGAATCATCAAAGACTCTGATGATAGCACCAGGGAGCACATCTTGGGGCCCCTGCGTGCTGAGATCAGACTGTGGAGCCGAATGAACAGAAATGGAAAACTTGCCACTTTCGACCTCGTCGTATGCAAATTTCATCTCCCCGTTCTGAGGTCACTGCCTCCGGCTCTCCCTGCCCTGGAAGCAGTGCGTGGTATCAGGGAGGGTATTTTCAAGGTGTGGAGATGTCCCTTGAATGTGCACACACTGTACAGCTCCTCCCCTTCCTTCACCCTGCTCTTTTAAATCAGTGATTCAGGATTATGATTCTGGTTAGAAATGACGTTAAGTCACGTGGCCATCATATCAAAGTAATCCCAAGGCTTCGAGAGCAAGTAAAAAGCGGTCTCTGAGGAGGTCTTGAATCAGCAGGCTGGGATGCGATCCTCAGTTCGAGCTCCTGCTGGGGCATCTCTCCACGGCATGCATTGTGGGCGCTTTGTAAAACAGAAGGGGAGAGAAGGCCAGGACAACTCCAGGATTGTCTCGGTTTTGTTAGCAAAGACGAGATAAGCGAAACATCCTCTCTATAAAATTCAATTAGTTTTTTTTCCCTGGCTAATTCGTTTATCCTTGTTTATCACAGAGGCTGAGACATCAGCTCTCAGTGGGCGGTGCTCCCCCAGCGTGATACTGTTGCACTGGGAAGAAACAAGCTTCCCGACCAAGGTCACCCACCAGTCACGTGGTGCCACCAGACCCACATCTCCTGGAGTGCCACGCAGAAGCAGCTGGCGCGGGCTCACAGGCGAGCCTCACCTTCCAGGTTTGGGGAGCTCACTGCTCACCGTGGCTGCAAGCTTCCTTCTCCAGGGCCCCTGCTCTGCGATCTGATAGAATAGAAGGAGATCTCTCCCTCCATCACCTGGCCCTCAGTTTCATAAAGGATGTTTGCAATTAAAAAGCTAGAACAACCATTCATAGACTATTTGGAGAGAATAGTGAAGCATATAATGGAGAAGGCAATGGCACCCCACTCCAGTACTCTTGCCTCGAAAATCCCATGGATGGAGGAGCCTGGTACGCATCAGTCCATGGGGTCGTAAGAATCGGACATGACTGAGCGACTTCACTTTCACTTTTCACTTTCATGCATTGGAGAAGGAAATAGCAATCCACTCCAGTGTTCTTGCCTGGAGAATCCCAGGGACGGGGGAGCCTGGTGGGCTGCCGTCTATGGGGTTGCACAAAGTCGGACATGACTGAAGCGACTCAGCAGCAGCAGCAGCAGCAGTATCATATAACCTTTGCCCAGGGCATCCCAGTGTTAAAGACATTAGTTAGTTACATCGCGGAACACTCTCATCACTCTTTCCTCTGCTGGCTCAAAGACTGTAGAATAAGATACATCCAGTCAACGCCAAAGGAAAAGGCAATGGAGGATGAGATTCCTCTGATCCTAACATTTAGCTTCCTAGGTCTTCTTGGAAAAGGCTGGATTTCAGATTTAGGTATCTGAGAGTGTGGTGCCATGATGGGAAGTGGACTGTATCCTGGATGCAATTCAGAAGAATGGCAAACATGGGGCTCTGCCCCTTCCCAGCTGTGTGGCTTTGGGCAAACATCCCAGTTTCCCTGAGCCTCAGCTTCTGCACCTGAAAAATGTAACTCATAATAAATGCTGCATAGGGTTTCTGGAAGAACCACGTATAGAAATATATATGAAAGTTTGCATGTGTGCAAGCTCAGTCATGTCCAACTCTTCGTGATCCCACGGACTAAGGCCCAACAAATTCCTCTGCCTATGGGATTCTCCAGGCAAGAATACTGAAGTTGGTTGCCATGCCCTTCTCCAGGAGATCTTTCTGACCCAGAATCAAACCATCTTTTCTGCATTTCCTGCGTTGCAGGTGGACTCTCTATTGCTGAGCCAAGCCAACTATTTTATGAAAGTTTAGAATAATAGAAATGGTTGCAACCACTGAGTCACCTGGGCCCCAGGGATGCAGGTAACTTTTTTTTTTTTTGTCATTTCTTAAAGAAAATATTTCTTTTAATTGGAGGCTAATTGCTTTACAATATTGTGATGGTTTTCACCACACATCAACATGAATTAGCCGTAGGTATACACGTGGCCCTCCATCCTGAAGCTCCCCCTCACCTCCCTCCCACATCCTATCCCAGAGCACTGGCTTTGGGTGCCCTGCTTCACACAACAAACTCACACTGTTTATCTGTTTTACATATGATAATATACATGTTTCAATGTTGTTCTCTCAATGCAAGTAACTTCTGAGGCTGCCTTCAGATTTCCTGGGTACAGCTAAGAAGTCAACTGAAAACTCCGGAACAGGTCAGAGCTAAAGTTTTCACCTTTAGATGGAGATGTGCAAACTTTGGGTCTCTTCCCAAAACTCTTTTTTAATGCATCTTTAAAAAAGAATAATGACTTTCTAAGATGGATTCATGTGAGTTTCCAAACTCATTCCTCAGCATTCAGGTTTTCAAAGTCGAGTTTCGGAAGCCTATTTCTCTCCTGGGAGTCTGCTGGGCATGCTGAAACATCTCTTTTTGCTGCTGTGGCGCACCTCCATGGAGCCATCCCGGGCTTGCACAGACGGTCTGCACACGATTGTGACCAAGTGACATAGCAGTCTTTCAAGGTATGCTAAATGAGAAACGTGCGATTTAGGCAAAGCATTCACATGTTTGAATGAAAGACGGGAACTGTGGAAGCTGCAGCCATGGACAAGAAATTGACATCCACATTGCTATTTACCTAGCAGAAATTAGTTCTCCAAGATCAGCCTTAGTGAAGGGGACAGGAGGGCACATGATTGGAGGAAGAATTCTCTGTTTCCCTCATCATTTGCACTCCAGGTTCATCCCTTCTAGAAGGGTGCTTCATGGGTCTTTGCTGGGTAAATCTGATCCAAACTCCCAATGCAGAGCATAAAGCAGCAGAAGTGTTAGCAATGGAGGTCAAGGGACATCCAGCAGAGAGCCAGATCTCTCATGAGAATCTGAGGTCTAAGAATAGTACAATTATAAACGTACCTTAGGCAGACGCCTTAGTGGGAAGAGAGCCTGTTGACAACTGGCAGGGCTTATCCCGCTGGCTGCAGCCACAGTTGGGAGAGAAGGAAGGGGGTCGCTGGGGGTGGAGGGAGTCCCTTGGCATGGCCCAGCACCTCCTGCTTCTCATAGTCCCCATCCTGGGACACAGGAGGGGCCAATGGCCCAGTAAATTTGAGGGGTCCCGCCTGCTGGGAGGCTGACTGCTGAGTCCAAGTGTGTCTAGGACACAGCAAAGCTGGCAGCACCTGGTTGTGACCTCTCAATGAGCTCTCAGGGAAGCAGCAAAGCAGACATGCTTTGTGAAAGTGAAGTCTCTCAGTTGTGTCTGACTCTTTGCGACCCATGGACTGTAGCCCACCAAGCTCCTCCGTCCATGGGATTCTCCAGGCAACAATATCGGAGTGGGTTGCCATTTCCTTACTCGGCTGCAATTATCAAGCTTGAAACCCTGTCTGTCTCCTCTCTGTGTCAGCAGCAAAAGAACGCTCAGGCACCAGTCTTGGCCGCGTGCTTTGAGTGCATTGCGGACCCCTGTGCACTAACTTTCTGATGGTGACAGTTTTCACATCTGTCCCTCTCATGCCAGATTCAGGCACCCTCGAAGAGAGGAGCCTTGCGGAAAAGTGACCCCCATAGGTCTCCTTCCAGCATTCAGTCATCACGCCCCCTGGCTGTATGTCGATTCTCGATGTTGTTATATAGTTGCTAAGTCCTGTCTGACTGTTTGTGACCCCACGGACTGTAGCCCTCCAAGCTCCTCTGCCCATGGGATTTCCCAGGCAAGAATATTGGAGGGGGTTGCCATTTCCTTCTTCAGGGAATCTCCCCTACTCAGGAACTGAGCCCACATCTCCTGCATTGGCAGGCAGATTCTTTACCACTGAGCCACCAGGGATGCCCTGTCCATTCTCAATAGGTCTTGGCTTTTGGTGGTGGGTGTATGGTAGGTGATGAACAGTGGATGAGTGAGATTGTTCAGAGTCCCCATTGGGAGTTTGCTGATGCCAGCTGCAGAAAAATGAACACGTGTTAAAATATGTATACAATATAAAGGGGTTCACACATTCTTTGGATTTTGGATTTTGGATTAAGAACCTCTACTTCAGTTGTTTTCAAATTTAGGGAGGTGAGTAGACCTCTCTCACCTGTCCTTCTGGACCAGGACATCTCTACAGCATTTTGGTAAAGCTAGTGACTATCCACACACTCAATCCCCATCACGTGGTCAGACTGAACGATGTTTGATGCTGCTCCTCTGCTATTTAGGGAAACACACTTTTACGGGTAACAGGAGCCTCATCTATAAATGAATGGAGCCAGAAAAAATACACAGATCTGTAGAGAGATCAGAGGCGAAGTGCCGCGTAGAGAGAAGGGAAGGAGAGCAGCCTCAGTGCCCATGGCTGGCCAGCGGGGCAGAGTCTCTGCAAAGGCCAAGTCAGCAGCTCCTCCTGCCTCACACTCTCCATGCGTGGTGGGGGCTGCCTCCCCATCAAGAGGTGGGGTCTGTTTGCCGTCCCCTAGAATTCCAGCTGACCTCTGACTCGCTTTTCAAGTCTGACCAGCACGCCTGGAGAGTGGTGCTGTGTGATGTGATGTCTAGGACAGGCCTTCTTCAGCGGCCCTGCAGCTTCTGCTTCCACCCCCTGGGAAGCCAATGACAGTGTCAAGACTCAAGAGCTAGGTTACGGAATGAGGAGAAACCACAAGCTGGAGAGAATATATGTGATGGGGAGCTGAGGGGCCTCGGCCACCGCCACCCAAAGCCCCAGACATGTACATGAAGCTGTCTTGGATTGTCCAGCCCCAGTCCAGACACCCTGGGTTATAAGAAGGAAGAGTCGGCTCATTTCTAAGCCCTTCCAGCTGAAGCCCCTGGTGGCTCAGTGGGTAAAGAATCTGCCTAAAATACAGGAGACCCAGGTTTGATCCCTGGACCAGGAAGATCCTCTGGAGAAGGAAATGGCAACCCACTCCATCATTCTTGCCTGGAAAATCCCATGGACAGAGGAGCCTGGTGGGCTGTAGGCCATGGAGTTGCAAAAAATCAGGCATGACTTAGGAACTAAACTACTACCACAGCTGAAGCCCCAGACATTGCCAGACTGAAATAAACCATTCATCCTAAGCCCTGCCCCCACAGGGTCATGAAAAAAAAAAAAAAGAGGTGATTATTTAAATCACAAGATTTGGGGTAAATTGTTATATATCAAGAGATTGGAGATAACTAGCACTCAGTAACCCTTGATTTATCTTTGTCACCAGTTGTTATCAGACTACACTCCAGGTAGCCATATGTCCACTAAAAAAAGTAGTTTCTTCATCTTCCTCTCCACTGACCTTTCTCTCATCTTCCTTTCCGGTGACCTTGTGACTACATTCATACCAATGAGAAGTCATCGGGTAGAGCCTCTAGGAGAGCTTTCCAAAAAGTTAGCTGTGTCCAACCTCCCTTTTCACTTTAAACATTTTGTCCCTGGTTTGATGGTGGTTTAGTTGCTAAAACCTGTCCAACTTTTTGTGACCTCATGGACCATAGCCTGCCAAGCTCCTCTGTCCATGGGACTCTCCAGATAAGAATACTGGAGTGGGTTGCCATTCCCTTCTCCAGGGGATCTTCCCAACCCACATCTTCTGCACTGCAGCAGACTCTTTACCACTGAGCCACCAAGACCCTCATCCCAGCCCCCTTTCTTCTGGACTGGGATACAAACTCTGTGCTTGGATGGGCAGCAGCCACCTTGCAAACATAAGGACAGAAATCTCACCTCTGGATTCTTAATGACGTGGATGATGGCCTACTTTTGAAATTATTTCATGAGAAAAATAAGCCTTTTAATCATTTAAGGCAATATTACTAGTTGTTTTTTTTCTTTTGAAAGTTTTGTCATTGCTTTGCTGGTCTGTTGATGTTATCTATTCTGTTTACTCACATCAAACACATTAGTAATTTACATGTGACAAGACTTCATGAGATCTAGCTGCATTTCTGCTCTTGCATTCTATGAGATGCCTCTAGCACCTAACATTTAAAATTTTTTTCCTTCCTCTAACATGTGTAAATGCTTACTCTTGGAAGGAAAGTTATGAACAACCTAGACAGCATATTAAAAAGCAGAGACATTACTTTGTCAACAAAGGTCCACCTAGTCAAGGCTTTTTCCCCTGGTTTTTCCAGGGGTCATGTATGGATGTGAGATTTGGACTATAAAGAAAGCTGAGCACAGAAGATTTGATGCTTTCGAACTGTGGTATTGGAGAAGACTCTTGAGAATCCCTTGGACTGCAAGGAGATCCAACCAGTCCATCCTAAAGGAGATCAGTCCTGGGTGTTCACTGGAAGGACTGATGTTGAAGCTGAAACTGCAATACTTTGGGCACCTGATGCAAAGAACTGACTCATTTGAAAAGACCTTGATGCTGGGAAAGATTGAAGGCAGGAGGAGAAGGGGATGACAGAGGATGAGATGGTTGGATGGCATTACCAACTCAATGGACATGGGTTTGAGTAGACTCCTGGAGTTGGTGATGGACAGGGAGGCCTGGCGTGCTGCGGTTCACAGGGTTGCAAAGAGCCGGACATGACTGGGCGACTGAACTGAATTGAATGTGAGTAGATTACTGTTGCCACTTTGCCAGCAATAAAGCAATCCCTGGCCAAGACAAGGATGGTACCAAGGCAGAGTTTTGCAAAGAGAGCATTCTTTTATACTGAAGACGAGGCCAGGGATCATCTTCCAGTAGCACAAGGGGTTAGGGCTTACTAACCGCATGACTTACTCAGGTCATGAGCCACTGGAAAGGTTGCCAGAGGTCTTTGAACAACCTCCTTCCTAAGAAATCACTTGAGCAGGGGAGTCAGCTGCTTTAGGGCCTGGGTTCACTGCATGTGGCCCTCCCTGTAGGCAGGGGGATCAAAATGCTCACCTTGGATGTAAGATGCTGTGCCTCTGTGAAACCAACAGGCAGGTCAGGCAGACCTAAAGCCATACTTTGGGTCTCCATCTGCACTCTGCTGAGTCTTCAAAGAAGTCATCAGTTAAAGGGAAGGCTGGCTACGGTCCTACTCTGTTGTGCTCTGTGGCCCCAAGCTTCAGTGCTCTGTTCAATGGCCACGAATGGGTTCAGTCCACTGACCTTGACTCATTCTGGCTTCCTGGAAGCATCTTCTCCAGAAAACCCTCCAGTGTCGGTTTCCTCTTTCCTGCCTTATGGAAGCAGTGTTCTAAGAGTTGTAGATCTGACTGTTCTTGGCACCTCCAGGGAAAATGGTCTGGGGGTCAGACTCTGTCAGCTGTGCTGCAGAAAATGCAGAGACTCTGGGAGCCCTGGATCTGTCTCCATGTGGTCTCCAAACTGCATCAGTTCAGGCCTCCTGCTGCAGCGAGGGGTGGCCTTTCCAAAATCCAGGGCCAACCCTAATCCTAAGAAGCTGGTGCACCCCAAGTTGCTGCCATTCCACTGACAAGAGGACACTGCTCTCTGCTTTCCTCCTTCAAGATTTCTCCCTCCCCTTTCCCAAAACCTCTAGAACACCTTCACAGAACAGTTGAAAGCCTCCTTTTTTTTCCTTTTTACACAATCACAAACTTCCTACCAATAAAACCATTGATATTTAAATGTCATCTCAATGGTAGCAGACATTTTTAACTTCTTAGCTATTTGAGGGGAGGAGGAGAGGTGAAGATGAGAAACAGTGGATAGCTCTTTTTGAAATGCCTTATGTGAAAGCATTTTCTGAAAGATGTTGGTTTGTTACCATCTAGCATTTGACCCGAAGAGAAAATTGCATCCTGATGGAAAACTAGAAACTCATTTCTGAGCACTAGATTGTAGACATTTATCTGGAAAGATGCTCAGTATGAATTTTTAAGTGAAAAAATGTGGGCTATGAAACTGCATTGAGTGATACTAATTTTGCTTAAATAGAGAAAAGAAAGAAAAAAGGAAGGAAGCAAAGAAGGAAGGAAAAGAAATTATTGTAAAGATACATTTATATGTTTCCAAACATGACAGAAAACTTCAGATATTAAAAATGATGATAGTATATATAGGGGGCAGAACGATTTATGATTTAAATTTCTTTTACTTAGTTTATTTATCAGATTTTCTATTATGAACAATTGTTCCTTTCATATTGTTAAAATGTTATTTTCGTTGATATAAACTAGCCTCATACAATTTCTCAAAACTGTACATTGTTGATTTCTTAGACTACTAACATGCACTTGGGTTGCTGGCTTATTTTCTAACTTTAGCTAGTTATGCTTTTGCTAACGAGTGGGGCAAAGAATCAAACAGATGAACTAAAGCACCTCAAAGTTTCAAAAATATTTTGAGCACCTCCTATGTGTGGAGAACTAGAGAGAAACTAGCTAGGCTGTCTGGGTTCTACTCCGCATGGATAGTAAGTTCCATCCTGAGAGACAGCTTCTCCTGCTGCTCAGAGGTTCAGGAGCACTTGGAGGGAAATGTTCTGAGACCATGTGTGAGGGGGAAAGAGTGAGGGGACCTGAAAGGAGGGACCTGTGTGACCCCTGTGGCTATCCGGAGGGATGTGAGGATGAGCGTGCTGGAGATGGACCGCTCCTGATCGATGCTCAAGATCCGGGGAAGAAAGGGAAGCAGAGGAGAAGCAAAGGAGAGTGAAACATCTGAGTAAGCTCTGTGAGAAATAATCCGCCTTTGCCTAAGAGATAGGCTGCTCTGCCCCGCGCCCCCTCCCCCGTCGCTGCTGCAGGTCTCCATGTGCTGTCTCCTTTCCCGTGGCTCTACCCGGGGAGTCGAGAGCCGCAACTGCTCAAGCGTCTTCCCTTCCCGCCACTTTCTCCCTTGTCCACATGCAGAGGGCGTACCTTCAGACACACGATCGATTGCTCCAGGACCTGGACACGCTGCATTCCCATAGCACCCTATCTGTAGCTAGGAAAGTACGGACACCCACTGGAATCTTGTTTCCACTCAAGAAAGCGAAGATCAAGGTTAGGTACTTCGTTTTGACAAAAATAAAACAAATTCGAAAACACTGGAGATATGTGGTTTGCTGTTTCCCACCTCGACAGCCACAGCCATTTACAAATCTTTGTAATGTTCTGTCAGGTTCCAGATCCAATACCTCGCAGTCATGCAGAGATGCACACAATGGTTATTTACGTGCTTGGCGAGTTTATTTCTCCCATTCTGCTACGGTCATTTGTTTCCACGGGAGGGTGATACATACATTATTGGTTTTCATTTAAGATGCTGCGCTGACATTTTTGTGCTCCAGGAGGGATGGCAGCTAGGAGACAGACCGAGTTCAAGGGTACTCAGCTCAGGAACGGATGGGAGCTGAGGAGTCTGCACATTCCCCTCCTCCTTTATCCACGGCCTCTCCTTACATTGGTGGCACACTCTAAGTATTGTGTTTCTGTGCTTCTCGAGTGGGGTTCCAGAAGTGCCAAATTTAGGAAGGAACTGCCCTTACCTCTGTGCTGGGCTCATCTCAGCCCTCAAACGCTTCAAAGTCTGGAGTGATGGAGTTTCAGCAAAGGAAATCCCATAGACAAATTAACTCAGTGACCTCAAGAATTCCTTAGGAAAAGTGTGAAAGCCAAGGGACTCAGAATTCAGACAGGCGAAACCTCTCTCCAGTTTGGGACACACCCAGTAGGATGGAGTCTACTTCTTTAAAAGCTGCTTCTTTAAAAGCTGGAGTGCCTGAGAGAAAGGAACATTTTTCTTTCCCAGAGAAATGACACAGTGGAGGTTAGGGTTGGATGGTCTTCACTGGTGGCTTAGATGGTAAAGACCCTGCCTGCAATGCAGGAGACCTGGGTTCGATCCCTGGGTCAGGAATATCCCCCCGGAGAAGGGAATGGCAACTCACTCTGGTATACTTGCCTGGAGAATTCCATGGACAGAGAAGCCTGGCGGATGGGTTGTGTGAAATTACCAGAAATCTCAGGGCATTAAATAGCACAGTAGATTAAAGGCACCAATTACCATTATATTACCATGAGGGAAGGATTAAAATGTAAACCATCACAAGGAATTTGCATGATCTACACAGCTCAATCAGCAAGACAACCATGCCATTTTGGACGTGCCCCCTGCATGCCAAGTAGCAAGGCATTCAGGTTATGATTCAGCCTCCCCAGGAACAAGGGAACCCTCCAGCCCCTGACACAAATATTAGTATATATCATCCCTAAAAATTAATGCTATGGTATCTCAATAACTTACATTGGAATAGCTCTTTGCAGACACTCCACATAGTAGTTCTCATTAAAATGTTGACACATATTATTGCAAAGCATTTCTCCTCCAATGACAATTCATCATAAGGATAGAAAACCCACAACAGAGAACCATTATTAATAAGCATTTATTAGGTCCCCACTTCTTGCAACTTGCTGAAGAAGATATAGGCAGAGAGGGGAGTTATACACCCAACTAAATTAAAATCTAAATAAAGGAATATTAATAAAAACAATAGGTGAGACTGGCTGTGTGGGTACATGGAGCAAGGTGCTGGTTATGGAAAGTCCAGAGGCTTTCTTCTCAGTGCAGGGGGATGGCACCTGAACGTGCATCTTCAGTTAATCATGACCGTGAAGGAGAGGACATCCTCTCTAGCGTATTTCCTTCCCATCCCAGTCCTGTAGGAATAGAATTAGAAATACAACATCACATAGAATTTTTTCCACGTTAGCAGTTATTTCTGAGATGGGCTGTGTATGCCAGTGTGTCCAGTGACATTTCATATCAGAACTGTGAATGTCGCTGCCTCAATGGAGGGTTGTGATATTACCCAGGTGAACAGAAACGCTGTGGCATCATTGTGTTCTTTGCATCTTACTTTAATTTCCTCCGCCCAACACAGCACCAGCATACCCCAGCTCCTCTGACCTACTTTGACCAAATGAAATAACATCCATATTTGAAGTGGCTTTTTTCCCTTGATCAGGCAAATACTCTTTAGAAGGAGATGGCTAGTATGCAATCCAGTCTTTCCATATTTCTCATGCCATAACCTGAGGTTTGTCTTGCAAATTAAGAATGATTTGATCTAGGTGAAAGATACCCTCTGGACCATTTTTCCCATTCTGCCTGAGTTTACCCTCTCCTGCTCCTCTGCCCCTCAGATGTCTCAGACAGCTCCTCACAAGGCAAATGGCTTGGGGCATGGATTTTGAAGGCCAATGGCTGGAGGTGTAAGTCTTATAAATCACGTTCTGCTGCTTCCCAGCTGTGTGGCCTTGGGCAAGGGACTTGACCTCTCTGAATCTAGTAAAATAAGCACAATAATTCCTCCTTCCAAGAGCGGATACAAGGATCACATGAGATAATACATGTCAAGTTTGGGACATGTAATTGACGATCAGTATCAATGACCCATGTCTTGCTTATATAATAATCCTGGGGGCCCAGGACCTGTTAGACTTATGCTCACTTGGCTTCATTGCAATCAGTTACTCAAGGTTGCCTTTGTCTGTTTGCTTTTGTGCATGACTTTAAATTAAGAATGCAAGTTGAAAGTATATAAAGAATAAGTGTACAAAATGCAAACATTTTTCTCCATTTCAAAATACTGGTATATTTTGTTTAACTATATATTAGAAAAGCTGAGTTTTGATGTGGGCTGCGAATTTAATGACTACAACAATTTTTTGAAACAAAACGTTATTTTTTGGGTACTGAGACGAGGCCAAACAAAAGTGGAATTGTCCAATATTACAAAGAAAAGAACGTTTTTGGTACTGTATATGTGGCCAACTGGGGTGATCAGAATGATTTTTTAACAATATTAGTCAAGCTTTAGTGTGCATGGGAACCAGCTCAGTATTCCCAGTGTGGACTGAACAGCAAAGTGCATTTTGGACAAGCCCATCACGTGAGTCTCAGGCAGGAGAACCCCACTAGCTCTGAGCCCATGGTTAGAAAAGGAGATCAGCAACATACCCCAGCTGTCAGAAGTGTTCTTGGCTCCCGCCTCCCTCTCCCTCCTCGTCTTCCTTTCGTTTCTCTCCATCTCTCAGTGTGGCTTCACCATGAGGCTAGAAGAAGTGCATGTGGAACTTTTCCCCCCATATAAATAGCTGAGATAGGACTAGAGAGCTGGGAAGAAGTATGACAGAGCGGAATGAGAATATCCGTGACAATCAAAGGATTCTTCTCCTGGGTAAAGTTAAAATCTGCAGCATCAGGAAAGCTACAAAAGTTAACTATTTGGTGAAACTCCAGAAACTTCGAAAGTCCCAGACGAGTGTAAAGGGTGAACATCTAAGAGAAAGAAAAGATAAGTAAACCCTAGCTCAACGTAAGGCCACAGAAAGCAAGACTTGATTAAGCCGTGTTTAGATGTGTTAAAGATTAGTGAAGAGGTGTCTGGATCAACCTAAGCATTTCTATATTCCCCAAACAATGGTTTTCACACTCTTAAAAAGCTATGTGTATCGGTCAGGACAGGCCAGGTTATGCTGCAGTGACATATCGACTCTCAAATTTCAGTGGCTTAAGGCAAGATATTTTTATTTCACTCTATTCTGAAAGTTGGGGAGTTCAAGGTGCTGGCAGTCTCAGTGTCTGATGATAGAATTCTTCCTGGTTGATAGAGTGTCTCCTTGCTGTGTCCTCACATAACCTAGAACAGAGGGAAGCAGGATTTCTCTTATCTTTTCTTACCAGAGCATCAGTTCCATCACGAGAACTCCCATAGTTCTCATCTCCAGATATCATCATGTTGAGGACTGGGATTTCAACATATGAATTTGGGGAGACGTAGCATGCAGTCCATAGCACCATGGCAAAAGGAAACAGCAGGGATGAGGGTGATCTGGAGGGGATTTCATTGGGAATTAAATGCTCCAGACCACAATGACACCTTCGTTGGCCAGAATCAGTCCCGTGGCTTTTCCCAACCATCGGGAATTCAGGAAGCACAACTCTCCAATGTCTCTAGAGGTAGGGAGGGCCAGAATATTTGATGGATAGCACTCATGACACCTCACTACGGAAACTTTTTATCCAAAGACAATATTATGCAGAAGCCCACAGTATGAGACAGACGACTGGAGCTGCTCTGACTAAAGGTGGAGGTGGGTGAGGGGGGCTTTCACTCGCCCCATCGCCTCCTCGGTGGCCCCTGACATGTCTCTGAGGAGCTGGGGGCAGTTTGACAACCACTACTCTAAAACACACAGGGCCCACTCCATCTTAGTTAAATACTGTTCTCTATTTATTGATGATAAATTGTCTTAATAAATGATTTTATTTTAATGGAAAAAGTGTAATTAAATGGAAAAGCACTGCTCTGTGGTAAGCCCTGCTGTTTGAACAGGGTGGTTATAAGCAAAGCATGTTTTTTTTACATATAAATGCAGACAAAATGCTCATGAAAAAATCAAACATCTCTAAAAATAGGCCCTGGATTTTAGGCTCAGCCCAATCACACAAAGCCTAGACAGAAGTGGGTCTGAAAAAAATGTGCCCATTTGGCAACATGGGTGAACTTTGAGACAATGATGCTGAGTGAAATAAGGCAGACCCAAAAAGGATGATTCCATTCTTTGAGGCATTGACTGCAAATTCACAGAAATAGGAAGGAGAATGGTGGTTTCCAGGGGCTGGGAGGAGGGGAGAAGGGAAAGATGTTCAATGGGTACCAAGTTCCTGTTTCATAAGATGGAAAAGTTCTGGAGATCGGTTGTACAACAATGTGTATATATTTGACACTACTGAACTGTACATGTAAAAAGGGTTAAGATGGAGATTTTCCTGGTGGTTCAGTGGTTAAGAATCCGCCTTGCAATGCTTGGTATGCGGGGTCCATCCCTGGGTGAGGAGTTAAGATCCCACATGCCACAGAGCAACTAAGCTCATACAGTACAACCACTGAGCCTGCACGCTACTAGAGATTCCGTGTGCTCTGCAAGGAAAGAGCTCACATGATACAACAAAGATCTGATGCAGCCAAATAAATAAATAGATAGATAGATAAATGGTTAAGATGGTCAATTTTATTTGATGTCTATTTTACCATAGTTTAAAAAAAAAAAACTTAAAAAAAGTACCGGTACTTCCAAATTCATTCTTTTTTTTTAATTTTTTTTAATCTCAGGTGTACATGAGTTCCCAATCTTGAACCCCCCCAAATTCATTCTTGAAAAAGAAAAGGTGTGTTTTTTTTTTTTTTAACCTGACCATTAGCTAATATTTGAAACACTTTTCTTTCTGTTCTATATCTCTTGTCAAAATTAAACTTAAAGCTTAATGTCTTGACCATAACAATGAGAAATCTGCTAAAAGCCCAACCTTTATTTGCCGGTATCTTCACCCTCCATCGTAAGTCAAAATAACAGGTTGAGCTTGTTATCACAGCTCTGTCGGGCAGAGAGATGGTTTACCCTACTGTCCACCAACCCAGGATGCAATGGGCTTGCACCCGGAGTTCATGCAGAATCTGCACTTTCTGAGCTTTTCTGGCTGAAACGGGAAGGAGATGCTGTCATTTCGGACGTTACGCTGTCCATCGTCTGGCGTCTTAGGGATTTGGTGATCGTGCTTTTGCGGGAGCTGGCCATGCTCCGGAAGTCCTCTGCCTGAAGACACAAGGGGGCCATGGGGGAGGGACAGCATCATGCCTGCAGCGACTCTGGAGGGAACAGTCCTTGTCATGTGGGGGATGAGCACATGTTGGGAAGAAGCACATGGGGACCAGCTGTGTGATCTCGGGAAAGAGGCTTCCCCTTCAGCTTCCCCATCTATAAACAGGAATGAAGCGTGATCTGAGGACACGCAAAATGCTTGTTGAGAACCTTATCATGTGCCAGGCACAGTGCTAGGCACTGGGAAAAACTAGTAAAGGAGACAGACAAAAATCCCTTTCTCTCTGGAGCTTAGATTCTTCCTTGGGGGGGTACTGATATACTAGCAAACAAATAAGTAAAATATATGACCTGCTAATGGGGGCAAGTATAAAGGAAACAAATAGTGTACGTGTATGTGTATGAATGTGTTTGTACGATTGATTTTAAATAGAGCGGATGGGCAATCCTCACAGGGAAAATGATACTTGAATAAAGAAAGACTTGAAGGAGGTGAGCAAGCCATGTGACTACCTGGCAGAGAGAACCCAGAGCAAAGGCCCTGGACCCAGCACAGCTGGATCAGGGCGAGGAGGGCTGAATGACAATGGCTGTGATTAAGAAGTGACCTGGGCATGAGGGCAGATCATTCAGGTCAGGGGTTCCCAAGCTCTGGGATCTAGTGTCTGATGATCTGAGGCGGGGCTGATGTAATAATAACGGAAATACAGTGCACAATAAATGAAATGTGCTTGAATCATCCTGAAACCATCTCCTCCTCTCCACCTCCCACCCCAGCCATGGAAAAATTGTCTTTCATGAAGTCAGTCCCTGTTGGTGAAGAGGTTGGAGACTGCTGGCTTAGGGTATTATAGCTCGTTGTAGAGACTGTGACCTTGACTCCGAATCCAAAGAGGCCAATGAGGAATAATGTCATCTCACTCATGTTTTGAAGCATCTTTCTGGCTGCTTGGTTGGGACTTGGCTCAAGGGGGTCAAGGACAGAAGGAGGGAGGCCTGTATAGGGAGTTTTTCAGTGGTCCAGGGGTGACAGTGACTTGGAACAAGGTGTTAGCTATAGCAGCCGTGAGATTAAGTCTACATGACACCCGTGAAGCGCCCACTTCTGCTTCTGGTACACGGTAAGAGCTCAGTGAAGGGTGACGGTAGTTATTATTTTTAACAAAGAACATGGGTGAACGTGTCAAATTAGGGGCAAAGCTGACACAGTGTTCTGCGTGCCAGACGTTATCTGGATAAGCAGAAGCAGGGCCAGAACCCCGGGATGACGACAGCAGGGCAGCAGGGGTAATAAGAGCGACACTATTTTAGGACCAGAAAAAAGATTGTTCTAAGCTTCAAAGGCCCCATGCGGGCTCTTCAGGGAGGGACTGCTCCCCATGCCAAAGCCTCCAGAGAAGCAGAGAATTAAGAAAAGTCAAGGTCAGCTGGATTTAGGTACACAGAGAGACAATGGTGAGAGCATGTCATTGGTCTCTTTATATGCACTGAGATGTATGAGGCAGAAGCCTCCCTGGGAAGTTAGAGACTACATAAGAAGCACCTAATACTCTACTGGACACTTAAATTTCTCTAAATCAACATAAAAGCAAGCAAAGTTAGAACAATTCTGGCCTTTCAGAAGCCATGATCCTTTTGTTGGGATAGGTATTGGGACTTTATGCCGTGGGCTCTGCTAGAAAGAGTTCCACTTAGAAAGTAAGTAGTTTCAGGGCAATACTTCCAATTTCAGATGGTGAGTGGGTGGGTCACAGCCCTGAACACACATGCACACAAATTCAGACTCAAGGACAGTTGCCAGTTATTCCCAGGGCTCTGTAACTGCACGCAAGGCCCCAGTGTAGAACATGAAGGCACCCAAACAGGTAGACCCAAGGGTGGGTCACCGCCGAGAACCCCTGTCACAAAGCCCCTGCTCCAGAAAGAAGACTTACTTTGGAGCTGTCAGAAGGAGTGGGCGTGCCATGATGTCACTGTTCTATATCAAGCCCCCCGGAAGTAGAAAACAGCTCTAGAAAGCATTGTTGAGTGGTTCTTTCTGTTATGATAAAAACTTCCACCTTCTACCTCTGCACTGCACAAGGTGGGTCCCACTAGCCACATGTGGCTGTTGAACTTTTGAATAGTGGCTGGAGAAATATAGGAACAGAATTTTTAATTTTTTCCCCTCTCAATTAACAAAAACATAAATTTAGAGAGACACATGGGGCTGGTGATGACCGTATTGGATACCACCACTCTGGAAGGCTTCCTAACTTTCACCTCAGCTCTCCTCCTCTCAGATCAGTAAAGAAAGTGTCTCTGGATTTGGGTCTTCGTTTTAACAGTTTCAGAGGCCTGGAACATGAGGACTTCCATGGCCCTGCCGAACTAGGGCCGCTAGTAGTGGCCCCGGGACCAGGACAGGCCCTCGTGTCTCTGGGAGCCTCAGGTCCTTCCCCATCTTCATCTCAAGTTGTGAGAATCAAACTGTTCTCAAAATTGAAGTTCTTTTTTCAAAGGGATTATAGTGTTTTGTTTTTTAAACTTTTTCAGGTAGGGCAAAACCAATACAGTATTGTAAAGTACAAAACACAAAATTTTTTTCAGTGCCTTTGGGCTTCTAAGCAAATGGGAAACCATTTAGTGAAAAAGACATGTTTTTCACTAAAAATATATTTAGTGAAAAAGAATATGCATAATATTGGATATTCTTCATGGGGTTTCTAAATTCGTACCATCCTAAGGCAGAAAGAACACCAAGTAGCCTTTTTTGGCCATATTCCATATATTTACAATGTGAAACGTCAAGGCCAACCAGAAGCCTAAGAGGCAGAAGCATGAACCCTGCCAAGAGCTGCAAATAGCACCCGTAACAGCCAATCAAAGGGGCTAAAGTGAAGGGTCATGCTGCTGTTTGCAGAACTGACCTCTGGAAATGAACAGCCCAGGAATGGAACAGCCTGTAAAGAATCTGAAAATGAATATATACATGTACATAGAACTTAAAATGCATATATACATGTACATATACATACATATAACAGTACATATAACAGTTATATACATATAATATATAACAGTACATGCGTACACAGCTGTATGGTGCTGTACAGCTGAAGTAAATCAACTATACTTCATTTTTTTCTAAAAAAAAAAGGAAAGAAAAAAATCACAGGAACAGAGAATTTCAGCTTCCTATAAGTTACATTACCTTTAAAGTTACATTAGCTTTAAAACTATAACCATCTATGTTAAAATGTAAAATTGTTAGTATTACTGAAAAGTGGCCAATATTAGTCAGAGTAAATGCCAAACTGGGCTTTATAAATGATGCCAAGCATTGAAACGGGAAATATACCTATGTACATACAGCAGGAAATATCCCAGACAGACAGAAAGGTGCCTTTATGACATATCACTTCTTTTTTTAAAAATTGTGTTGGAGTATAGTTGATTTAGGAAATGGCAACCCACTCCAGTATTCTTGCCTGGAAAATCCCATGGATGGAGGAACCTGGTTGACTACAGTCCATAGGGTCACAAAGAGTCGGACATGACCGAGTGATTTCACTTTCACAGAGTTGATTTACAGTGTGTGTGAACTTCAGGTGCACAGCACAGTGAATCAGCTCTACATATACACATACACTCACTCTTCATAGTTTTAGATTCTTTTCCTATGTAGGCCATTGCACAGGATCGAGTCGAGTTCCCTGGGCTCCACAGTAGGCCCTTGTTTGTTAGCTACTTTATATAGAGAAATGTGTATATGCCAGTCCCAATCTCCCAATTTATCCCTTCCTTCCTTACCCCCTGGTAACCATAAGTTTGTTTTCTACATCTGTGACACTACTTCTGTTTGTAAATAAGTTCATGTGTACCTTTTTTTTTTAATTCCACCTATAAGTTATGTCACATGGTATTGTCTTTCTGTGTCTAACTTATCAGATCTTATTTGATCTTACCAACAATGTCCTGCAGTAGGTCTTATTATTCCAGGAGAGGTCTAATAACAAGCCTAAGGGTACATGGATGATAGAGGAGAGCTAGAATTTTAACCAGGTGGCCCCAACCCCCTGAATCCTGGTCCTCTGGGCCCAAAAGGAGAAAATGGCTCAAAAATGACATTAAAAAGTTGTTTTCTTTTCTTTTTTTTTTTAGTGACAAAATTTATCCTACTTACTTCCAAAATTCTTGAGGCAGATTAAAGATTAAAACACAGTGCAAGAGAAGGCATTTAAGGATAACACTCCTGCTGAAGAAAGCAAAAGAAATAGATAGTTTCAGACACCTGAGCTGAGCAGATTCTAACACTTGGATATTGAATTTGGTTCTAACTTATCTGACAGGTAAGCCCCAAAGAGAAGCATATTGGGTTGCATAGATTGTTGTTTTTGTGACAATAGATAGCATACATGTGCATCTATGGAGACAAAAATGTTTCCTGGAATTAGACTCAGGTAGGAATTCATCATGGATAAAGGGCATGGAATAATACGGAGAAACTTACTCTCATCTTTTACAAGCTGAAGGGCTGCAATCAAAGTCACCTTTTTCCCTGGTGGCTCAGACGATAAAGAATCCACCTGCAATGTGGGAGACCTGGGTTCGAGCCCTGGGTTGGAAAGATCCCCTGGAGGAGGACATGGCAACCCTCTCCAGTATTCTTGTCTGGAGAATCCCATGGACAGAGGAACCAGGCGGGCTGCAGTCCATGGGGTTGTAAAGAGTCGGACACAACTGAGCAACTCAGCACACAGCACAGTGCAATATGAAACGGTACTAAAGAAAGTTCCCCAGAGGAGGTAGGAAGCCTGCTCAATGGAGCCCTGCTTATGGTGACCCTCTATAAAGACAATAGGCGAAGGCATAGTTTAGTGAAAGAGTTTCTATAGGGAGTGGAGAAGAAATGGTCTGGGACTTTGTGGGGTCCTTTGAAATAGGGAGGGACCCAGAGAACATCAGTGATGAAGGGTCCTCATGGCCATGAGCTCTCCTAGCAATTACATGTGGTCACCAATATGAAGAGGAGCACGCAAGGCACCTCCGTATAGGCTCCAAACAAGATATACACATGTACATTAAATATTTATAGCCATTCATTTCAAATAGTTGAACAAGCTTCTATCTCAAAGCTGAGTACTCTGGAGAACAGAAAGAATAGGAAGTATTGTTTCAGCCTTCAGGAGGCTTATAACTGAACACAAGGTGTTAGCCTCGGACGATTAGCATCTTGGACTGGATAATTCCGTGTTGTGGGGGGCTGCCCTGGTGTTGTGGGGTGTCTGTCAGCCCCCCAGCCTCTGTCCTGAGACCAGTGGCACCCTCATAGCATGACAACCAAGAACGTCTGCCAATGCACCTGGGGTAGAGACGGGGCATCACCCCCTGGTTGAGAACCATTGATCTCTTATGTCAGAGAAAGAGGAAGAACTCATCCGTGAAGCAGGAAGTCATTCTTGTGCAATGAATATAAATTGTTACAGTGATCCAAAGGCAAGAAAGTTCTCTCCCAGTGAGGAAAGCAGAGGCCGAGGGAAACAGGAGGCCTTGAAGCTGCACCTTGATGGATTCAATCAGATTTTTCGGGGTGCTGAAGCATCGCCGGAAGAGAGGAGCATTCTTCAGGTTGATGTATCACTGGAAGAGAGAACAGCCTAAGAAAGGCCATGGGAAGGAGGGCAAGGTTTGGAGAAACTTTTCCGTCATGTGTCCAAGGAGATCCATATCAGGCTGTACACTTGAGGGCAGTAGGAAAGGCTTGAAAATATCAGGCCACAGACTGGCGGCCTGATTCAGTGGTGCAGGGGGAGCTTTGAAAGTCCTGGGTAGAGAAGATTGTCTCTCCTGCCTAAACACAGTAACAGATGGCTATGTGGAGACTGAGTCAGAGGGAGAGATGCAGAATGGGGAGGCAGGGAGGAGGCAGCTGTGTGGACTTAGAGGATGCGAGGCTGCAAAAGCAACTACGCAAGCAATGCGACTGGCAGGAAAAAGCCAGGGCAGAAGGGGAGGCTCAGGATGCCTGCAGTGTGAAGCTTCCACCAGACACACACGAGCACTCTCCCAAGAACTTGACATAACCCTACAACTGCCGCCCTCAGAATGTGGGCTCTCCCATGGTGTGCCCTGGTCCGAGAAGGACGACTGGCCCTGGGGACACGGGGATGGTCTGCGTTTGACATGAGCCTCCACGAGGGCAGGGTGCAGCTGCGTCCAGAGCTTGTTTCCACGGGCCTGACCTGGTCCGAGCCCCCCCTTTGCTTCCCAGGGGCACTGAAGCTCAGCTGTGCCAAGCACTGTTTGGCAATGAGAGAAAAAAGAAGCCCCTTCCCTCCAGCAAAGGCTTCAGCACAGGAGACGTTTTACAGTCTCTCTGCGCCTCTCCAGGCTCCACCACTGCTCTGCCGGGAATGAATAAATATTGATTAGCCCACAAAACCTAAGGCCTTTGATTTATATGCCCTCCTGCTCTGAGTGCTATGCTGGAGCCCGGCTTCAGACAGCACCGTGTGTGTGTGTGTGTGTGTGTGTGTGTGTGTGTGTGTGTGTGTGCAGGCCCTGATGAGGCAGCCGTGACTGTGTCATTCAGAAATGGTGTTACTTTTGTTGTAACAACAAAATACCAGACTATGACTATGGAAGATCCCCTGGAAGAGGGCATGGCAACCCACCCACTCCAGTATTCTTGCATGAAAAATCCCATGGACAGAGGGGCCTGGCGGGCTACAGTCCATGGGGTCCCAAAGAGTCAGACACTACTTAGCAACTAAACAACAACAAAATACAGCAGGAAGGTAGCAACTTTAGGAAGTGGCTGCACTGCCCCCTCCCTGCCCCAGGCTAAGGAACTAAGAGTCAGAATTAGGAGCCTCTAGAAGTTTGGTGAAGAAGTCCTATGGAGCTGAGGTTCAGATCCCAGAGAAGGGGAGAGGCTTGGCAAGCACTGGGGAAGGAATGCGTTGCGTCTGCTTCTGCGGATGTTGGAAAAACCACAAACTAGATTTTAACCGCTGCTGCAAATAGCAACCACTAAATAGAAACAAGGAAATCCTCAGAAGGCATTCAGGAGGGTGCAAGTAAGTCCCTTCTCTGCTCCAGCTCCCAGCTCCCTCTAGTGCCCCCTATTGGTAGAACCTACCAGCGGCAGTTGCCAAAGGCAAAATAAACATGGCTTCCTGAGTCCTGCTCCAGCATCATAAATCATGGTCCCCTGGGGTAGCTGAGCTAACAGGAAGTGACTTAGCTACAGACAATCATGGCAAGTACTTTCCACATCATAACTTAAGTTCACGAAATTTGAATGACCTTGGCTGTAGAATGGAGACAATATTCTCCTTCTAGCTATAAGTTCCTTGAGGAGGGCACATTTGTTTCCTTGCCCACCACTGTTTTTCTAGCTGCTAGAACAGTGTCTGACCCATCATGGGCATCTGAGGATAATGGTAGTATTTTTCATGCTATAGTATTACCAACAAATGTGAATTCTAAAGCCTAGATTTTTAAAACAGGGCTTCCCTGGTAGCTCAGCTGGTAAAGAATCTGCCTGTAATGCAGGAGACCACAGTTTGATTTCTGGGTTGGGAAAAAACGCTGGAGAAGGGATAGGCTACCCACTCCAGTATTCTTGGGCTTCTCTGGTGGCTCAGCTGGTAAAGAATCCGCCAGTGGGATTCTCCCACAATGTGGGAGACCTGGGTTCGATCCCTGGGTTGGGAAGATCCCCTGTCTACCCACTCCAGCATTCTGTCCTGGAGAATGCCATGGACAGAGGAGCCTGGCAGGCTACAGTCCATCGGGTTACAAACAATTGGACACAACTGAGTGACTTTCACTTTCATTTTCAGATTTTAAAGCATTATTTTTATTTTTTTTTTAAAAAGTGAATGGATCTGCTCAAGATTTGTAAGTCACCAAACTAGGTAGGTGTCGGGTCAAGAATGGAGCCTGAGGCCTGCTCTCTGATGAGGACACTCCACACTGGCAACGGTTTTATTCTTTGGAATAGTGACTGGCATGTTGTGAAACAGCGTAGCCATGCAGAGGGAAGGCATTATCTGCTCTCCTAAGAGGATATTTGTTCATCCATTGCCAGCACTGCTGGTGCTGAGACTGAAGGTGTGTGGCCCCAAGGTCCTTTGGGGGGAAAGGGTGGGTTTCCTGGGCTGAATGTGTGGCCCTCATGGTGCCAGGGAAGGGATTTGTCCTTTCAGTCTGGCTCCCAGACGTAGATGGACTCTGTCGAGCTTAGCTCCTATGGCTCTGGTTCCTTCATAGATGTTCCTGCCTCCAGGCCAACAACAGCCTGCGGAAGGATCCAGGTCTGGCCTCAGACTGTGCAATGAGCTCCCTGGCCCATGGGACGGGTCCAGGCTGTCTCAGAGGCTGCTGGACATTTGCTGGGTTGACTGTGGGTAACCTTCCCTGCTTGCTTTGTTGTGAAAGAACTTCAGGGGAGGAAAGATGGCTGGATAATCCTGGGACCTCTTCCTAGGGGCTGGGCAGCAGAATTTGTTCTGGCTGATTTGGAGGAAGTGAAATCCAAGCTGCAGCCGCTCTAACAGCCAGTGCTGGCTGAGGCTGCCCCTGGCTCACCTTCTCTGGGGCTCTGGGGGCCTCACCAAGCAGGATTCATCCAGCACACCCAGCCACATCCCCTCCTGGGTTCAGGAATGAGCCTCCCCAGCAATATTCAAGTCAAACTCAGCATGTTTCAGCCCAGGCAAGGAGTCAGGAGATCTAAAGCTGGTTCTTCTGTCTCTGTCAAAAATAAGTAATCAGAGAGGTGAAAATCAGTCAGATTTGGGAATAACTGGGGAATGGACCAGGAGAGGACAATGGAAACGGGAGATGCAGATGAAACCATCTCCTTTACCCTCTTTGTCCCAGAAATGGTCATTCCATCCTTGTGGTGATGGCACAATGAACATTCCGCAGAATTCCAACACTGGGCAGAGAGAAAGAGACTTTAATGGCCTAGGAGAAAATAAGTTGTCAGCCAAGTCCTGGGTCTCCAGGGTCCATGGCCTCCTGGGCCTTCTACAGGAACAAGGCACTAACTTCAGGGAAGGGCCAAGTAGGATCCCTTGTTGCAAAAAAGGAACCCCTGAGTTGGGATTCCAGTGTCTCAGGTGAGCCCTCCAGCCCCAGATCTCTGTCCCCAGTGACTTCTCCACATCCCTAGCGTCAGGCATCAGGGAGATGGACCATTTCTCTTTTCTTTCCCATCCTCCTGGCTTCTTTTCCTAGAGCAGACAGTGGGCTTGTTGTCCCAGGTGCATGGGCTAAAGGGTCTGCCAGGCCAAGGCTTGACTTGAGGGGACATAGTGAAGGGCTTCTTAGTAGGGGAGCCAGGCCGTGAATCTCATTTTTCTGGTTCACAAATCATCTCAGCCCTAAAGAATGGTGAGGTGCCTCCAATCCTTCTAAAGTGATGGGGTGGTGGGCATGGAGGGCAGAGTAGACCTTTCCATCCTCCCTCCACCCCCCAACTTCAAAAAGGCAGTTTCACTTGTATCTATGATAGATACTGGGGTTATGGTCATTCATTCATTCAGTAAATAATCATTGAACACCAGACATGTTGCAAAACATCTTGGTAGAATACAGAAGTGAAACAGACAATATCCCCACTATGGAATTCTCTAGGCAAGAATACTTCTCCAGGGGATCTTCCCGACCCAGGGATCAAATCCAGATCTCCTGCACTGCAGGCAGATTCTATACCAGCTGAGCTCCCAAGGAAGACCCAAGTCTTATTTGGGGAAATAGAAAAGAAACAAGTGAGTTAACAAACACATAATTTTAGGTGGTGGCCCACAGGTCAGGTTCTATAGGGAGTCGACTCTGAGACAGAGATTTGCAGGCGTTTTGGGGGGAGCACTCCCAGGTGTGATACATGTGAGGGATGGGCAGGGGGGAGTTGATTGGTGATGCACTTGGGGAAGTCTCACCGCATCCTGCAGGGCTAGCTCCGGAGCATGAGACAGTCAGCGGAGTAGGCTCAGCTGAGACCAGAGGACTGGGCATCTGTACCAGCTTAGGACCAGCCACTGAATATAGGCTTCTCCAGGGACTGGGCATAAAACGTGGACGAAGCTGCTTCTTCGGGCAAAGGTCAGAGTCTGGAAAGGGCTCAGTGTGAGAGCCGTTGGCAGCTGACTAGGGACTAAATCAACGAGTGCCTCCCAGGCCTGATTTTGGAGCTGGCAGCACACCCCAGCATCCACTACAGAAGGCGCCCCAAAGTGCCAGAGAGCAGGAGCGAGGCAAGGGTGAGGGAAGCCTCCCTGAGGGGTCATTTGGGCAATGACTCAATCGGTGTGAGGAAGTGAGCCATCCGAAGTCAAGGGCACCCATGGTTGTAAGCAGGGCCCACAGGGAATGCAAAGCAGAGAACAAGCTTGGCACGTTTGAGGAGCAACAATAAGTCCAGTGTGTCTGGAGCCAAGAGAGTGAGGGAGAGAAGGGCTCAGTGAGCGAGGTGCCAGGAAACCGGATGGTAGACCCCAGTAAGGGGTCTGGATTTTACTCAAAATCCGGCAGGAAACACTAGAGCCCTGTGAACAGGGGAAATCATGATCCAGCCACATTTTCACACATGTTACTTCACTGCAGAGAGAATGAACGTACAGAAACAGGAGTGGGGGCAGGAAGACCTTGACAAGGCGGTGATCCAGGTAAGAGAGGATGCTGGCTGTAAGCAAGCTTTCAGGGGCGGGGGCCCTGGCGTGGAAGTGACGGGTCTCTAGATGGATTTTGTTGGTAGAAGCAGGCATTTGAGAAGAGAGAGCCTGAGAACGATTTTAGGTTTGAGCCCTGAACAGGCGAGGAGGAGCAGGTGTAGACAAGGGCAGGGCATTAAGAATTCCATTTGTACCTTTTATATTTGAGGGTTCATCTCATACCCACACAGAGAAGCTGGTATGTGGATGGGTTTACCTGGAGCTTGGAGAACTTTGGGAGATTTTATTTGAAAATAAATTTAGTATTACTAAAATCACAGAGGGTGAGATAGTTGGATGGCATCATTGACTCAATGGACATGAGTCTGCACGAACTCTGGGAGATAGCGAAGGACAGAGAAGCCTGGCATGCTGCAGTCCTTGGGGTTGCAAAGAGTTAGGAAGAACTGAGGGACTGAGCAAAGATCACACACACACAAACAGAGAAAACCACTACATCATGCTGACCAGTCTCCAGTTATATGTTTACCTGTTGTAGAAATTCAGCCAGAGATTCTATAGGAAAATGGTAACGGTTCTCTTGGACCACTGAATCTAAGTTGGAAAGAGGGATTGGTGGATAAACAACAAAGTCCTTCCATACAGCACAGGGGACCATATTAAGTAACTTGTGATACACCGTAATGGAAAAAAGAGTATGTGTATGTATAACTGAATCACTTTTCTGTGCAGCAGAAATTAACACAACACTGTAAACCAGCTATCCTTCAATAAAACTTTAGAAAAAGAAAGAGGGACTGGCCAGCTACTTCCAAGAAGTATTTCCGAGAGGCAAGTGTGGGCTTGTTGTCAAAACTGAAGTCCAGTTGATTTATAATATTATACTAACTTTAAGTGTACAACATAGTGGTCCAATATTTTTATGGATTATACACCATTTAAAGTTATAAAATTTCAGCTACATTCCTCATGTACATCCTTGTAGCTTGTTTTATACATAATATCCTATACCTCTTAATCGTCTGCCCTATGTTGCCCCTCCCGGCTTCTCTCTCCAGACTGGCAAACACTAGTTTGTTCTCTACATCTGTGAGTCTCTTTCTGTTACATTCATTCACGTTTTCATTTGTTAGATTTCACATGGAAGTAGTAATGTGCAATATTTGTCTTTCTCTGTCTGATTTATTTCACTTAGCACAATGCCCTGCAGGTCCATCCATTTGGCTGCAAACGGCAGAACTTCATTTTTTACAGCTGGATAATACTCCATTTTCTATCCACACGACATCTTCTCTATCAGCGCATTGGCTGGCAGACACTTAGGTTGCTGCCAGATCTTAGCTATTGTACATGATGTTGCTCTGAACACTGGGATGCCTGTGTGCTTTTCAAATGAACACTGTGCTTCCTTTGGGCAGGAGGGTCCCCTGGATATTCCACCCGGCAGTGGAGTTGCTAGACGATGTTGCTTGCTCTATTTTTGTTTCTTTTAAAACCTCCATACTGTTTTCCGCAATGGCCGCACCAATTTACATTCCCACCAACTGTGTCCTAGGGTTTTCTTTTTTCCACCTCCTCAAACCAACGTTCGTTATTTGTGTTCTTCTTGATGATGGCCGTTCTGACGGGTGTGAGGTGAAATCTCACTGTGGTTTTGGTGTGCGTTTCTCTGATGATGAGTGACGTGCCTCTTCATATGCCTGCTGGCCACGTGCATGTTTTCTTTGGAATAATGTCTATTCAGGTCCTCTTCCCATTTTTAAATTGGGTTGTTTGTTTGTTTGTTTGTTTGAGGCAGTTGACTTTGTCAGCAAGCCAAGAGTGGATTTCCCTGATAGAGGTGAATTCATGTGACCAACTGTATCAGGCTCCCAAGAGACTGACAAAACAGAAAGCGTGTGCTCACTTCAGCAGCACATATACTAAAATTGGAACAATACAGAGAAGATTAACATGGCCCCTGTGCAAGGATGACACGCGAATTTGTGAAGCGTTCCATATTTTTAGCCTATTAAACAGAGTAAAGTAAGTCAGAGAGAGAAAAACAAATACCATATACTAACACATATATATGGAGAAGACAATGGCAAACCACTCCAGTCCTCTTGCTTGGAAAATCCCAGGGACCGAGGAGCCTGGTAGGCTGCAGTCCATGGGGTCGCTGAGAGTCGGATACAACCGAGCGACTTCACTTTGACTTTTCACTTTCCTGCATTGGAGAAGGAAATGGCACCCCACTCCAGTGTTCTTGCCTGGAGAATCCCAGGGACGGGGGAGCCTGGTGAGCTGCCATCTATGGGGTCGCACAGGGTCGGACACGACTGAAGTGACTCAGCAGCAGCAGCACATATATATGGAATCTAGAAAGATGGTACCAATGGACCTATCTGCAGAGCAGCAACAGAGAAGCAGACACGGAGAACAGACTTGTGGACTCAGGGGTAAGGAGAGGGTAGGACGAACTGAGAGAGCATCATGGAAACAAATATTACCACATGTCAGACAGACAACCAGTGGGAGTTTACTGTATGACAAAGGAAGCTCAAATCCAGTGCTCTGCGACAACCTAGGAGGGTGGGTGGAG
>SJYA01003604.1:5441-40159 GCA_006410615.1 Neotragus moschatus | reverse complement strand
GGGGGGACACCCAAGGGGGGGGGGTGGGGGGGGAGGTACGAAGGAGGTTAAAGAGGGAAGGGGCATATGTATTCCTATGGCTGCTTCATGTTGATGTATGGCAGAAACTAGCACCCTATTGTAGAGCAATTATCCTCCAATTAAACATAAATACATTGAACAAATCAGGAAACCTATTTGTTTACCTTGAACAATCATTCATCTTACAATCATGTAACCAGTCACATGGATTCTTTCCCTTTAGATAGAAGTATATGGGAAACCCCAATCAAAGCAAGGGATTGCTCGGTGCATTGGAATCAGAGAAAAAGAATGAATTGAATGATATGAACGTGAAAACTATTAAACCAATTCTGAGCTGATCGGTAAATAGCTTTTGCCCCGAGCCTCTTACAGGCTCGTGCTCACAGCCCTTCCCACACAGGGACTCCACGGGCACTAGAGGATGCCTGTTGGGCATAATGAGGATCCTAGGTCCCTGTTCCAGCTGTAGGTGAAGCCCTTTGTGTTTGGTTGGTGCCTATACAATATAGATTTTAACAATATGAACTGTCATCTTTGCTGAGGGGTCCGATCACGATGGCCCTCCCTATCACCTCCACAGAGCCTTCTAACTTGTGGGTACCCAGCCCCTTGTACCCCAGCCTTGTCTTGGCCAAATCGGAACTCAATCCTGATGTGCTCACGATCTCAGCCTCCTTTTTCTGCGTGTCTGGGATGCTCTGTCTCGCCTCGACAGGCCATGCTCTCCCTGGGGATACTCCTGTTGTCCATCCAGACTGCTCTGATCTCAAATCCGTCCTGTTCATTTAAGGAGACGTTGAATATACCTCCTTTGATCTAGTGCCGGTTGGCTTTGTAATCCTTCTCCCAGAGGGAAATTACATTTCCCACTTCCAGCTTCTTGGGGGGATGCCTCACAGTCAAGCCCCATAGACTACCTACCCTGAGGAGTTTAATTTTCATAGAATCCAACAGAACTAGAGCTGAAAGAAACCTTAATACTCATTGAGGTCAACTCTCTTGTTTTGTAGACAAGGTAGCTGAGGACCAAAGAAATAATTGTGGGTTGAATGATTGTTTGTAATGAATATATGATTTATGACCAGCCCAAATCACAAAGAGGACATTAATAAATTGAGCATTACCGAAGAACCGTCACCCGCTTTTTTATAGCCGTGTAAGTCTGATGACCTTCGTGAACACACAGAGGCCGGCACCTCCACGGTGGGAGATGCCGGGGAGCTGTCCAAGACCAGTGAGGCTTCACAGGCAATAAAGAGCCAGGAGTGGGAGTACCAACACCTAACGACAAAGGAAGGGGAAGAACTCAAGAAAGTAGTGGCAGGGGGCCACTTTAGTAAATGTTCAATGAAGACAGAGGAGCTTCCCCAATGGCTCAATGTGTCAAGAATCTTCATGCCATGCAGGAGACACAGGAGATGTGAGTTAGATTCCTGGGTCAGAAGGATCCCCTGGAGAAGGATACAATCGTTTTAGTCTTCCAGCATCCATTCTCTCTTGACAGCTGCTAAGGCACTCTTGAAACTCACTTTCTCCAGCCTGACCTGTGAACCCTGGTCCCTCGTTCCCATCACTGAGACCAAAGCTCTAGACCCCTCCTCCTCCTTCTACCCCCACCAGCGGTGAACCCAAGAGGGCAGCTGTCCTCCTCCTCTTCTGGGACTCAGCCCACTGGAGCCCCCTCGCCCGGACTGGAGTGTTCCCAGCACAGCACAGTTCCTGGGCACCTGCTTACCGCGTCCCCACCCCACCAAAGGTGCCAGGGTGACTGCCTGGCTCCTCAGGCTTCCCATCTTGTCAGTGTCGACTGAAAAAAACATTGAAAAGGCTTCCCAGGTGGCACAAGTGGTAAAGAATCTGCCTGCTAATGTGGGAGATATAAGAGACGTGGGTCAGGAAGATCCCCCGGAGAAAGGAATGGCTACCCACTCCAGTGTTCTTGCCTGGAGAATCCCATGGACAGAGGAGCCTGGCAGGCTGCAGTTCATGGGGTCACACAGAGTTAGACGTGACTGAAGCAACTTAGCAAGCATGCAAAACTTGAGAGTTATATTTTATTTGGTGGACTTGACGGGCCTCAAGCCCAGGAACCAGCCTCTCAGGTAGTGCTGAGGGATTTCTCCAAAGGGGTAAGGGAAGAGCAAGGGTTTAGAGGAGTTTTTGCAACAAAAACCAGGCAGTCAGAACATCAAACAGATCACTGTTAAGTATAGAAAGCCGGACTTCTCAAGGTAATGAACTTACTGCTTTTCTACGTACGGAGAAGGCGAGAGTCTGGCCTCACTGAAATCGTTCTTTTGGTATGCGCCTTAACTACCTAGTTCAGCTCAAATGCTCAGACGTGTCCAGCTCTTTGTGACCCCATGGGCTGTAGCACGCCAGGCCTCCCTGTCCATCACCAGCTGTCTAGGGCCAATATTGTGCTCTTTTCCATCTTGAACCTTCTCAGAGTGCATTGTTTGTTGGGGGCAGCGTGGGGCGGCTATAGCAGCTGATGGCCTGATGGCCACAGAATCCTTTGTTTACTCATGGGAACATTTTCCGTCTACATCGGTGTTCTCTCCACAGCCTCTCATTCAGTTCCCACGTTGCTCACGTGAGCCTGCGTGGTTTCTGTGGCTGACAACCAAAACCCTCCAACCAATACACTCCCCAGTCCCTCACCCAGGGGTGAGTCGAACCCACGTTTTCCCTGAATCTCAGACAGGGCACTGTTACTGGCTGAACCAAGTCCTCCCGAGTCCATGTATCGAAATCCTAATCCCTGGAATCTCAGAATGTGACTGTGTGGGGACAAGGTCTTTTCAGAGGTAGTGAAGGTTAAATGAGGTCATATGGGTGGCCCCTAATCCGTGTCACTGGTCTGTTTATAAGAGATGGTGTGAATGGCGACTGTCACCTGCCCTATTGATAAGCAAAGTACGGTGCAGCCATCAAGCTATCAGCCGTAGCAGCCACAGGCCGGTACACTCAAGAGAGTACCGAATCCAGAAAAGTGCGACTGGACCAATCAGGTGACTCAAAGGAATGATCTCAATGAGCCCAGATTCTTGCATCTTCCCGTACATAGTGAAGTGAAGAACGGGCTACTCACTCAGCTGTGCCTGACTCTTTGCCACTCGGTGGACTGTAACCTGCCAGGCTGCTCTGTCCATGGAATTCTCCAGGCATGGCCAGCCATTCCCTTCTCCAGGGGATCTCCTGAGCCAAGGATCGAACCCTGATTTCCTGCACTTCAGTCTGGTTCTTTACTGGCTGAGCCACCAAGGAAGCCCTGTCGTATAGACAACTGCTAAATTCATTAACAAGTTCTCTGTTTTTCTGTAATTAACAGTGATCTCTAGATGTTCCAACTACCTGATTTTTGTTGCCCTAACTCCTATGTGTCTTGGCTCTTCCCTTACCTCTTCAGGTACATCCCTCAGAGCTACGGAAAAGGCTGGCTACCAGATTTAGGTCCTTAGCTAGTCCACCAAATAAAGCATTATTCTCAAGTTTTAGGTTGAGCTTTTTTTTTTTTTTTTTTTCAGTTGACAGCGGAGATTAGGACAAAGTCACAAACAAGAAGGCAGCACCCCTGAGCCAAGGAGAGAGGCCTCAGGAGAACCCAGCCCTGCCAACGCCGTGATCGTAAACCAGACCCCTGAGGTTAGAGTCGCTAGTTCTGTGGTGCTTGACAAGGCAACCCTGGCAGACCAGGAAAGACTTGCCGCTACCCTGGGGCCACTCTCTCTGCCCATCATGACAGCTCCATCACACCCGCTAGTCCTGAAGAAGCTCAGATTAGCAGGCTGCTCTTGGAACGAAATTTCCTGGACTGGCTTCAAAAAAACACTCTCCCTGGTGATACAGACACTGAGAGCTAACAACAACAAAGAAAACCACCCTGACCTCCAACTGGGTCTTTTCCTGCCTCCAACTCTTTAGTAATGGACAGTACCTAAGCAAGCAGGAGAGATGGCTGCTTGGAGAAAACGGTATCATTTCCTAATAAATAAATGAGAATTTAGAGCCCAAGCTGACAAGGAAATTTATCTTGTTCTCCCAACGTCTGCATGGAGGAAGGGAAGCAAGCAGATTCTGGTCTTGAATTAGAAGAGGGAGGGGGACGATCTCTAGGAAACACCCCCTTTCTCCCTTCCACGCTCCCTTCCTTGTGCCCACTCTAAGCAAAGCATCACCAGTCCCCTACTGCAGGCAGATACTTGCTGCAGTCTTTCTTCAAAGAGAAGAGCTCTGCTGTTCCCTCTGGAGGGTTAGAGAGGAGTGCAGAGGGCTGGGCTGATGGAGGCTGAAGGGCTGAATATTAATGTTGGCTATCATCTCTCCCTCTTCACATAATGGGAGAAACTTTGCAGGGCCAGGCTGGGGCTGCCTCCCACAGCAATGCAGTCTCCTGGAACACAGAGTAGGCGGTGACAAGCGGTTTAACTTCCATTATCCCAAGGCCTTAAATCATTATCTATCCATAGTCATCAGAGGAACCAGACCACTGACTCTGATGAGGAGCTGTCTTCCTGGCAAATGCAAATACGCACAACTGGCAGGCCCTGTGCTCTGAGCCGATTTGGGTCCCCCCTCCTTAAGACAGATATGTTGGAATCATAACACTCCAGACATCAGAATGCACCTTATTTGGATATCAGGTCTTTACACAGGTAATCAAGTTAGAATGAGGTCTTTAGCATAGACCCTAATCCAACATGACTTGTGTCTGTATGAAAAGGAGATATTAGGACATAGAGACACACACAGGGAGGTGGGGATGAAGGCAGAGATGGGAGTGAGGCTTCCATAGATAGGGAACGTTGAAGATTCCCAGCAAACACCAGAAGCTAGGCAGTGGCCTAGAAGATTCTCCATCACAGGATAGAGAAGGAACCAATTCTGCCAAGGTCTTGCTCTCAGACTTCCAGCCTCCACAACTGGGAGACAAGACATTTCTATTAAGCCTCCCAGTTTGTGGTGCTTGCTAGGGCAGCCCTAGCAAACTGATACCAGCATGAAAACCCCAGCCCATTGAGGGCAGAAAGAGTGGTCCTATCTCATCATGGAAGAGTCATCCACCAATGAATGGAGAAGAGGGAAGCTGAGTCCTTTCTTCCATCACGGGTTTGCTGCAACCCGTCAGGCTCCTCTGTCCATGGAATTCTCCAGGCAAGAATACTGGAGTTGTTTCCCTTCTCCAGGGGATCTTCCCAACCCAGGGATCGAACCTGGGTCTCCTGCATTGCAGGCAGATTCTCTACTGTTTAAGCCACCAAGAAAGCCCTTGCTTGGTCATATGACCTCAACAGGGTGGGGTTAAGAATAACTTAACAAATAAAGTTATTTTCCAAAGGGGGGTTTCCTCTTTTGAAAAAAGCCTTCCAGCCCCAGCTCACAAGAGCAGCCTCTCTGGCTGAAATGGGATTCTAGGTGGTGGCATAAAGTAAGGAGACTGCTTCCTGAGGTGGCCATGACCTTCCTGGAAGGGTTATCTGATTTAGAGAATAAATATAACAAGTGTGTGTACACTCACTCAGTCGTGTCTGACACTTTGCAATCCCTCGCCCTGTAGCCCACCAGGCACCTCTGTCCATGGGATTCTGCAGGCAAGAATACTGGAGAGGGTTTCCGTTTCCTTCTCCAGGGGCTTTTCCCCACCTAGGGACTGAACCCCCATCTCTTGCATCTCCTGCATTGACAGGCAGTTTCTTTACTATGAGCCACCTGGGAAGCTCAAACATGTAAGATACTCAGTTAAACATGAATTTCAGACCAGTGAAGAATAATTTTTTTTCTTGTAAGTACATCTCAAATATTTGGGATGAAATATCTTTCCTGGCAGCCCTACCACAGTCCCCCTGGTTCAGTCTCTGTGTCTGTTCTCCCCACATCCCTAGTGGGGGAGGGTGGTCCTTCAGAACATCAGGGCATCACGGTGAAGGAGGTGAGAGGAAGTGTCAGCAGGAAGCAAGTTGCTGTGTCTCCTGGGTGCTCCCCAACAGAGGGATGTTCTCTGCCTCCTCTTGGGGGAAGGGGGATGAGGTCAAGGCTACACCCTGTGAGGATTCACCAGCAAGCCTAGTGAAAACAGCCTTCATGCTTTGACGAGATGGGGCGCCAGCCTGGGGCTGAGCAGAGGGTCAGGAGAGAAAAAAGAAAACAAGACCAGAAGGAAGAAGCTCTGGGCACCCATCCACTGACTCTGTGGGGTCCCAAGCTCACCTTACGAGCCACAGACTCCAGGCTCACAAGTTTGCATGATTACATAGTATTTTTAAGTGTGTGACTTCCCTGGGGAGCTCTGCATCTGTGCATTTCAGGTGCCAAAACGTGGCTTTGTTGGTTCCTGAGCATGAATCTGGCAGCCCCCGGGTGGACTCTGCCCTGTGCTCTGTCTGGCACATGTGGTGATGGTCAGTGAACATCCGTCAGGTCACAAAAAGAGAACTCAGCCGCTCAGATCATTGCAAGAGAGAACTCAGCCGCTCTGCTCCTGGAAATAAAAAGCTAGGAGGTCAACCTCACGGTCTCCCTTATCCTGGGGACACTGGAATCAACAGCCTGCTGAGTGCCGAGAGCCTGGCTTGCAGAGGGTGCAAACACCCTATAGGGATGCAGGCTGCAGGTGTGAGCAAGGCCTGGTGTGGGGTGTGGGCCTTTTTCATGGGTAAGCAAGGTTTGTGTGGACGTCAGTATCAGTGTGGCTGGAGGAGAGTCTTATTTGGAAGCCCAAATGTCCAAAACTTTTCTCATAGGCCAGAGAGAGCAAACTGGTGGGCCTCCAGCGGCCAGCCAAACCCAGAGAGATTTAAAATCTGAACACACTGCACCTAGGTGATCATTTGTCTTGTGATTTTTTAACAAGTTGAACTTGGAGCAATTGATCTGGTGCCCATCGCCCATGACCGAGAATGTCATCCTACTTCAGAAAAATGTACACACTGGGAGCAAAAATGAGGAAGGAAGGAGGGAGGGGAAAGGGAGGAAAGAAGGAAGAAAAGAAGCAAGGAAAAGAGAATTGAATGGAAATTTAATCTGGTCAATAACCAAATCTGATTTCTTCCATGAAGTGCCCTGATTGGACAAGGAACTCAGTGCAAGCCTTTTCAACTGGCTAGTTTCTTTTCAAAGGATAAGTGTGCCCTTGATGAGTTGCCCTTTAAAACATAGGCAAGAGGCTGGCTGAGGAAGGGGATAGGACCATTGAGCTGGTAAAATGCGATGACTTCCCTTCTGAGGCTCACAGACCTCCTTGAAGCCATTATTGACCTGTTGACAAATCCCAGCGTCATGGAAACACCTTTAATTACTAAATCCACATTGACTATGAGTGGATGGACTCCTCAGTTATTTGTGGCCCACCTACCAGGAGTGAGCAGGCACCCTGCTAGGCCTCACAGAGGCAAGTGCTGTAGAGAGCCTCCCAGTCCTAGGGGCAGGTTGCACCCTGAGAGGTGCGCATCTCGCATCTCCTAAGAAGGCATGCTGGCTGCGGACATGCTCTACAGGCATGTGAAAGGCGTCTGATGCGGCCTGGGGACGGGGCAGGGAGGCTGTGACAGCCCAGAGGACCCACAGCTCTTCACCGCTGTGGCACTTACAGTACAGACATCAGCACCGCAGGGATCCTGAGCTTTCAGCTAAGAAAGCACTGGTTATGCCAGGGGTAAGGGACCAGCTGGGTTTTCCAGATGGCTCAGATGGTAAAGAACCTGCCTGTAATGCAGGAGACCCGGGTTTGATCCTTGGGTCAGGAAGATCTCCTGGAGAAGGAAATGGCAACACACGCCAGTATTCTTGCCTGGAGGTTTCTAGCACAGAGGAATCTGGCAGGCTATAGTCAATGGGTCACAAAGTCGGACAAGACTGAGCAACTAACACTTTCGTACTTCAAGGGGCCAATGGTATTTAATGGGCATGAGGTTCCTCTTCACGTGAGCGTGTTATTACACCGCAACCCCTGTGTCCTCTATGTGCTTGACCCTGCTAACAATACATAATGCGTGAGGTTCCTGACTTCCCCTCACTTCCCATTCCCTTGACCACTGTCATCGGTGAGTGAAGGGGGACGGTGTTTGCTTTTTGTTTTCATAAAATCCTGTAGCATGTCTCCTGAAATTTCGTTCATTCACTCATTCGGCCATCATCCACCTGAAACGTCCGTGATCCCCGACACTGTGTCAGTCCGAGGGGCGTGAGGACGGGAGAGGTGGGTGTGGGCCCGCTCCCAGGGTTGATAGCAATTCTCAAACTCTTCTGGGCACATAGCTCCCTAAGTAAGGAACTTACTTTAAAATGCACACATTCTTATTTAAAGTTGTCAAGACATGGAAACTATCTGTCGACAGATTAATGGGTAAAGATGTGGTACATATGTACACGATATCACTCAGTCATAAAAGAACAAACTTTGGCCATTTGTAGCAACATGGATGGAACTGGAAGCCATTATGCTGAGTGAAATTAGTCAGAGAGAGAAAGATAAATAGTGTATGACATCGCTTTGATGTGGAATCTAAAAAATACAACAAACCAGTGGATATTACAAAAAAGCAGGAGACTCATGGATAGAAAGGACAAACCAGTGGCTACTACAGTGGGGGGAGGGGCAATACAGGGTGCGGGAATGGAAGGTACAAACATGGGGTGTAAGATAGACTCCGTGATATATTCTATAGCGTGACATGGGAAATATAGCCAATATTTTGGAATAACTGCAAATGGGACGTGACCTTTAAAGTTGTAGGAAAATAAAAAGCTTAAAACAGATTTTAAAATGCACATGCTCAGCCTAATCTTAAGGGAAATTTGAAAAAATATACTAAACCAGGAGACAGACCATTGCACATTGTTGAGGGTGATGAGCCCCTGCCGTCTGGCAAGGGTTGTGTGAAGACCCAGCACTCGATTCCCAAGAGCTCAGATCTGCAGGAATGTGGGGATGGGTAAGGGGCTTCCAATGACAGACACATCGTCCCAGCAGGAACGCCCAGAAAGGGAAAGAAGCATTGAGAAAGACGGCCACTAACGTGAAAACTCCTCAGTGCTTTTGCCTAATTATTATTCCATTTCGTCTAATTGTATTTTAAAATGCTCAGTGGGGGAAAAAAAAATGCCAAGTCTTTTAATAAATTAAAAGCAAGTCTGCTTTTTAACCTGCGGCAGGTTTTTAAAAAATCCTGCTGAGGGCACCCTGCTCAGAGAGACGTGGGTTTTGCAGATGAAGGTAATTGGTGCACACCTTCACCTCTGGACCTGGGAGGGGGAATGCAGGCCCTTGGTTGCTGGAGTAACCTCTCCCTGATCGAGAGGCCACTGTACCTTACAAAGGATGCTGAAAGAGTCAGACACTGTTTCCTCTGGCAGCCAATCAGGAGGCAGAATGTTTTCAGGAACCAAAAGCTCATGGGACCGCAGGATGCAGGTCTTCTAGGCTCTGAGACTGAAAGACTGTGTCTGATGATTCCTCCAGTGAGCATGATCAGAGACACTTGGATGCCCAGCAAAGCGGGATTTGGGACAGAAGAGCTGGGCAGTTGTTCCAGTTACCAATCTACGAAACACGTTAAAAGATCACGGGAATCAATCAGAAACACTGAGCCAGTTAGCTTTAGCTTCTACACATGACTTGATACAACTGTCAAAATGCAAACTTCAGTCAAAGTACACCTCATCCTGAGGGAGACAGAAAATACATTCCTATATATATTTATGTGTTGTGGACTGTAGCCTACCAGGCTTCTCCGTCCATGGGATTCTCCAGGCAAGAATACTGGAGTGGGTTACCATTTCCTTCACCAGGGGAATCTTCCTGACCCAGGGATCGAACCCAGGTCTCCTGCATTATAGGCAGACGCTTTAACCTCTGAGCCACCAGGGAAGATCTGTTATATTTATGTGTATGTGTACTAGGTCCCTTCGGTCGTGTCCAAGTCTTTGTGACCCTAGGCTCCTCTGTCCATGGGATTCTCCAGGCAAGAATATTGAAATGGGTTGCCATTTCCTCCTCCAGGGGATCTTCCCAACCCAGGGATCGAACCCGTGGTTCTTACCTTTCCTGCACTGGCAAGTGGGTTCTTTACCACTAACACCACCTAGGAAGCCCTATATATATGTTTATATATGTGTGTGTGTATATATATATATATATAATTATATATATATAAATTTATATATATATATAAAACTGACTCACTTCACTGTACATCTGAAACTAGCACATTCTGAAGCAACTCTATTTCAACAAAAGTTTTAAAATGCATTCCTGAAGGCACAGAGAGGTTTGATAGCTTCAGAGCCTGGGGTCTGGAGCCAACCCGTCTGAGTTCAAATCCAGAGTCTACTGCTATGTGTGTGAGACCCCGCACAATTTGTCTGTGTTCCTGTTCCTCATCTATGAAGTAAGGGTTGCAGTAGTTTCAGTTTTGAGGGCACACATGAAGCATTTAGAATCCAGCCTGGCATGTAGCAGTCACTATATAAGGATTGTGAGTCGCTCAGTCGTGTTCAACTCTTTGCAACTCCGTGGACTGTAGCCTGCCAGCCACCTCTATCCATAGAATTTTCTAGGCAAAAATACTGGAGTGGATTGCCATTGCTTTCTCCTGGGTATCTTTCTGACCCAGGGATTGAACCCAGGTCTCCTGCATTGCAGGTAGATTCTTTATTGTCTGAGTCACCAGGGTTATTTCTTATTTTTATAACTAGCTCAAGCAAGTTGCCTGGTGCTATTTGAATCTGCACCTCTTAATCTGAGACCAGCCAGTTGAAAGCTCCCTCAAGGCCAAAGCTCCCTTAGCTGAAACCGTAAAAGTAAGTCCTGCAGGAGGGATCTTTCTTATGTACAAGCAATTAATTTTACTTCCTTAAAAATGTAACCCCCATGGCATGTTTCTAAAGAAACCATCTGATTTAGAAACTAGGAAAGAAATGTGAACGAAATCAAGCATTACTGAAAAGTTTTGCCCGTATGAAATTCCCATTCTACCACCATCCTTTACAACAACAACAAAAAAACAACTTTTGAAAATGTTGAACGAGTTGTTGTAACCATATCTCTGTATGTGTTTCTTCTATCCTAAGTGGATAAGTTGTTGTTGCTTCGTTGCTAAGTCGAGTCCCACTCTTTTGTGACACCATGGATTCTAGCCCGCCAGGCTCCTCTGTCCCTGTGATTTCCAGGCGAGAATACTGGAATGGGTTGCCACTTCTTTCTCCAGGGGATCTTCCCGACCCAGGGATAAACCCACATCTCGTGCATTGCCAGGCAGATTCTTTACTGCTGAGCCACCTGGGAAACCCAAGTGGCAAAGCAGCTAAACTCTTTTTAGTTAGGAGCGCTGGAGAAACTGGGAAAGGAAGACCATTTCAAATAAGCCACAATGTAATGCTGTGTTTGGTATTAAATAAATCCCTTACTTAGAACGTGGAGGCATATGATGGGTTTTACTAATAGAAAATTGGAATTTCTCCCTTCTAAATGAATGTGGAACAACATTTAAGGAAACATTTTGGGATGTGCCAAAGTATTAACTTGTACTGACCTCATCTTCAGCTTGATCCTGGGGCCTCCCCCAGACCTTCTCAGCCACCCCCAGTACCACAAGAGGCAAGGCTGAGCACAGAGCCAGAACAGGGTATGTGGAAGAGTCCATATGTTAACCAGGACCGCAGCTCAGCATCAGGCAAGAATCTCAGCGTTAGACAAGGTGGAGTTGAAAACAGTCAAGGCCTCAGTTAAATTCACCCCCGAGATGTTTACATTTCTTTTAAATCACATTATCATACATTTAGTTAAAATCTATTGTCTTCTGTATACTTGTAGGTGACTGACCAGCCATTATACTGCTAGCAACTAGTTAATTCTTCTACTTTATTTCAATTTTGTTTTATTTTTATAATTTTTTAAAATCTCAGTCTTTTAAAAAAATATGTACTTTTAAAGTTTGTTTGGCTGCACTGGGTCTTAGTGGGAATGTGCAGCATCTTAAGTCTTCGTTGCAGCGTGTGGGATCTACTTTCCTGACCAGGGATCGAACCTTGGCCTCCTGCACCGGAAGAACAGAGTCTTAGACGCTGAACCACCAGGGAAGTCTTGATTTTGTTTTTAAATGTAGGTTAACTCAACACTTTTTCCACTCTAATGGCGATACATGGCTATTTTCAAGAATGTACAAAATACAGAACTGTATATGGAAGACCAGAAAAATCACCTACAATCTCACCACCAGAGGTGAAGACAGTTAATCATTGGTATATTTCCTTCCAGTCCTTTATTCCCTGCTAAGTGCAGATGCTGAACTCTTATGTTCAGTTCCTTTTCTGAACATATTTGTTTATGTACAGAGCTGGGGTTGTGCTGCTGTCTGGCCTGACTCAGCTCCTTAACCTTGTGTTTCACATCTTCTTTTCTGCACTGTACCAGTGCAGGTCTTCCAGGAAACAGGTTTCCCTCTGACCTCCCGAGGACTGATGAAGGGACTCGGAGGCATGCTGACCTAGATGGAGGACCAAGAAGAGGTCCTCCTGGTAAGGATACAGGAGGGGCAGTCGGAAACTACAGAAGGGGCAGTCAGGGACCTGGAGGAGAGAGGGTGGGAGGGGTGGCAGGAACCACCCGACACAGTGGAAGCTTCCCAGGAATCAAAGCCCTGCCTTCACTCTCCTGCTGTGCCCACACTGGACAAACCCAGAGGGAGGGCAAGGGCAGGCCACCTGGAGGGTGCAGAGTGATCCGGAGGGCAAAAAGAGAGAATCAGGAAAAAAAAAAAAGGAGAGAAGCCACAATTCGTATCATCATATATGCTTTAAGTACAGTTTCAAAATAAGAATGCCTAGTATTTCTCTATAGGAAAGTATCATAAATTATTTATCACAGTCCCTGTGGATTCTTTCCAATTTTTTTTTTTTAACTATTATAACTAGAACTGCAGTAACCATTCTTATACATACATTTCTGGCTGCATCTCTGAGCATTTTCTCAGCATAAACTCCCAGGGGTGGAATTACTGAGTCAGGGGAATCTATATGTTTAAGACTTTTTATATATATTGCCAAATAGCCCTCCCAAAGGCTATTACACCAATTTAAATACCCACATGCAATGCATATAGAGTCCTCATCAGGGGAGAGCCTGCCAGTTAATCTAGCATGCTGCTGCTGCTGCTGCTAAGTCGTTTCAGTTGTATCCGACTCTGTGTGACCCCATAGATGGCAGCCCACCAGGCTCCCCCGTCCCTGGGATTCTCCAGGCAAGAACACTAGAGTGGGTTGCCATTGCCTTCTCCAATGCATGAAAGTGAAAAGTGAAAGTGAAGTCGCTCAGTCATGTCCGACTCTTTGCGACCCCATGGACTGCAGCCCACCAGGCTCCTCTGTCCATGGGATTTTCCAGGTGAGAGTACTGGAGTGGGTGCTATCTAAATGAACCACTTCTGCCTGGAGACCTGGCTCTAGCTGCCCGGTTGAAGGGGGCACTAGGGGAAGAAGGTGCTCCCCTGAGCCTGCCCCGGGGATCATGTTTGTGAAAGGTCACACCTCCCAGGCCAGGAAAACCAACCAGTTGTCAAGACAGGAGAAGGCTTCAGAGTCGGTTCACTCAAGGGTCAGCGGGGTGTCTGACAGCGGGAAGGGAGGTGATGGCCACTGCCTGGGAGTTTCGTTTCATTTGACCTCATTTCCCTCTGGCCGAATGTGTAGTGAACAAGGTGGACAGTCATACAAGGTGCCGGGTGGAGTTTTCTCCTTGGGGAATAGTTTCCCAGGCCAAGAGAAGGTCACGGCAAGGGCCGGGTGCAAATGAGAAGCCCAGACAGTCATGACATGAGGGAAAGAGGAGGAGGGGAAGGGGACCCAGAGCTGGAGCCACGAACCCACCTCCATGTCTGTGATCATTGCCCTCAGCTGAGTCTCTAACTTTACTGGATTGGGGCACGGAGATGGGGCAGGTCCCTCACTGAGGAAGCTCCATTGTGGATTCTATTTCCCGTCCCTCAAAGGAATCAACAAGCACCTGAGGGGCCAGAGACCACCCCCTTAATCATACATCAGGGAAAGGGGGATCGAAATAAGGCTCCCGCCAGATAAACAGCAGGGTAACGGTATCATAGGCTTCCCTGCCGGCTCCATGGTAAAGAATCCACTAGCCAACGTAGGGGATGCAGGATACACAGGTTTGATCCCTGAACTGGCAAGATCCCCTGGAGGAGAAAATGGTTACCCACTCCAATATTCTTGTCTAGGAAATCCCACAGACAGAGGAGCCTGGCAGGCTATAGTCCATGGGGTCGCTAAAGAGTCAGACACGACTTAGTGATTAAACAACAATAACAGCAGTATCGTAAATGAGGCTGTCTGTAATTGCTCCCTGGCAGATAAATAACATGAATATTTGATCAGCAATTTATAAATTCAGTACAAAGAAACAATAGACCGAGTCCAAGAGGGCATAGACACATAGGTTTATGGTTTGTTATTGATTGGGAAGAGGAGTCATATTAACATAGCCAACTTTTAGAGCACACTCTGCCCGTGGTGCTGGGAAATGTACAGTCAGTCAGTAACTTCATCCTCCTGACACCCGGAGATGACTAAGGTAACCCATCCTGTCCCCGCCAGGTGGCCCTTGTCCTGAAGCTGCTCCCAACTGTCTCTGCCGCTCTGACCCCTCCTTGGGAGGCTCACCGGAAGGGCTGCAGTGACTAGCCAGACCCTGACTGACTGCCAGTCGGATGCCCGCTCATTCTCCATTCAACTAGCAAATACTCACGAGCCCAAACATGTTCTGGAAACAGTGGGTACAGCCACGAACAAACAGACCGAATCCTGCTCTCAGGAAGCTATGCAGGGGAGGGAGAGAGAGATGACGCTTTTTCTTTTGGCCTCAGGCCCTTTGTACTTGGGGTTCCCTTGCTTGCAAGGCTTTTCTCCAGGCATCCCAACTCAGCAGGTCACTTACGCACTCAGGTCTCCCGTCAGTGCTGCCCCTCCAACCAGGCTTCCTTTCCCTCCCTGCCTGAAACAGAGCCCTTTCAACTTTCTCTCTTTCGCCGTACTTTTTCTCCTTTCACCATCTGGTATATATACACGTGTGTTTATGCGTAAACATTTGTTTGTTTCTTCGCTGTCTCTCCCACTGAAAGGTTGACATTCTGAGATCCTGGCAGGAGGGTGACTTCTACTCAGTGTTGGCCTCTTGGGTGCAATGGAGCCCATTTCCTGGGTCCCGATTATCTCTTAACTGTACCACACTGGGTCAAGATTCTTGGTTGCAAGCAACAGAAACTTTGTTTGTTGGGTGAAAGACTGGGAACACTTCACTGGGAGAGAGAGGGGCCTGGGAAATACACGGAAAGCAAGGAACCAGAACCGGAGCTGAGGTCACTAGGGAAGGAGGTGGTTAGGACACAGCAGGGAGGCATCACTGCTCTGGATATTTGATGCTGCCACCTCGAGACTTTCAGGAAGTGCCTGAAACTGAACTTGTTTATTTCTGCCTCTCCTGCCAGATTCAGGATCCCCGGCGATGGACCGAGCCGGAGTCAAAGTGCTACCCTTGCTTCCCCTCCCCTGCCAGCTGTGTCTTTTGTAGTGGGCAGCAGTGCATTGAGACCCTCTAAGGTAACACACGTGGAGAATTCCTGCAGATTGAAAGAGGCGCTGGCTGCAGGACTCTATAAATAGCTACAACATGTAACAGTGGAAGAGACCTCCTTCCCAAATGGTGATGGAGATTCACTAACCTCCCTTGGTAACAAGTGACTTATCCACAGGCCCCAAATCCAGACTCTGGACGTTTCTCCTGTCAGGAGCTAGTCAAAGTCAGGGTATATGATTTTAAACCTCACACAAGCTGATCTGGCAGTGTCCTGGGGGCTCGGCTGTCATGGGGGGGTGGTCAGGGAGAGCATTCTAGGTGTGTGTGGCTAGACCGGTCCAGGGAGACATTCCCATGGCAGGCAGTGACATTCCTGCTCTCCCCGAACCAGGATATTCAGACATCCTAGGGCAAGGTCCCACACTTGGTTTTTTTCCGACAGCTTCTCCAGAGTAAAGATCAATGAACCTCATCTATCTTCAAAAGAACAGAATTTTTCCTCCTGGGGAACATAAAAGGGACGGTGGAAGCTGACACATCCCTTTGTTTATTTCCCATGCACCTCTATCAGAGTCCCTGAAGAACAGAGCTTCCTGGCCAGGTTGGTCCCTAAAACCAGGCTCGGGAACAGTCTAGAAGTCACCAAGCCAGTGCTCACCCTTTGGGGTAAGACACACTGAATGCAACTGAAGGAGGGCCTCCTGATGTACAAACAGCCAGCTCCTCCCTGCCTCCAGTGATCGAACGTGTCACAGTTTCTGGCTTTAGAGGAAAATCATATCACAAACACTCATAAGAGATCTCAGTTTGGGGTTCCTCTTGGCCTCTGGCATCCATCTCCTGGGTCCCAGACAGGAGGCCTTCTCCAGCACCAAACAAGGGGCCTCTGTCCTATTTTTAAAATCTCTCCAGGAAATACCCTTATGCCTACACTTCCTCACCACCCACTCACCTTCACCAGCTTCTGATCTGCCTTCCGCCCCACCTCTCTCTCTACCCACTGGAGCCTCAGGAAGGACCCAGGGACCACCTCCTCAGCAGCCCCAGCCCAGTCCTCATCCTTGACCAATTCAACATTTGTCAGGAAATCTCTCAGCTTCTGGGACAGGAAACTCAGGATTTCCTAACTTTTTTTTTTTTTTAATTTGGCCACAAGGGGTGTTAGTTGCAGCGTGAGAGATCTTTTTTGGTTGTGGCATGTGAGATCTAGTTCACTGACCAGGGTTGGAACCCAGGCTCCTGCATTGGGAGTGCAGAGTCTTAGCCACTGGGCCACAAGGGAAGTCTCTTTCCTATCTTCATCATATGGCCATTTCCCCAGAGACCTGAGCTTCTGAGCTTGGCTGCCCACTCCCTGCCGTCCCTCGCTCATCCCCTCGCGGAGCCTCACTGGGCACCACCCCCCACCAGCCCGCCCCTGCCCGTTGATGGTCCTCACATCACAGCTCTCTTGTCAATACCCGCCCTGGTGCCGTGCTCTAAGGCGCCCTTGTCCCAGGCACCTTTCCTGGGTGTCTGGATATCCCAGGCTGGACCCGTCATTTGCTGCTCCGGCACTGATCCTCACTTCATACAGCCCTCTCTGAATGACACCACCAGCCTTCAGTAAGCTCTCTCCGATCTCATCATTGTCTCTAGTTCACCCGCTGGCCTCACCTCCTGAATCCAGCCGGTTGCGAGTCTCTCTTCGCAATGTCTCTTTCCAGTCCCATCAAGTGCTTATTTTCTACTCTTTTCCAAACCTCCTCACTGAACCATCTCTACCCTTTCCTCTGCCACCCCCTCACAATCTCCATAGTACGCTTCTACAAGGGTACTTTTTTAAAAGTCCAATCAAAACGACAGAATCCTGTCACTCTTCTGTTCTGAGACCTTCAGTGGCCCCCATTGCAAACTGGCAGAAACTCCCAGCTCCTAAGCCTGACACTATATGCTTCAAAATTCAGCCTTTCCAGACCCACTTCTCATCTACCACTTCTCCTTTAGGACAAACATTTGCAATTTAACTCAAACTCTCGCTCACCTCCGAATACCCTGTGTCCTCTTATCTCTGGGCTTCTGCTTAAGCTGAACATTTCTCATATAAAGCCTTCCTTCTTCTCTGTGTTCGTTAAAAATCCTACCTTCCTTCAAGGCTCGCCTCAAATGCCGCTTCTTCCCGGAAGCCTTTCTGGGTTTCCCCAGCTAGGAGTGCTTTCCCTTCCCTGTGCTCTCTGGGTTTCTCTCACCACACTCAGCACACACAACCTCATGTCACGTCAGTTTGAGTATGTGCCTTACTGCCCACACTAGTCCCCTTTGGGCAAAGATTCTATCCTTCCAGAAGAGTAATCTGCTCACGGTTGATATTTGCTGAATTAAGTCATTGGGCTAGATAACCGTATACTTATTTGCGTTTCACTGTTTGAAAATGTCCTAAGTAGATGAGCACAGAGTTGACATCAAAGGCAGGAATATAGAAGTATGTTCTGCTCACATCCACATCCTTGTCTGCAAATCAAAATAGTAGATCAAAACCCAGTTCTTGAGTGACTGGGACCATTGCTGGCTAGACCTTAATTAATCTCATGGAAAATATTCAAGGGACTTAACAAGCCTGGGAAGGAGGGGGGGGCAGGTGAGAGGGAGCCAGGGCTGCTGCTGTCAAGAAATGCTTTCTTCCTGTAACCGTATCCCCCGGGGCCAGGCCAGGAGCTCTGCTTAATCTCCCTCTCTGTGGTCACTCAGGATATGATTACTGGCATCAGATGCAAGCACATGTTTCTGTTCCATTAATCTGAGAGAAGCTGGAAAGGGAGCCACAAGGGCATTGCTGTGTTGGTTAGTTACCACCTCAAAGAGGAGCGTGAGCGAGGGGGAGGAAGGCCTGGCAGATGGGCCGGGAGGGAGGCCTGGCGGAAGCAGAGGGAGATGAGAAAACCATGCGGAGAATAAGTTCCTGTAGCCGGGAGCCGGATCCCTCTCAGCTGTTACACCATGGGGCCTGGAGGAGGGATGCACACGCCTACACACACACACGCACCCCCAAAGGAACTGACAGGCGCCAAGTTTCTACACCTTAGGGGTCTTGCAGTTGGCCTGACACCCCTCGGTGAGCATCGTTGCTTGGGGTGTGCGGTAACCCATGGGACCCAAATCTGTCTCACACACCGTAACCGCCTCAGTGGGTCCCGCAGCTCAGTAATAAAGACGTGAACAGCTGACATGCAATGTCACGTGGCACTGGTGACTTCTGAAAGCCGCACTTTGCAGCTCAGCCTATTTTGTTCCAGGTACCAGAGATGCACAAATGCTCACCGCCTCGTCTCTGCCACGCAGCATCTCCACTCAGCTTGGCGGGCGGCCAGGTGATCTCCACCTTGCCAACAGGTTTCTGCTGTAGAAATCTCAGGAAGACTTTCCTCTGTCATCTGACAGGGAAAGCGGAGGACCAGAGGAGCTTGAAACACACACCTTATTCCTGCCGGGTCTGCTCTTAAAGGACCCCTTCCCCCTCTGTCTTTCTTTCTTTTAATTTAAATTTATTTATTTTAATTGGAGGCTAATTACTTTTCAATATTGTATTGGTTCTGCCACACATTAACATGAATCCACCACGGGCGCATACGTGTTCCCTATCCTGAACCCCCATCTTGATTTTGTGGCTGGGAAGGGGCACACTGCTTTAACGAAGTAAGGACTTAAGGGCAGTTGGAAAGATTACCCTTTATGGTGATAGAAGCCCTGATTCTGTCTGCTCCATCCTATTCTCTCTCCTGTGTCTCATTACTACCTTCCTAGAACCTCAGCAGTGCAAACACACAATTTCTCAAACACAGGCCTTCAAATCGCAGATCACACTTTCAGTTCTGATTACATAGTGATCAAATGGAATCGGCACATGAGGAAAGGTGGATAAAGGCAAAGGAAGAGGGGCTTCACGGACCAAGCAAGGTTATGCTTGACCCCAGGAAAACAGGGCCGTTCAGCGTGTGGGCAGACTGGCCTCCGCACTGCCTCTTCCTATCTGCTGGGCCTCTGCCCAGCCACCATGTGCATCTGTTGCCCGCTGCTCCCCCTGCCTTTCCGCCAGGCTCCGCAGAGTGGGCGGAGGGGATAAAGTGCCTGTTAACAGCAGGGTCTTAACTCCTGGCCTGGCCCCTGAAAGTACAGGCTGCAAAGCAGTTTACATTGATCAAAACACCCCACTGGCGTCTTTGGGACCCTTTCACTTGCCCCGAGGGTTTGCCTCCAGGAGCTATGAGGAGCTAGCTTGAACTTCACTTCAGTTTGGAGACCGGTTGGGGTGTGGCGCCCACACTGGCAGGCCAGAGGTCCTGAGCACATCAAGAGGCTGCTGCAAATCCCCTAGATCTGGGGACCCCCCAGGAGCTGGTGTGGGCGAAACTCACCTCCCACTGGACGCCAGTCAGGGGCAACCAGCTGGCTGGTGAGAGGAGCAGGGCTGGACCGCCTGCCCACCCATCCCGAGAAGCCTGTCCAGTGTCTGCTCAGGCAGAGCAGTTATCTGACCCTGAGCCCTGTGGGGCCCAAACATTTCCCGACAGAAAACAGCACACAGCTTTCATCAGTACTAGATGCCAGATCACGTGGGGAACAAGTGTGGTTAACCATTTAGATTTCTTTCAGACTTACATTTACTATCACCACAATCAAGATATAAAACTTTTCCATCGCCCCCAGAAGTTCCCTCAGGCTCCTTTGTAGTCCACTCTGATGGCTCTGCCCCAGACCCTAACAACCACCAGTGTGACGGGTCTCCATAGTTGTGCCTTTTCCAGAAAGTCATAGTGTTGGAATTATACAGTTTGTAGCCTTTGGAGTCTGACTTCTCTCACTTGGCATGACTCACTTCAGATGTACACAAGCTGCCCACATCCGTAGCTTACTTCTTTGTGTTCTGAGAAATATTCCAATGCGTGGATGTGCCACAGTTTACTTATCCATTAAATAAATGTTGAAAGACATTTGGGTTAATTCCAATTTTTTGGTGATTATGAATAAAGTTGCTGTAAACATGCAAATGCTGGTTTTTCTGTGACCGTGAATTTTCATTCTTCTCTGATTAATACCCAAGAGTGAGATTCTTGAATCCTTTAGTGAGTGTATGTTTACCTTTTTAAGAAACCACCAAACTGATTTCCCAAATGGCTCAGTCGTTTCACTCCTACCGCCCTATACAGAGTTCCAGGCTTACACACACATACACACATACCAGTGTTTATTATCACTGGGCTTTCTTTGCTTTCAGCCATTCTGACAGATATGTAGTGGTAGCTCATTGTGGTTTTAATCTGTGTATCTATAATGACCAACGATTCTGTATATTTTTCATGTGTCTATTGGCCATCCATATAGCATCTTTGGTGAAGCATCTATTAAGATTTTTCCCATGTTTTATGAAGTTATTTGTGTTCTTATAACTGACTCATGAGAATTCTATGTATTGCTTTTTTGATTGAAATATAATTGACATATAATGTTAGTTTCAGGGGCGTGGCATAATGATTCAAAATATGTATGTATTGCAAAATGATCACCACAATAAGTCTATTGATATTCACATTGTATATGTTCTACATATGTCTTTTATCAGATGGGTGCTTTGCAAATATTTTCTACCCTGTCTGTGTTTTTTTAATTTTCATAACACTGTCTTCCAAAGAGCAAAGTTTTCAATTTTGATTAAGTTCAGTTAATTAACTGGATTGTTTTTGGCTTTTATACCTTAGAATTCAGTGTTTAACTCAAGGTTACAAAGATTTTTCTCCTATGCTTTTTTCTTGAAGTTTTATAGAAGTATGGATTAATGTTATTATTAATATTATGATGTATATTGCTGTTGTTGTTATTGAGTGTCTAATTCTTCCAGCACCATTTATTGAAAGTCATCCTTTCTCCATTGGATTGTCTTTTTAATTCTGTTGAAAATCAGCCTAAAAACATATATGTGTGGTTCTATTTTTAGACTCTCTATTCTGTTTAGTTGATCTATGTGTTCATCCTTTCACAGTACAAGAATACCTTGATTATTGCAGCTTCATAATGAGCCTTGAAATAGATAACATAGCTTTTCAAGACTTTTTTTAAATTGACTTGACTATTCTAGTTTTCGTAAACATTTTAGAAGAAATTTGTTGATTTCTGCTAAAAAAATCTTACTGGGATTTACTTGAAATTGCATTCAATCTGTGGATATGTTTGAGGAGAATCACTGTCTTCAGTTCAGTTCAGTTCACTCAGTCGTGTCCAACTCTTTGCGACCCCATGGACTGTAGCACGCCAGGCCTCCCTGTCCATCACCACCTCCTGCAGTTTACTCAGACTCATGTCCACTGAGTCAGTGATGCCATCCAGCCATCTCATCCTCTGTCGTCCCCTTCTCCTCCTGCCTTCAATCTTTCCCAGCATCAGGGTCTTTTCCAATGAGTCAGTTGTTCACATCAGGTGGCCAAAGTATTGGAGTTTCAGCTTGAGCATCAGTCCTTCCAATGAGTATTCAGGACCGATTTCCTTTAAGATTTACTGGTTGGATCTCCTTGCAGTCCAAGGGACTCTCAGGAGTCTTCTCCAACACCACAGTTCAAAAATGGACCAAAGAACTAAATAGACGTTTCTCCAAAGAAGACATACAGATGGCTAACAAACACATGAAAAGATGCTCAACATCACTATCAGAGAAATGCAAATCAAAACCACAATGAGGAACCATTTCACGCCAGTCAGAATGGCTATGATCCAAAAGTCTACAAGCAATAAATGCTGGAGAGGATGTGGAGAAAAGGGAACCCTCTTACACTGTTGGTGGGAATGCAAACTAGTACAGACACTATGGAGAACAGTGTGGAGATTCCTTAAAAATCTGGAAACAGAACTGCCATATGACCCAGCAATCCCACTGCTGGGCATACACACCGAGGAAACTAGAATTGAAAGAGACACGTGTACCCCAATGTTCATTGCAGCACTGTTTATAATAGCCAGGACATGGATGCAACCTAGATGTCCATCAGCAGATAAATGGATAAGAAAGCTGTGGTACATATACACAATGGAGTATTACTCAGCCATTAAAAAGAATACATTTGAATCAGTTCTAATGAGGTGGATGAAACTGGAGCCGATTATACAGAGTGAAGTAAGCCAGAAAGAAAAACACCAATACAGTATACTAACACATATATATGGAATTTAGAAAGATGGCAATGATAACCCTGTATGCGAGACAGCAAAAGAGACACAGATGTATAGAATAGACTTTTGGACTCTGTGGGAGAGGGAGAGGGTGGGATGATTTGGGAGAATGGAATTGAAACATGTATACTATCATGTAAGAAATGAATCGCCAGTCTAGGTTACATGTAGAATACAGGATGCTTGGGGCTGGTGCATTGGGATGATCCAGAGAAATGATATGGGAGGGAGGTGGGAGGGGGGTTCAGGATTGGGAACTCATGAACACCCGTGGTGGATTCATGCTAATGTATGGCAAAACCAATACAGTATTGTAAAGTAAAATAAAGTGAAATAAAAACAAACAAACAAACAACAACAACAAAAAAGCATCAATTCTTTGGTGCTCAGCTTTCTTTATAGTCCAGCTCTCACATCCATACATGACTACTGGAAAAACCATGGCCTTGACTAGATGGATCTTTGTCAGCAAAGTAATGTCTCTGTTTTTTAATAAGCTGTCTAGGTTAGTCATAACTTTTCTTCCAAGGAGCAAGCGTCTTTTAATTTCATGGCTGCAGTCACCATCTGCAGTGATTTTGGAGCCCCCAAAATAAAGTCTGCCACTGTTTCTACTGTTTCCCATCTATTTCCCATGAAGTGATGGGACCGGATGCCATGATCTTAATTTTCTTAATGTTTAACTTTAAGCCAACTTTTTCACTTTCCTCTTTCACTTTCAATAAGAGGCTCTTTAGTTCTTCTTCACTTTCTGCCATAAGGGTGATGTCATCTGCATGTGTGAGGTTATTGATATTTCTCCTGGCCATCTTGATTCCAGCTTGTGCTTCATCTAGCCCAGCGTTTCTCATGATGTGTTCTGCATATAAGTTAAATAAGCAGGGTGACAATATACAGCCTTGACGTATTCTTAACCATCTTAACAATCACTGTCCTAACAATAGTGAAACTTCCAACCCATAAGCATAGTATATTTTTCCATTTATTTAGGTCTTATTTGATTTCTTTCCTCAGTTTAATAGTATTCAGAATATAGATCTTGCACATACTTTGTTAGATGTTAACCTGTGTAACGTTCTTAGGTGCTGTTGTAAATAGCACCTTATTTATTTAATTTTTATCGGAGCATAGTTGACTCACAATGTTACTTTCTGCTGCACAGCAAAGTGAAGCAGTTACACATATACATATATATCCACTCTTTTTTATATTCTTTTTCCCACATTGATCATTACAGAGTACTGAGTAGAGTCTCCTGTGCTATACAGTAGGTTCTCATCCGTTATTTGTTTTATATATGTGCTCCGTCACTAAGTCAAACAACTTAGTCCCAGGGACATAGCCCACCAGGATCCTCCATACATGGGAACTCCCAGGTAAGAATGCTAGAGTGGGTTACCATTTCCTTCTCCAGGGGAATCTCCCTAACCCAGGGATTGAACCTGCATCTCCTACACTAGCAGGCAGATTCTTTAACACTGAGCCACCAGGGAAACCCTATTTTGTATACAACAGTGTGTATAGGTCAATCCCAATCTCCCAATTTATCCCTCCTTCCCTTCCCCCCATGGTAACTATAAGTTTATTTTTCATTTCCATGATTCTATTTCTGTTTGCAAATATTAATAAGTTCATTTGTACCATTTTTTCCCGCATATAAGTAATATCATGTGATACTTGTCTCTGTCTGACTTCCTTCACTTAGTGTGATAATCTCCAGGTCCATCTATGTTGCTGCAAATGCATTATTTTGTTCTTTGTTATGACTGTTTGACATTCCATTGTATATATGTATCACATTTTCTTTATCCATTCATCTGTCGATGGACATTTAGATTGCTTCCATGTTGTGCTTTACTTTAAATGGTACATATTTAATTTTTTTGCCAGTGATGTTTAGATGCTTTATAAAGCTTTTTATTTTGTACTGTGGTATAACTGATTAACAAACAATGTTGTGATAGTCTCAGGTAAACAGAGAAGGGACTCAACCATATATATATATATGTATATAATGGTGTATATTTAATTTCAGTTACAAACATTCATTGCTGGCGTATAGAAATATAATCACTTTTGGCATATTGGCGTTGTAGCTTTCATTCAAGCTGACCTCACTTATTAATTCCAGTAGCTGTTTTGTAGATTTTTTAGGATTTTCTATATCGACTATGATAATACTTACAAGTGGAAGCAATTTTGTTTCTTCCTTTCTAACATGTATGTCTTTTATTTTTCTTGCCTTACTGCACTATCAATCCCTTATCAAGTGTGATGTCAGTTGCAGGATTTGTGTAGAAGCCATTTATCAAATTAAGGAGTCTATTCTTACTTTTCTGAGAATAGATAAATAGATAGGTCATAATCAGACTTTGAATTTCATCCAGTGCTTTTTCTTGTATCTACTGAGCTGGCCATATAGTTTTTCTTATTTAATCTGTTCATATGGTAAATTAAAATGAACAGTTTTTAAAGCATTGAATGTATTTGCATTCCTGGAATAATCTTCACTTGATCATAATGCATTGATATTATCCTTTTATGTATTTCTGATATTCAATTGACAAATTCTATATTTATATTCATGAGGGATATTGGTTTGTAGTTTTCTCTGCATACAATATCTTTGTCTGCTAGTCTCATAAAATGACTTAAGAAATGGTTGCTTCTCATCTATTTTCAGAAAAAGATTGTGTAATATTGGCATTATTTTTAACCAAAATCATCTGGTGGAATTTTGCAGTAAAGCCATCTTAGGCTTGATTTTTCTTTATAGAAAAGCTTTTAACTATAAATTAAGTCTCTTTAACAAGATATATAGTGATTCAGGTTATCTGTGGCTTGTTAAGTATACCTTTTAAAAAATTTGTCCTTTGATCCAAGTTGTTTAATTAATGGATATAAAGTTTTTCATCAGTTCAGTTCAGTCACTCAGTCGTGTCCGACTCTTTGCAACCCCATGAATCGCAGCACGCCAGGCCTCCCTGTCCATCACCAACTCCCGGACTTCACTCAGACTTACATCCATCGAGTCCGTGATGCCATCCAGCTATCTCATCCTCTGTCGTCCTGTTCTCCCTCTGGCCCCAATCCCTCCCAGCATCAGAGTCTTTTCCAATGAGTCCACTCTTCACAGGAGGTGGCCAAAGTACTGGAGTTTCAGCTTTAGCATCATTCCTTCCAAAGAAATTCCAGGGCTGATCTCCTTCAGAATGGACTGGTTGGATCTCCTTGCAGTCCAAGGGACTCTCAAGAGTCTTCTCCAACACCACAGTTCAAAAGCATTAATTCTTCGACACTCAGCCTTCTTCACAGTCCAACTCTCACATATTCCCTTATTAGCTTTTTAATGTCTGTGTGATTTGTAATGATGTGTCCTATTTCAATCTTTATATTGATATTCGGGGTTTCCCAGATAGGTCAGTGGTAAAGAATCCGTCTGCCAATGCAGGGGATGCAGGTTCAATCCCTGGGTTGGGAAGATCCCTTGGAGAAGGAAATGGAAACCCACTCCAGAATTCTTGCCTGGAAATTCCCATGGACAGAGGAGCCTGGCAGGCTACAGTTCATGGGATCACAAAGAGTCAGACATGACTTAGCAACTGAATAACAACAACAATTGGTATTTGAGATTTTTTTCCCCTTAATTAATCTGGGTAGAGGCTTATCAACTTTATTGATCTTAAAGAAGCAACTTTTTGTCTCATTTCCTGTCCCTATTATTTTTCTGTGTGCAATGCTATTGATTTCTGGTCTTTATTATTTCCTTTCTCTGCTTATTCTTTGTTTAGCTTTGTCTTTTCTTTTAATAGTTTCTTAAGGTGAGAGCTTAGATTGATTTGATTGATATAAAGATCTTCTGTTCTAATTAGTTTTTTACAGCTATATATTCCTTCTAAGGACTGTTTCAGCTCTACTGCACATATTTTGATATGCTGTGTTTTCATTCTATTCAAATATTTTTATAATCTTCCTTGTGACTTTGATGACAGGTTAAGTCCATTTGGTTCAGTTGCTCAGTCATGTCCAACCCTTTGTGACCCCATGGACTGCAGCATGCCAGGGTTCCCTATCCACCACCAACCCCCAAATCTTTTTCAAACTCACATCCATTGAGTCAGTGATGCCATCCAACCACCTCATCCTCTGTCATCCCCTTCTCCTCCTGCCTCCAATCTTGCTGAGCATCAGGGTCTTTTCCAGTGAATCAGTCCTTTGCACCAGGTGGCCAAAGTACTGGAGCTTCAGCTTCAGCATTAGTTTTTCCAGTGAATATTCAGGACTTATTTCATTTAGGATTGACTGGTTGGATCTCCTTGCAGTCCAAGGGACTCTCAGGAGTCTTCTCCAACACCGCAGTTCAAAAGCATCAATACTTTGGCTCTCAGCTTTCTTTATAGTCCAACTCTCACATCCATACATGACAACTGGAAAAACCATAGCCTTGACTAGATGGACCTTTGTCAGCAAAGTAATGTCTCTACTTTTTAATATGCTGTCTAGGTTTGTCATAGCCTTTCTTCCAAGGAGCAAGCATCTTTTTATTTCATGGCTACAGTCACCAGCTGCAGTGATTTTGGAGCCCAAGAAAATAAAGTCTGTCACTGTTTCCATTGTTTCCCCATCTATTTGCCATGAAGTGATAGGCCCAGATGCCATGATCTTAGTTTTTTGAATGTTGAGTTTTAAGCAACTTTTTCACTCTCCTCTTTCACGATAATCAAGAAGTTCTTTAGTTCCTGTTATGGCTCTCTGCCATAAGGGTGGTGTCATCTGCATACCTGAAGTTATTGAGATTTCTCTTGGCAATCTTGATCCCAGCTTGTGCTTCATCCAGCCTGGCATTTTGCACTGATATGCTCTGCATATAAGTTAAATAATCAGGGTGACAGTATACAGGCTTGACATACTCCTTTCCCTATTTGGTACCAGTCTGTTGTTCCATGTCCAGTTCTAAATGTTGCTTCTTGACCTGCATACAGAGTTCTCAGAAGGCATGTATGGTGGTCTGGTATTCACATCTCTTAAAGAATTTTCCACAGTTTGTTGTGATCCACACAGTCAAAGGCTTTGGCATAGTCAATAAAGCAGAAATAGATGTTTTTCTGGAACTCTCTTGCTTTCTCGATGATCCAGCGAATGTTGGCAATTTGATCTCTGGTTCCTCTGCCTTTTCTAAAACCAGCTTGAACATCTCGAAGTTCACAGTTCACGTATTGTTGAAGCCTGGCTTGGAGAATTTTGAGCATTACTTCGCTAGTGTGTGAGATGAGTGCAATTGTGTGGTAGTTTGAACATTCTTTGACTTTGCCCTTCTTTGGGATAGGAATGAAAACTGACCTTTTCCAGGCCTGTGGCCACTGCTGAGTTTTCCAAATTTGCTGGCATATCGAGTGCAGGACTTTCACAGCATCATATTTCAGGATTTAAAATAGCTCCACTGGAATTCCATCACCTCCACTAGCTTTGTTCGTAGTGATGCTTCCTAAGGCCCACTTGACTTCAAATTCCAGGATGTCTGATTCTAGGTGAGTGATCACACCATTGTGGTTATCTGGGTCATGAAGATCTTTTTTTGTATAGTTCTTCTGTGTNGATGATCCAGCGGATGTTGGCAATTTGATCTCTGGTTCCTCTGCCTTTTCTAAAACCAGCTTGAACATCTCGAAGTTCACAGTTCACGTATTGTTGAAGCCTGGCTTGGAGAATTTTGAGCATTACTTCGCTAGTGTGTGAGATGAGTGCAATTGTGTGGTAGTTTGAACATTCTTTGACTTTGCCCTTCTTTGGGATAGGAATGAAAACTGACCTTTTCCAGGCCTGTGGCCACTGCTGAGTTTTCCAAATTTGCTGGCATATCGAGTGCAGGACTTTCACAGCATCATATTTCAGGATTTAAAATAGCTCCACTGGAATTCCATCACCTCCACTAGCTTTGTTCGTAGTGATGCTTCCTAAGGCCCACTTGACTTCAAATTCCAGGATGTCTGATTCTAGGTGAGTGATCACACCATTGTGGTTATCTGGGTCATGAAGATCTTTTTTTGTATAGTTCTTCTGTGTATTCTTCCCACTCTTTCTTAATATCTTCTGCTTCTGTTAGGTCCATACCATTTCTGTCCTTTATTGAGCTCATCTTTGTATGAAATGTTCCCTTGGTATCTCTAATTTTCTTGAAGAGATCTGCCGGGGTCCTGCCCCAGTTGGATCCAGGGTATCCGAAGTGTGACTGCGTCAGTGAATGATTTAGAGAGAGATAAAGAAAGAATGTTGTAGATAAGAAAATAGAGGAGAAAAAGAGGCTGATATTCCTTGGTTTACACAGAAAACCAATAAAACCCCAAGACAAGGGACTTGCTCTGTTCACGGAGGCCACAGGCACCCTCCCGGTCTCCCAAGGGAGTGAAGACGCCAAGCGCCTTCCGGTTCATGTCTTAGAAGTCCAGGGAGGAAAGTGAATGCAGAGAGCCTGTATGCTCCAAGGGATCAGCCTGAAAAAGAGAGGGGGAGAGAGAAAGAAAGAAAAAAGAAAGACACGAGGTGACCAAGCTTTGGTGAGCAAGGTCCCTAACTTTATTTTCAAAAGGGACTTTTATACCTTGACTTATACATAGAGGGAAATGAAAGATGCAAGGTCATGCAGAATCAGCCCAAACACTCCAACAGTTTTGCCCTTATCAAAACCAGGATTTTTTTCTGCATATCTTTCCCACAAACGAAGTTGTGTACATTATCTTCTGGCCTTGGAGGCCTGTGGACATTTTATGACCCTCTTTTGATAAAGGCTGCTCAACCAAAAACTTATTTTCCCTTGAAATGTTTTTTCTTCATATTTCTAATCTACGTCAGCCTCAGAAAATATCAAACAGAGTTGCATTCTCACGGAGCAAAGGTGCAGCAAGTTACAACAAAGAAAGAACCAATTAGCTCAAAGGTCTGATGTGGTTAAATTCAAGGCTACTATTTTGTTTTTCTTACATTCCAACTATGTTTACTAATGCACTCCCAGGCATACAATGGATAAGAGATATAGGAACTTAGCAGCAAGCATTAGCTCAACAGTGAAATTCTACTCCAGCACTATTCTAATAGTTTTTAACTCTTCGAAAGGCTCTATATTTTTAGGCTTCCCGTGCCTCTCACAGTTGGGAGGCTGTGAATAATCATAAGCATAGCTGCAAGAGTCTGGATAAACCTGTCAGACAAGCTAGAATGCTAACAGAGGGGGTTTGAATTGAAATATTCCCCTTATGTCCAGGAGACTTACTAGCTAGAGCCCTAAGTTGATTTTCTCCAGAGAAAGGTGGTCAAGGATAGCCCCATGTTAATGTCAGAAGAGTTGGTGAAAGGCATAAAATAGTAAGATACACAGATTCTGGTTTGGGGGTAGATACTCAAGCAGGTCTAGGGCTCCCTCGATTCCTGAAGCCTTGCTTATCAGGTCTCTTCCACATGACCTTGTCATGGGTGGGATCTCCCGTGCTGGCTCCCAGCAGAGATCTCTAGTCTTTCCCATTCTAATGTTTTCTTCTATTTCTTTGCATTGATCACTGAGGAAGGCTTTCTTATCTCTCCTTGCTATTCTTTGGAACTCTGCATTCAGCTGGGTATATCTTTCATTTTCTCCTTTGCCTTTAGCTTCTCTTCTTTTTCGGTTATTTCTAAGGTCTCCTCAGACAACCATTTTGCCTTTTTGCATTTGTTTTTCTTGGAGATGGTCTTGATCACTGCCACCTGTACAGTGTCACAAACCTCCATTCATAGTTCTTCAGGCACTCTCTCTATCAGATCTAATCCCTTGAATCTATTTGTCACTTCTACTGTACAATCATAAGGGATTTGATTTAAATCATACCTGACTGATCTAGTGGTTTTCCCTATTATTTTAAATATAAGTCTGAATTTTGCAACAAAGAGTTCATGATCTGAGCCACAGTCAGCTCTTGGTCTTGTTCTTGCTGACTGTATAGAGCTTCTCCATCTTCCAGTACAAAGAATACAATCAATCTGATTTTGGTGTTGACCATCTGGTGAGGTCCATGTGTAGAGTCTTCTCTTGTGTTGTTGGAAGATGGAGTTTGCTGTGACCAGTGTGTTTTCTTGGTGAAATTCTGTTAGCCTTTGCCTGGGTTCCATTTGTGCTCCAAGGCCAAGTTTGCCTGTTACTCTGGGTATCTCTTGACTTCCCACTTTTGCATTCCAGTCCCCTGTGATGAAAAAGACTTTTTTTTTCTGTGTTAGTTCTAGAAGGTATTGCAAGTCATCATAGAACTGTTCAACTTCAGCTCTTCGGCATTACTGGTCAGGGCATAGACTTGGATTATTGTGAAATTGAATGGTTTGCCTTGGAAATGAACATAGATCATTCTGTCATTTTTGAGATTGCACTTAAGCATTGCATTTCAGACTCTATTGTTGACTATGAGGACTACTCCATTTCTTCTAAGGGATTCTTGCCCACAGTAGTAGATATAATGGTCATCTGAATTAAATTCACCCATTCTGGTCCATTTCACCTCGCTGATTCCTAAAATATCGATGGTCACTCTTGCCATCTCCTGTTTGACCACTTCCAATTTACCCTGATTTATGGACATAACATTCCAGGTTTCCATGCAAAATTGCTCTTTACCACATTGGACTTTACCTCTATCACCAGTCACACCCACCACTGGGCGTTGTTTTCACTGTGGCTCCGTCTCTCCATTCTTTCTGTAGTTGTTTCTCCACTCTTCTCCAGTAGCATATTGGCACCTACAGACACGGGAGTTCATCTTTCAGTGACATATCTTTTTGTCTTTTCATACCGTTCATGGGGTTCTCAAGGAAAGAATACTGAAGTGGTTTGCCATTCCCTTCTCCAGTGGACCATGTTTTGTCAGAACTCTCCACCATGACCTGTCCATCTTGGGTGGCCCTACACGGCATGGCTCATAATTTCATTGAGTTAAACAAGGCTATGATCCATTTGATCAGTTTGGTTAGTTATCTGTGACTGTGGTTTTCATTCTGTCTACCCTCTGATGGATAAGGATAAGAGGCTTATGGAAGCTTCCTGATGGGAAAGGCTGACTGTAGGGGAAACTGAGTCTTGTTTTGGTGGGCAGGGCCATGCTTGGTAAATCTTTGAACCAACTTTCTGTTGATGGATGGGGCTGTGTTCCCTGCCTGTTGTTTGGCTTGAGGCCACACTATGGTAGGGGTAATGATAGTAATGGTGACCTCCTTCAAAAGGACTCGTGCAAGCACTGTTGTATTCAGTGTTCCTGGCCCCACACCAGGCCAGTGTTGACCCATGCCTCCACTGGAGACTCCTGGACACTCACAGGTTAAATAGAATTGTATTATTTAATTTCTAAATGTTTGTGACTTTTCCAGATATCTTTCTGCTGTTGATTTCTAGTTCTCTTCTTTGAACTAGAGACCTGGTCAGAGAACATACTTTATATTATTTCAATTCATTTAAATTTGTCAGGATTTTTTATGCCCAAAATATGACCCATCTTGTCAGTGTTCCACTTGAAAAGATAATGTATGTTATACTATTGTTAGGTGGCATGTTCTGTGAATGTCTTGAGTAGGTTAAGCTGGTTGATATTGTTCAATCTTCTATTTCCTTGGTAATTTTCTGTCAACTTGTCCTACCTATTACTGAGATAGGAAAGCTGAAATCTCCTATTATAATTTTGGATTTATCTTTTCTCTTGTTATTCTATCAGTTTTCACTTCATGTATTTTGAAGTTTGTGAGTATACATCTCTTTAAGAGTGTCATGTGCTCTTGATGAATGAACCCCTTTATTTATTATGCTCACTTTAGCTTTTTTTGATTAGCATTTACATAGTATGTCCTTTTCCATCATTTTACTTTTAAGTTCCTTAGATAAATGTTCATATTTAAAGCTGATTTCTCATAAAAGCATCTAATTTGAATCTTGCTTTTTTAATCCACTTTAATAATTTCTTTTAATTGATATATTTTTCATTTATATTTAATACAATTATTGTCATGTTTGGACTTAAATCTGTCATTTTAATACTCATTTTTTATTTGTTTCATATATCGCTTTGCTCCTTTTTTCATCTGATTTTAAACTGAATAATTTTTATTCAATTTTATCTCTAGTATTGGCTTATTATTTAGACTGCTTTAAAAGATATTTAGTAGATACCCTTAAGTTTGCAATATACATCTTTATTTATTACAGGCGACCTTCAAATAATATTATAAGGCTTCATGTACATATAAACCTTCAATTCCTCCTTCCCATCTTCTGTTCTGCCATTGTCATACATTTTACTTTTACACATGCAATAACACCACAATGCTTTCCTACTATTTCTGTTTTAGAGAGTTAATTATATCTTGTTTCAGAGAATATTTGGTTTTCAGTGTTTCCATACGATGTGTCGGTTGTATTTTTCCCCTTCCACTTCCTTTTCTCCCTTTTCCTCTCCTTGTCTCTCTACTCAAATTCTCCACCTGTTCATGCATGTTGTTCACTAACCCACTAGAGCTTTTAAATATTAATCACAATCATTTCCTCCCTTATAGTAACAACATCAAAATTGTCTCTGAGTTTGATTCTGTTGATAACTTTGGCTCTTAAAACTGAGCTGGTTTTTCTTGGTTTTTTTTTTGTCTGTCTCATAATTTTTGTTGAGTGTTAGACATCATGTGGAAAATAATAGAAAGTAAATTAAATACCATATAGGTCTGGAAAAAAGATATGCCTTTTCTCCCAAGCCTTTAGTGTGAGCTTGAGTCGACTGACTTAACTTAGTAATAAGTTAAGTTGAGTTGAGTTTTATTATACTTATGTCCATTTTCAGCACATTATTAACTTCAAATTTCTCTAACACAATGGTTCTCAACAAGGAGTTATTTTTGCCTCCAAGGAAATTTTAACAATGTTTAGAGATATTTCTGATTGTCACAACTAGAGGAAGTGGATAATACTGAAATCTAGTGTGTGGAGGCCAAGGATAGTGCTAAATATCTTGCAATGCATAGGACAGGGCTTCCCAGATGGCTCAGTGGGTAAAGAATCCACCTGCAAAGCAGGAGATGCAAGCAGATGTGGGTTCGATCCCTGGATTGGGAAGATCCCCTGAGGGAGGCCATGGCAGCCCACTCCAGGATTCTTGCCTGGAGAATCCCATGGACAGAGGAGCCTGGTGGGCTACAGTCCATAGCGTTGCAAAGAGTCAGACATGACTGAAGTGACTACATACACACACACACACAGAAGAGCCAAGAATTATGTGGCCCAAATGTCAGCAGTGACATTGCTAAGAAACTCTGGTCTAACTTTGCCTTAAGCTTAGGGTGTCAGGTAACCTGCCCTTATTTTTCATCCTTCCTTATTTGTCTGTGCCTTAAAGAGGATCCCTTTCAATGCTCTTGCCTCTCATCTGAAAGAAGATAAATGTTGCTTGTCACTTGGGGCTTGCTACCCTGGTGGTGGGAGATGGGCAGATAGGTGCAGGTGGTTTCTTCATTCTCCTGCCTCACTATCGGCCTAGGAAAGTCCTGGATTTTGGTTTCAGTTTGGGGAGTCTCTCAGTGATCCTCTTCCCACTTCCCCTGGCAGCCAAACTCTACCTTGTATCTTTGAGCAGTCTCGTGTAGACAAGAGTTTCCCATCCTCCTCCAGGAGCAGGAGAACTCTCCTGGTGTTGGTGTAGGATACTGGACCCAGGAGAGCCTCCTGGCCAGAGGTAGAGACATGTCTTCTTAACTCCTTCCCCACGTGCTGAGGGTGTCAGGGTTTGCTGCTTACCTTCAGGAGCTCAAGGCTCTTGCTCCACAGGAACTGCTCCTTCTTCCAGGTCTTCGACCCCCCAATCTTACCCATAAGATGAACATCCAGAGCTCATGGAGATGTGAAATCAATGTCACTAATGTACGTGACCCA
>SJYA01003603.1:0-75170 GCA_006410615.1 Neotragus moschatus | reverse complement strand
AGTAGTAGATACAATGGTCATCTGAGTTAAATTCACCCATTCTAGTCCATTTTAGTTCACTGATTCCTAGAATGTCGACAATCACTCTTGCCATCTCTGGTTTGACCACTTCCAATTTGCCTTGAATCATGGACCTGACATTCCAGGTTCCTATGCAATATTACTCTTTACAGCATCGGACCTTGCTTCTATCACGAGTCCCATCCACAGCTGGGTTTTTTTTTTTTTTTTTGCTTTGGCTCCATCCCTTCATTCTTTCTGTAGTTATTTCTCCCCTGATCTCCAGTAGCATATTGGGCACATACTGACCTGGAGAGTTCCTCTTTCAGTATCCCNTACAGCATCGGACCTTGCTTCTATCACGAGTCCCATCCACAGCTGGGTTTTTTTTTTTTTTTTTGCTTTGGCTCCATCCCTTCATTCTTTCTGTAGTTATTTCTCCCCTGATCTCCAGTAGCATATTGGGCACATACTGACCTGGAGAGTTCCTCTTTCAGTATCCCATCATTTTGCCTTTTCATACTGTTCATGGAGTTCTCAAGGCAAGAATACTGAAGTGGTTTGCCATTCCCTTCTCCAGCGGACCACATTCTGTGAGACCTCTCCACCGTGACTCGCCTGTTTTGGGTTGCCGTGAGGGCATGGTTTAGTTTCACTGAGTTAGACAAGGCTGTGGTCCTATTGTGATTAGATTGACCAGTTTTCTGTGAGTATAGTTTCAGTGTGTCTACCCTCTTATGCCCTCTTGCAACACCTACCATCTTACTTGGGTTTCTCTTACCTTGGGCGTGGGCTATCTCTTCACAGCTGCTCCAGCAATGTGTAGCTGCTGTTCCTTACCTTGGATGAGGGGTATCTCCACACCATCGCCCTTCCTGACCTTCAATGTGGGATAGCTCTTCTAGGCCTTCTTGCGCCTGCACAGCCACAGCTCCTTGGATGTTGGGTTGTTCCAATAACTTTATTTTTTAGAGGAATTTAATACCTTTCTCACAAATGATGTTGTGTACATTATCTTCTGGCTTTGGAGGCCTGTGAACATTTTAAGAGCCTCTTTTGATAAAGGCTGTTTAACCATAAAACTTGTTTTCCCTTGAAGTGTTTTTTCTTTATATTTCTAATCTATGTCAGCCTCAGAAAGTATCCAATAAAGTTACATTTTCACGAAGCAAAGGTGCAGTAAGTTACAACAAAGAAAGAACCAATTATCTCAATAGTCTGATGTGGTTAGTTTCAAGGCTACTATTTTGTTTTTCTTACAATTGAGCTATGTTAACAAGTGTACTGTAGGTGCACAGTGGATAAGAGATATGGGAAATTAGCAAAAAGCATTGGCTCAACAGCGAAATCTTACACCAACACTACTCTAATAACTTTTAACTCTTTGAAAAGCTCTTTGATTTAGGCTTCCCGTGCCTCTCACAGTTTGGGGGCTGTAAACAATCACATGCATAGTTGTAATCTCGGTACGGCAAGTTAGAGAGCCATTAGAGGGGTTTTTGGATTGAAACACTCTTATTATGTCCAGAAGACTTATTACCTAAAAAGCTCTAAATTAACTTTTTCCTGAAAAAGTTGGTGGCGGGACAGCCCCCTGTTAATGTCAGATGAGTAGGTGAAGAGCATAAAATAGTAAAGCAGGCAGACTTAGATTTGGGGATAGATACTCGAGAAAATTCAGTGAGGCTCCCTTAAGGCCTTACTCGCCTTTGCCTGTCGGACCCCTTAACCTCATGACCTTTGCCACAGGCAAGACTCCTCGTGCTTACTCTCGGCATCTCTCCCCGTTTTTTTTTTTTTTTTTAATTTTTTAAAACAGCCAGATGTAGCTCAGTTGCGAGCTTCTGAATGCTCTGCCAAAGAATCCTGACAATACAAGGAAAAATGATTATGAGGACCAAAATGAGAGCACCCACAGCATCATAGCAGAAAGTAGTAGACAGAATGTTCTTTCCAGAAATGAAGTTAGAGAATGTATGGAAAAAGTCATTGGCTGCTCCTGCAGCAGTAAAGTCTAATCGAGAGTTTTCCATGGTGTGTATCTGATTATAAGGTTTCCCTAAGTCTAAACTAATATCTGAGCTATTCCAGACACCTAAAATGACTTTTCAACATATTGAGCAGTATGCACTTGTTGAGTTAATGATATTGCTGCCAAAGTAACAATAATATTAACAGCTGTTTTTTATTAAATCTGAATTCCCTAAGATTAGTAAGCCCACAAATCATCTTTGATAGCATTAAATCTTGTAGTTGTTTTATCATAGCAAGACCATAATTATTGTATCCATGAGTAGTTACAGTTACAGGCACTATAATATAGGGTCGATGTTTTAACACCACAAAAAAGCAAACATTATATTGAGGAGTTAAGCAAGATGAAACCATACATTGTTCACAAGTCACTGCATTAGGTCCATTTGTACATTAAGTGTTCCGGAATCACTGGCAAAGAGATAAACATAAGGAGAGAGTAGACAAGCCAAAATAAGAGTCATTTTCTGGTTGGAGTTTGCACTGCAGCAGCTGTCAGTCCTGCTGGGATCTTGATATTTATCTTTCCTCTTCTACTGGCCTGCGAGGCACACTGGGTCCCATCAATTAGGCTGGCGCCACCTGCGGTTCCCAGTGCGAGGCTGTTCTGTGTGGCAGCGATGGCAGAGGAGTGCCCTTTTTCTTTTTTGTGGTCGTGGCGGTGGAGGAACCAGGTGCGTGGGGGACTTCAACATGACGATTCAGCCTGCCCAGGATCCAAATTGGCGAATCTGCGTCCTGTGGAAAAAATACAAGCACTCCCTCGATCCGCAGTTAATATTGGTCGGGACCTTTTCATTATTTGGAGATGAGGTCCTTCTACTTTATCAACGGCTTTACATTCTGTTGTTCCAGACGAATCAGCATATAGATTATTTATTACAAAGAGAGCATGTTGTAAAATCTGATGGGGGAAAACTATAGTTAAATTCTCCTTCCTTAATTTTTGAATTAACAAAGCATGTGAGGGTAAATGATGCAAAATTTGACCACAATAGTTTCTTATAGCAATCTGTCAATTTTTATCAAACATTAAAAGAGCATCAAGTTGTTTTCTGTTATATGGAATTACAATTTTTGATGGCTGTTTATCAAACAATTTAATACTCTGCTTTTTTCTCTTTAATATCAAAGTAGCTATCAACCCTGGACAAGAAGCCACTGCTTTTTTAGCTTGAGTAAGAAGATGGTCCCACTCTAGGGGGCCACTTTGCCATAAAACTATTTTTTTGTCTGGCTATCCCCATTACACCTACAGAGGTTCTATGGCAAAGGAATTTTCAAGCAGTTGTCAATTTAATTTTTAAAATTTGTGTTTAGAGACATAAATTTAGGGATATGTTAATTTAGGTCTAATGTTTAGTTTAGGCCTCTGTATAAATTTAAATAATAAATGTATAGCCTCTTTATCTCATTTAGGTATACAGATATACCCAAATGCAAAATATATTCATTTATGTATTTATATATGACAGCAAGTATAAACTCACTGACATATATATAAATCAATATACTTGAATTAATCTTCATAGTTAATTTATTAATTAATATATATTACAGTAATACAACATGCACACAACACCAACCAACACAAACCAGTGTACTGTAATAATATATGTCATAGACGTATAATTGTACAGTATATGTAATATACATTATCACAGTACATTAATCTATACCAATTAATATCAGCCACATACACATTATATTACTGGAATATATATTATATATAGTATAAAACATATATTTAATATCCATATACAGTATACATATTAATTTACATACAAATTAATTAAGCATAGATCTATAAATAGAATTAGGTATAACTATTATATTTTATTTATACCCACACCTAATTAGGCAAACTGTAATTAGGCAAATATATTTATACTATGTATTTATAACAATATATAAAATATTGTTAATTGTACCACCTGTTGATAACTAAGAAATTGAAAAAAACCCTTTTCTGAGCATCTCCTATTTGAGACAGCACGTCCCTCCCCCAAAGGGTAAAGGGGAGTGTAAGAACTACATAAGGTTGGAAAGTTCCACAGGTATCCTCAAACCACCAATCTAATATTTTTGAACTTTTAACTACTGTGGGGGCTTGAGGGCAAATGAAACAAAATTTGACCCCTGAAATCTATTAGGGCAACTTGTCTATCATCATTATTTTGTAAAAGACTTGTAGTTGATCTTTATGAATGGAATTAATATATTTGTTACTTCTTTTTTTAAAAGTTCTATACTTTTTTTTTCTTTTTATAATTATTTGTGCCACCAAGCTGGGATAAAATAAAACTATTTTTCTTGGGGTCACTGGCAGATGGAACCAATGGGCCTTCTTGTCACAAACATCCTGGTTTCTGGCAAGAATAATTTAATCTTATCTTTTGGTAATATTAATTCTAATTAATTGATCATTTAAAGCCTCATCTATTTTAACAAGAGACAACACTGTCTCACTAGTCAACTTTCCCTTAGAACTGGGATTGGGATTGTTTTTTAAGCAATCAAGCAAAAGGATTTAAATCTGCAGTAGTCATTTTTAAACGTGGGCATATCTAATTAATATCCCTTAATAATTTCTGGAAATCATTTAAAGTTAGTAAACAGTCTCTCTGCAGCTTCAAAGGGGCATTATCAGTTTTTAAAACTTTTGGCAGACTTAAATATAAGAAGCAAGTAAAGAGGTGTTGTACAACATCTTTATAAGGTTCTCCAGTTATCCTTCCATAACCTAAATCTGGTCTATAGCTTTTTAGATGACAAGCAACCATCTAATCTTTGTTTGAATATTTCTAGTAATGGGAAACTCACTACTCTCTAAGGTTTTAATCTTTTCCTCACCTTTTTTATTCACCTTTTTTCTGTAGCACTCCCACTGTAGCACATACCACTTTTTCTAATCCCACCAACTCATTTTCAGTAGTATGTGTTGGCCAGGAGCTGGGCCAGTCTTGCCCAGCAATGCAAGAGACATCCTGTCTAGTGTCTACTAGCCCTGACATTTTATTTCTTCAAGTTAAAAGATCTTATAAAAGCCTAGAAGCTGTAATTTCCTGCACCCAAAAAGCTAGATCACTAGATTCAAATCCTCTGGGGCCCCTAGCTTGAGAAGTCAATGTTTTTTCTGTCTAATAAGGTAAAAGCAAAAGCTGTGTTATTTTTTTACCTTTATTAATTTGCAAAGTTTTAGCAGAGGGCGAGATCAAAACTTTAATTTCTCCAGTATAATCAGAATTTACTACACCAGACACCACCAAAATTGTTTGAAAAGAAAGCAAGCTATGCCCTAGCACAAGTCTTAACAATGTCCTCAGGCAGGGGGCCAGCCACTCCCGTTGGAATCGGAGTAACCGGCACGTCGAGGGTTAATATTGTTACCAAGTTTCCTTTTCGCTCAGCTTCTCTCCTAGCCTGAGTGAGGCCCCTCTGAGGTGGATTTTCTCTGAGGAGCACGCTCTGTATAATGTGCATGTGTCTGCTTTCAAAGTTACTTTGTTTAAAAAACTTTTTATCTTTTTCAGCCTTAGGCAATGTTCTGGGAGGTTTTAGAGGCAAAGTGGGGAATTTTTAAGCCCTGGGGAGGTGCAAGCAGAGGTTGCAGTGGTCGCCTTAAATAAGATAAATTTTTAAAGGTTTGGTTTTTGTAGAGGGGGAGGGGGCCACTGCGTCCTGCAAGCACTCTGCTTCCTCTGGAGGAAGAACACAGTCTCCCTCTTTTTGTTTGCCAATAGCAGAAAATATGATCTGTGTAGAAGGTGGAAACCCACTACCATCCACCCCTATAGCCTGTCTCATAGGCTATGTAACAGCCTCATGACAGGGATGCAGAACATTTTAAATGATATTTCACAGAGCAAAAGCATCTACAGGAACTTTTTGTGGCTTATGCAAAGTATAATAAGTTTTTAGCTGTTTTGCTAGCTTCATCCAAATATCTAAATTAACAGTGCCCTTTTCTGGAAACCAAGGACATTGTTCTTATACAAATTTAAAAGGAATTGAACACTAGCTTTTTTAACTTTAATTTTTGTTTTGTTTAACAGTTGTAAAATTAGTTCTATAACGAGTTGTCAGTCTTTTGACTCATTGTTACCCATGTCAGATAATTAAGACTTATAGAAAAGTCTGCCTTGTCAAAGTTTTACCTTAGCCAAGGGGGGTTTTGTTTTCAACCCGAAAAAAGCAGGTTTCTTTCAACCTCTAGAAAACTGGTTTTCTCTTGAACTCTCTAACACTTCCCACTCCTCCTCACCCTGTCTATCCTACAGGGGGATCTGCAGCACCCTGAGTGGGGTCCTATCCATCCCGAACACTCAACCTTGGGGGAGCAACCGAAATTACTCTGGGGAGAGTGATTGAATCACTCTGGAGGTAGCAACAGAGAGTGCTCCGGGGTGAGCAATAGCTCTGAAGAAACTACCTTCCAATAGCCTGTTCTGGGCACCACATGCTGGAGTCCAGCCCTGGTGGATCTAGGGAATTCGAAGGGTGGACAGAGTCAGCGAGGAGAGATTTATTTAATTAAAAATATAAGAATAGATTAGAAAAGAATAGTGTAGTAAGAAAATTATTGGAGAAAAGAGGCTGAATAACTTGGTTTACGTGGAGAACTAATAAAACCTCAAGACAAGAGGTTTGCACCATCTACGTCAGGCCACCAGCGCCCATTTGAATAGTGGATGGTGCCCCGCCTTGGGATCCCTCTCGCTTGGGTCTTAGAAGCCAGGACAAGTAAGTAGACATGGTGAGCCTCCACGCCTCAGATGGGAATTCAGCCAGAAAATAGAGTAAAGAATACACGAGGATAGCAAGCTGCTTCGGTAAGCGAGGCCCAATAACTTTACTTTTTAAAGGACTTTTATATCTTTCTCACAAATGATGTTGTGTACATTATCTTCTGGCCTTGGAGGCCTGTGAACATTTTAAGAGCCTCTTTTGATAAAGGCTGCTTAACCATAAAACTTGTTTTCCCTTGAAGTGTTTTTTCTTTATATTTCTAATCTATGTCAGCCTCAGAAAGTATCCAATAAAGTTACATTTTCACGAAGCAAAGGTGCAGTAAGTTACAACAAAAAAAGAACCAATTAGCTCAATAGTCTGATGTGGTTAGTTTCAAGGCTACTATTTTGTTTTTCTTACAATTGAGCTATGTTAACAAGTGTACTGCAGGTGCACAGTGGATAAGAGATATGGGAAATTAGCAACAAGCATTGGCTCAACAGCGAAATCTTACACCAACTCTACTCTAGTAACTTTTAACACTTTGAAAAGCTCTTTGATTTAGGCTTCCCGTGCCTCTCACAGTTTGGGGGCTGTAAACAATCACATGCATAGTTGTAATCTGGGTAGGGCAAGTTAGAGAGCCATCAGAGGGGTTTTTGGATTGAAACATTTTTATTATGTCCAGGAGACTTATTACCTAAAAAGCTCTAAATTATTTCCAAAAAAGTTGGTGGCAGCAAAGCCCCCTATTAATGTCAGAAGAGTAGGTGAAAAGCATAAAATAGTAAAGCAGGTAGACTCTGATTTTGGGGGAATAGATACTCGAGAAAATTCAGTGAGGCTCCCTTAAGGCCTTACTCGCCTTTGCCTGTCGGACCCCTTAACCTCATGACCTTTGCCACGGGCGAGACTCCTCGTGCTGGCTCCCAGCAATTGAGGTTTCCTCTTCAGTGCTGACATGGATCTTGGGGTTCCTCTGGAGTCCCCACAGGGGAGTCTCGAGGGCAGACATACACATACGCTTTCGTCCCGAGCTGTAGAAGCAGTGCCAGGCTTCCCTTAGAGTTGACACAGAGATCTGTGGCCTTCCCTTGAGGTGCCACAGGGCTGTCACATGTGCCATCATGGTGTGAGTCGATACTGGGAGTGACAGTCGAGGCAGTGCAGGGAAATCAGGTTCATCTGGAGTGGCCTGAAGTATGTGGGGGTCTTTTGGAATGGTGACACGACCCCTGGAGTGCCTCTCGAATCTTCTTTTGAGAGCACCTCTTCCTGAAATGCGACGGGAATGCCAGGAATACTCTCCTGACGAAGCAGGGAAAGGAAGCCTCATCTCAATCCGAGGAAGGGACAACTGGGCTCCTCTTGAGTGTGGAGGGACCCTCGGTGTTCCTCTCGAGTGGAGACAGGTATGTCAGGGAACTTCTTGTGTTGCAGCAAGGGTGTGCAGGATCATTTCGAGGTCCAAGAGGGGAGCTGTGATTTCCCTGGAGATGCTGCAGTGGAAAAGGGCCTCATCTCGCTTGGAGGAGAGAATCTCCTGCTTTTTCTTGAGTTGCAGCAGGTCCCTCTCGAGTTATGATGGGGACCTCAGGGACCCGCTCGTGTGCCCTCAGCAAAAGCCAGTCTCCATGTGAGTTGCAAGGGGCCTCTCAGGATCCTTCTCGAGTCAATGCCGGGTCCCAAGTCTTCATCTGGAGCTGAGGCCGGAACCTGAGGTTTCCTCTCCACTGCTGACATGGACCATGGGGTTTCCCAGGAGTTTCCACAGGGGAGTCAGACCTCATCTCAAGGGGGGAAATGCACGTCCTTTTTCCTCCTGGGCTGTAGCAGCAGTGTCAGTCTTCCCATCTGGTTGACACAGGGGTCTATGGCTTTCCCTCGAGGTGCCACAGGGCTGTCACACTTGCCACTGTGGTGTGAGTCAATACTCAGGGTGACAGTCGAGGCAGCACAGGAACATCAGGCTCATCTGGAGTGGACTGAGACATTTTGGGGTCTTTTGGAATGGTGGCATGACTCCTGGACTGCTTCTCAACTTTCCTGTTGAGAGCACCTCCTCCTGAGATGCGACGGGAACATAGGGAACACTTTCCCAACCAAACAGAGAAAGGAACCCTCACCTCGAGATGAGAAGGTTACAACGGGGCTCCTCTTGAGTTGTGGCGGGACTCTCAGTATTCCTCTTGAATGGAGAAGTGTATGTCGGGGAACTTCTCGAGTTGCAGCAAGGGTGTGAAGGACCCTTTCGAGGTTCAAGAGTGGAGGTGAGATTTCTCTGGAGATGCCGCAGTGGAAAAGTACCTCATCTGGCCTGGCAGGCAGAATCTCCTGGTTTTTCTCGAGTTACAGCAGGTCCCTCTTGAGTTACGGCGTGGATCTCACAGACCCACTCATGTGGCCTCAGGAAAGGCCAGTCTCCATGCGAGTTGTGAGGGGCCTCTCAGGATTGCTTTCCAGTCAGTGCTGAGTTCTAAGTCCTCGTCTGAAGCTGAGTCTGGAAACTGAGGTTTCCTCTCCAGTGCTGACATGGATCTTGGGGTTCCTCTGGAGTCTCCATAGGAGAGTCAGGACTCGTCTTGAGTGGAGACATGCACGTCTGCTTTCCTCCCCAGCTGTAGCATCAGTGTCAGTCTTCCCGTGGAGATGACACAGGGAACTGTGGCCTTCAATTGTGGTATCACAGGGCTGTCACATGTGCCACCATGGTGTGAGTCGATATTTGGGGTGACAGTCGAGTCAGTGAAAAGAATTCAGGCTCATCTGAAGTGGACTGAGACATTTGACAGTCTTATGGAATGGTGACACCACCCCTGGAGTGAATCTTGAAATTCCTGTTGAGAGCCCCACCTCCTGAGATGCAACGGAAATGCAGGGAATCCTTTAACGATGAAGCAGGGAAAGGAACACTCTCCTCGAGCAGAGGAGGGGACAACGGGGCTTCTCTTGAGTTGTGGCAGGACCCACAGTATTCCTCTCGAGTGGAGACAGGTATGTCGGGGATCTTCTTGAGTTGCAGCAAGGGTGTGAAAGAACCTTTCGAGGTCCAAGAAGGGAGGTGTGATTTTCGTTGAGATGCCGCAGTGGAAAAGGGCCTCATCTCTCCTGGAGGGGATAATCTCCTGGTTTTACTTGAGTTGCGACAGGTCCCTCTTGACTTACGATGTGGACCTCAAGGACCCAATCAAGTGGCCTCAGGAAAGGCTAGCCTCCATGCAAGTTGCAAGGGCCCTCTTGGGATCCTTCTCCAGTCGGTGCCAGGTCCTAAGTCCTCTTCTGGAGCTGAGGCCAGAACCAGAAGTTTCCTTTCCAGTGCTGACATGGATCTTGGGGTTCCTCGGGAGTCTCCAAAGGGGAGTCAGGCCTTGTCTCGAGTGCAGACATGCACGTCTGCTTTCCTGCCGAGCTGTAGAAGCAGTGTCAGGTTTCACGTTGAGTTGACACAGGGATCTGTGGCTTTCCCTTGAGGTGCAACAGGGCTGTCACACGTGCCACCTTGGTGAGAGTCGATACTCAGTGTGACAGTCAAGGCAGTGCAGGGAAATCAGGTTTATCTCGAGCAGACTGTGACTTTTGCGGGACTTTGGAATGGTGTCATGACCCCTGGAGTGCCTCTCGAATTTCCTGTTGAAAGCGCCTCCTTCTGACGTGCGATGGGAAGGCAGGGAACCATTTCCCAATGAAGGAGGGAAAGAACCCTCATCTCGAGCTCAGGAGGGGACAACGGGGCTTGTCTTGAATTGTGATGGGACCCTCGTTGTTTCTCTCGAGTGGAGACGGGTATGTCGGGGAACTTCTTGAGTTGCAGCAAGGGTGTTAAAGACCCTATCGAGGTCCAAGAGGGGAGGTGTAATTTCCCTCGAGATGCTGCAGTGGAAAAGGGCCTCATCTCTCCTGGCTAGCAGAATTTCCTGGTTTTTCTCGAGTTGTGGCAGGTCCCTTTTGAGTTACAGTGGGTATCTCAGGGACCCACTTGTGTAGCCTCAGGAAAGATCAGTCTACATGTGAGTTGCGGGGGGCCTCTCAGGATCCCTCTGGAGTCAGTGCCACTTCCTAAGTCTTCATCAGGATCTGAGGCCGGAACCTGAGGTTTACTCTCCAGGGCTGATATGGATCTTGAGGTTCTTCTGGAGTGTCCACAGGGGACTCAGGCTTCTTCTAGAGTGGAGACATGCACGTCTGCTTTTCTCCAGATATTTAGAAGCATTGTCACTGTTCCTGTCGAGTTGACACAGGGATCTGTGGCTTTCCCTCAAGGTCCCACAGGGCTCTCACATGTGCCATCATTGTGTGAGTTGATACTCGGGTGACAGTCGAGGCATTTCAGGGAAATCAGGTTCATCTGGAGTGGACTGAGACATATGGGGGTCTTTTGGAATTGTGGAAAGACCCCTGTAGTGCCTCTCGAATTTCCTGTTGAGAGCGCCTCCTCTGGAGCTGCGACAGGAACGCATGGAATCCTTTCCCAACTAAGCAGGAAAAGGAACCCTCATCTTGAGCTCAGGAGGGGACAGTGGGCCTCCTCTTGAGTTGTGGGAGGACACTTGGTGTTCATCTCAACTGGAAACGGATATGTCGGGGAACTTCTTGAGTTGCAGCAAGGGTGTGAAGAACCCTTTGGAGGTCCAAGTGGGGAGGTGTCATTTCGCTCGAAACAGTGCAGTGGAAAAGGGCGTCATCTAGCTTGGAGGGGAGAATCTCCTGGTTTTTCTCGAGTTAAAGCAAGTCCCTCTCAAATTACGAAGGGGAACACATTTACCCACTGCTGTGGCCTAAAGAAAGGCCAGTCTCCATGCAAGTTGCGAGGGGCCGCTCGGGATTCCTCTCCAGTCGGTGCCGGGTCTGAAGTTTTCATCTGGAGCTGAGGCCAGAACCAGAACTTTCCTCTCCAGTGCTGACATGGATCTTGGGGTTCCTCTGGAGTCTCCACAGGGGAGTCAGGCCTCATCATGAGAGGAGAGATACACGTCCACTTTCCTCCCGAGCTGTAGCAGCAGTGTCAGTCTTCCTGTCGAGTTGACACAGTGATCTGTGGCTTTCAATCGAGGTGCCACAGGGCTGTCACACGTGACTCCATGGTGTGAGTTGATCATCAGGGTGACAGTCGAGCAGTGCTGGGAAATCAGGTTTATCTGGAGCGGACTGAAACATTTGGGGGTCTTTTGGAATAGTGGCATGACGCCTGAAGGGCCTCTCGATTTTCCTATTGAGAGTGCCTCCTCCTGAGATGTGACAGGAATGCCGGGAATCCTTTCCCAATGAAGCAGGGAACGGAACCCTCATCTCGAACTGAGGAGGGGACAACGGGGCTGCTCTTGAATTGTGGGGGGACCTTCAGTGATCCTCTCGAGTGGAGATGGGTATGTCGTGGAACTTCTTGAGTTACAACAAGTGAGTAAAGGACCATTTCGAGGTCGAAGAGGGGAGGTTGATTTCCTTTGAGACGCCGTAGCGGAAAAGGGCCTCATCTCACTTGGAGGGGAGAATCTCCTGGCTTTTTCGAGTTGCAGCAGGTCCCTCTCGAGTTATGATGGGGACCTCAGGGACACGCTCGTGTGGCCTCAGGAAAGGCCAGTCTCCATGCGAGTTGCTAGGGGACTCTGGAGATCCCTCTCCAGTCAGTGTCGGGTCCTAAGTCCTCGTCTGGAGCTGAAGCCAAAACCTGAGGTTTCCTCTCCAGTGCTGACATGGATTTTGGGGTTCCTGTGGAGTCTCCACAGGAGAGTCAGGTCTCGTTTTGAGTGGAGACATGCATGTCCGCTTTCCTCCCTAGCTTTAGAAGCAGTGTCAGGCTTCCTGTGGAGTTGACACAGGGATCTGTGCTTTCCCTTCGAGGTGCAACAGAGCTGTCACACATGCGACTGTAGTGTGAGTTGATACTCTGGGTGGCGATCGAGTCAATGTAGGGAAATGAGGTTGATCACCAGTGGATTGTGACATTTGTGAATCTTTTGAAATGGTGGCATGACACTGGATTTCATCTCAAATTTCGTATTGAGAGCGCCTCCTCCTGAGATGCGAAAGGAACACAGGGAGACCTTTCCCGACGAAGCAGAGAAAGGAACCCTCATCTTGAGCTGAGGAGGGGACAATGGGGCTCCTCTTGAGATGTGTCAGGACCCTCGGTGTTCCTCTCGAGTGGAGACGTGTATGTCAGGGAACTTCGTGAGCTGCAGCAAGGGTGTGAAGGACCCTTTCGAGGTCCAAGAGTGGAGGTGTGATTTCCCTGCAGATGCTGCAGCGGAAAAAGGCTTTATCTTGCCTGGAGGGGAGAATTTCCTGTTTTTTCTTGAGTTGCAACAGGTCCCTCTGGAGTTACGATGGGGACCTCAGGGACCCGCTGGTGTGGCCTCAGAAAAGGTCAGTCTCCATGCAAGTTGCGAGGGGCCTCTCGGGATCCCTCTCCATTCAATGTCAGGTCCTAAGTCCTCGTCTGGAGCCGAGACTGGATCCTGAGGTTTCCTCTCCCGTTCTGATATGGATCTTGGGGTTCCTCTGGAGTCTCCACAGCGGAGTCAGGCCTCATCTAGAGTCAAGATATGCACGTCCACTTTCCTGCCAAGCTGTAGCAGCAATGTCAGTCTAACCATCGAGCTGACATAGAAATCTGTGGCTTTTCCTCAAGGTGCCAGAGGGCTGTCACATGTGCCACCATGGTGTGAGTCAATACTCGGGGTGACTGATGAGGTAGTGCAGGGAAAACAGGTTCATCTGGAGTGGACTGAGACATTTCCTGATCTTTTGGAATGGTGGCACGACCATTCGAGTGCCTCTAGAATTTTCTATTTAGAGCGCCTCCACCTGAGATGGGATGGGAACTCAGGGAAACCTTACCCTACATCGCAGGGAAAGGAACCCTCATCTTGAGCTGAGGAGGGGACAACGGGGCTCCTCTTGAGTTGTGGTGGGACCCTCGGTGTTCCTCTCAAGTGGAGACGGGTATGTCAGGAAACTTCTTGAGTTGCAGCAAAGGTGTTAGGGACACTCTCGAGGTCCAAGAGGGATGGTGTGATTTCCCTTGAGACGCCGCAGCGGAAAAGTGCCTCATCTCGCCTCGAGCAAAGAATCTCCTGGTTTTTCTCGACTTGCGGCAGGTTCCTCTTGAGTTACGATGGGGACCTCAGGGACCCACTCGTGTGGCCTCAGGAAAGGCCAGTCTCCATGGGAGTTGCAAGAGGCTTCTCGGGATTACTCTCCAGTCGGTGCTGTGTCCTTTGTCCTCGACTGGAGCTGAGCCCAGAACCTGAGGTTTCCTCTCCAGTGCTGACATGGATCTTGAGGTTCTTCTGGAGTCTCCACAGGGGAGTCACACCTCGTCTCGAGTGGAGACATGCATGTTCGCTTTCCTCCCAAGCTGTAGAAGCAATGTCAGGCTTCCCGTGGAGTTGACACAGGGATCTGTGGCTTTCCCTCAAGGTACAACAGGGCTTTCACACGTGCCACCATGGTGTGAGTCGATACTCGGGGTGACAGTCGAGGCAGTGCAAGGAAATCAGGTTCATCTGGTGTGGACTGAGCCATTTGCAGGACTTTTGGAATGGTGGCATGACCGCTGGAGTGCCTCTCAATCTTCCTGTTGAGAGTGCCTCCTACTGAGATATGAAGGGAATGCAGCAAATCCTTTTCCGACGAAGCAGGGAAAGAACCCTCATCTCGAGCTGAGGAGGGGACACCGGGGCTCCTCTTCAATTGTGATGGGACCTTCAGTGTTCCCTTCGAGTAGACACAGGTATGTTGGGGAACTTCTTTAGTTGCAGCATGGGTATGAAGGACGTTTTTGAGGTTCAAAAGAGGAGGTGTGATTTCACTCGAGATCCTGCAGTGGAAAAGGGCCTCATCTCTCCTGGAGAAAAGAATCTCCTGTTTTTTCCCGAGTTGCGGCAGGTCCCACTCGAGTTACAATGGGAACCTAGAGACCTGCTTTTGTGGCCTCAAGAAAAGCCAGTGTCCATGCAAGCTGCGAGGCACCTCTCTGGATCCCTCTCCTGTAGGTTCTGGTTCCTAAGTCCTCATCTGGACCTGAGTCTGGAACCTGAGGTTTCCTCTCCAGTACTGACATGGATCTTGGGGTTCCTTGGGAGTCTCCACAGGGGAGTCAGGCCTCGTCTGAGTGGAGACATGCACGTCCAGTTTCCTCCCGAGCTGTAGCAGCAGTGTAAATCTTCCCATTGATTTGACACATGGATCTGTGGTTTAGGTCGAAGTACCACAGGGCTGGCACATGTGCCATTGTGGCGTGAGTTGATAGTCAGGGTGACAGTCGAGGAAGTTGAGGGAAATTATGTTCATCTGGATTGGACTGAGATGTTTCAGGGTCTTTTGGAATGGTGGCATGACCCCTGGAGTGCCCTTCGACATTCCTGTTGAGAGTGCCTCCTCCTGAGATGCGACAGAATGCCGGGAATCCTTTCCCAATGAAGCAGGGTAAGGAACCCTCATCTTGAACTGAGGAGGGGACAACAGGTCTCTTCATTACTTGTGGCAGGACCTTTGGTGTTCCTCTCGTGTGGAGACGGGTATCTCAGGGAACTTCCTGAGTTGCAGCAAGGGTGTGAAGGAACCTTTCGAGGTCCAAAATGGGAGCTGTGATTTCCCTCAAGATGCTGCGGCAGAAAAGGGTCTCATCTCTCCTGGAAGTGAGAATCTCCTGGTTTTTCTCAAGTTGCGGCAGGTCCCTCTCGAGTAACAATAGGGACCTCAGAGACCTGCTCGTGTGGTCTCAGGAAAGCAGTCTTCATACGAGTTCCGAGGGTCCTCTTGGGATTCCTCTCCAGATGCAGCCATGTCCTAAGTCCTCATCTGGGTCTGAGGCTGGAACCTGAGGTTTCCTCTCCAGTGCTGACATGGATCTTGGGGTTCCTCTTGAGTCTGCAAGGGGAGTCAGGCCTCATCTCGATTGGAGACATGCATGTCCATTTTCCTCCCAAGCTGTAGAAGCAGTGTCAAGCTTCCTGTGGAGTTGACACAGTGATCTTTGGTTTCCCTCAAGGTGCCACAGAAATGCCACACATGCCACCGTGGTGTGAGTCAATATCAGGGTGAAAGTCGAGGCAATGCAGGGAAATCAGGTTTATATGGAGTAGTCTACGGCATTTGCGTGTCTTTTAGAATGGTGACACGACCACTGGAGTGCCTCTCGACTTTTATGTTGAGCGCGCCTCCTCCTGAGATGGGACAGGAACAGCGGAAATCCTTTCCCAACGAATCAGTGAAAGGAACCCTATTCTCGAGCTAAGAAGGGGACAACAGGGCTCGTTTTGAGTTGTGACAGGACCCTCGGTGTTCCTCTCGATGGGAGACGGGTATGTCAGGGAACTTCGTCAGTTGCAGCAAGTGTGTGAAGGACTTTTTCAAGGTCCAAGAGGGAAGGTGTGATTTCCTATGAGACGCCACAGTGGGAATGGTTCTCATCTTGCCTGGAGGGGAGAATCTCCTGGTTTTTCTCGAGTTGTGACAGGTCCCTCTCGAGTTAAGACAGGGACCTCAGGGACCCGGTCGTGTGGCCTCAGGAAAGTTCAGTTTCCATGCGAATTGCAAGGGGGCCTCTCGGATTCCTCTGCAGTGGCTGCTGTGGCCAAGATCCTCATTTGGATTTCAGGCTAGAACCTGAGGTTTCCTCTCCAGTGCTGACATGGATCTCGGGGTTCCTCTGGAGTTTCCACAGGGGAATCAGTCCTCTTCGCGTGTGGAGACATGGAAGTCCACTCTCCTCTCGAGCTGGAAAAGCAGTATCAGGCTTTCTGTAGAGTTGACATAGGGATCAGTGGCTTTCTCTCGAGGTGCAGTGGGACTGTCACACCTGCCATCCTGTTTGGAGTCGAACCTCGCTGTGACCATCGAGTCAGTGCAGGGGAGTCAGGTGTATCTGGAGTGGATTGAGACATCAGGGTCTTTTGGAATGGTGGCACCACCCCTGGAGTTCCTCTCAATTGTCAAATTAAGACTGCCTCCTCTTGAGGTGTGACAGGAACACTGGGATTCCTTTCCCGACGAAGCAGGGAAATGAACCCTCATCTGGAGATGAGGAGGGAAAACCGGGGCTTTTCTTGAGTTGTGACTGGACCCTTGGTGTTTGTCTCGAGTGGAGACAGGTATGTCAGGGAACTTCTTGAGTTGCCTCAAGGGTTTCAAGGACCCTTTTGAGGCTCAATTGGAAAGGTGGGATTTCACTCGAGACTCCACAGCAGAAAAGGGCCTCATCTTGCGTGGAGGGGAGAATCTCCGGGTCTTTCTCCAGTTGCGGCAGGAAACTTGGGGTTCCTCTAGAGTTAAGATGGGGACCTCAGGGACTCGCTCGTGTGGCCTCAGGAAAGTCCAGTGTCCATGAGAGTTGAGAGGGGCCTCTTGGAATTCCTCTGCAGTTGCTGCTGGGGCTGAGGTCCTCATCTGGATTTCTGTCTGGAACCTCAGTGTTCCTCTTGAGTGCTGACATGGATCTCGGTATTACTCTAGAGTATCCGCAGGGGAGTCAGGTCTCATCTCATGTGGAGACATGCAAGTCCGCTCTCCTCTTGAGCTGAAAAAGCAATATCAGTATTCGTGTTGAGTTGATATAGGGATTGGTGACTTTCTCTCAAGGTGCCACAGGGCTGTCACACCTACCATCATGTTTGGAGTCGATCCTTGGGGTGACCGTAGAGTGTGTGATAGGAGGTCAGGTGTATCTGGAGTGGATTGGGACATTGGGGTCCTTTGGAATGGTTTCACGACCCCTGGAGATTCAAGCGTCAAATTGAGACTGCCTCCTCTTCAGGTGTGATGGGAACACCGGAATTCCTTTCCTGATGAAGCAGGGAAATTGACTCTCATCTTGAGAAGAGGAGGGAAACCCGGGGCTCGTCTTCAGTTGTGGTGGGACCCTTGGCATTCCTCTCGAGTGGAGACAGGTATTTTGGGGAACTTCTTGAGTAACCTAAGGGTGTCAAGTAACCTTTTGAGGTTCAAGAGGGAAGGTGGGATTTCTTTTGAGACGCTGCAGTAGAAAAGGGCCTCATGTCACATGGAGGGGAGAATCTCCTGGTTTTTCTTGAGTGGCGGCAGGAAATTTGGTGTTCCTCTCGAGTTACGTCGGGGAACAGTGGGACTCATTCGTGTGGCGTCAAGAAAGTCGTTTCCTTGCGAGTCCCAAGGGGTCTCTCGGGATTCCTCTGCAGGCACTGCTGGGAAGAGGTCCTCATCTGGAGTTCAGGCTGGAACCTCAGGATTCCTCTCGAGTGCTGAGATGGATTTTGGGGTTCCTCTGGAGTCTTCACAGGGCAGCAAGGCCTCCTCTCCTGTTTAGATGTGCAAGTCGGCTCTCCTCTTGAGCTGGAAAATCAGTATCAAGCATCCTATCAGGTTGACATAGGTATCAGTGGCTTTCTCTCGAGGTGCCACAGGGCTGTTACACCTGTCATCGTGTTTGGACTCGATCCTCGGGGTGACCGTCGAGTCAGTGCAGGAGAGTCATGTGTATCTTCAGTGGATTGGGACATCAAGGTCTTTTGGAATGGTGGAAAAACCCCTGGAGTTCCTCTCGAGGGTCAAATTGAGCCCACCTTCTCTTGATGTACGATGGGAATACCGGGATTCCTTTCCCGGCAAAGCAGGGAAATGGACTGTCTTCTTGAGATGAGGAGGGAAACCGGGGGGCTCTTCTTGAGTTGTGGTGGCACCCTCGGTGTTTCTCTCGAGGGGAGACTGGTATGTTGTGGAACTTGTTCAGTTGCCACAAGGGTTTCAAGGACCCTTTCGAGGCTCAAGAGCGAAGGTGGGATTTCTCTCGAGACGCCACAGCAGAAAAGGGCCTCACCTTGCATGGAGAGTAGAATCTCCTGGTTTTTCTAGATTTGAGGCAGGAAACTAGGGCTTCCTCTTGAGTTATAACGAGAACCTCAGGGACCCGCTCGTGTGGCCTCAGGAAAGTCCAGTTTCCATGCGAGTATTGACAGGCTTTTCGGGATTCCTGTGCAGTCACTGCCAGGATAGGTCCTCATCTGGAGTTCAGGCTGGAACCTCAGAGTTCCTCTCCAGTGCTGACATGGATCACGGGGTTCCTCTGGAGTCTCCACAGGGCAATAAGGCCTCCTCTCGTGTTTAGACATGCAAGTCGGCCCATCTCTCGAGTTGGAAAAGCAGTATCAGGCTTCCTGTTGAGTTACACAGGGATCCTTGGTGGCTTTCTCTCGAGGTGCCACAGGGCTGTCACACCTGCCATCGTGTTTGGAGTCAATCCTCAGGTTGACTGTCGAGTCTGTGAGGGTAGTCAGGTGTATCTGGAGTGGATTGGGATATCGGGGTCTTTTGGAATGGTTGCATGACCCTAGGAGATTCTCTCGAGTGTTAAGTTGCGACTGCCTTCACTTCAGATGCGACAGGAACACCAGGATTCCTTTCTTGATGAAGCAGGGAAATGGACCCTCATCTCGAGATGGGGAGGGAAACCCAGGGCTCTTCTTGAGTTGTGGCGGGACCCTCGGTGCTCCTCTTGAGTGGAGACAGGTTTGTCGGGGAACTTCTCAGGTTGCCTCAAGGGTCAAGGACCCTTTCGAGGCTCAAGAGTGAATGTGGGATTTCTGTCGAGATGGCACAGCAGAAAAGGGCCTCATCTCGCCTGGTGGGGAGAATCTCCTGATTTTTCTGGAGTTGCGGCAGGATACTTGGGCTTCCTCTCGAGTTACAACGAGGACCTCTGGGACCCGCCCGTGTGTCCTTCAGAAACTCCAGTTTCCTTGTGAGATGCGAGGGGCCTCTCGGTATTCCTCTTCAGTTGCTACCAAGGCCAAGATCCTCATGTGGATTTCAGGCCGGAACCTCAGAGTTTCTCTCCAGAGCTGACATGGATCTCGGGGCTCCTCTGGAGTTTCCACAGGGGACTCAGGCCTCGTCTCATGTAGAGACATGCTAGTCCACTCTCCTCTTGATCTGGAAAAGCAGTATGAGGATTCCAGTCGAGTTGACACAGGGATCGGTGGCTTTTTCTAGAGGTGCTGCAGGTCTGACACACCTGCCATTGTGTTTGAAGTCAATCCTCAGGGAAATCGTTAAGTCAGTGCAGGGGAATCAGGTGTATCTGGCGTGGACTGTAACACTGGCATCTTTTGAAATGGTGGCACAATCCCTGGAGTTCCTCACGAAGTTCAAGTTGAGACCACCTCCTCTTGAGGTGTGATGGGAACGCTGGGATACCTTTCCGGAAGAAGCAGGGAAATGGACCCTTGTCTCGAGATGAGGAGCGAGACCCGGGGCTCTTCCTGATTTGTGGCAGGATCTTGGTGTTCTGCTCGAACGAGACGGGTATGTCGGGGAACTTCTTAAGTTGCCTCAATGGTGTCAAGGACCCTTTCCAGGCTCAAGAGGGCAGATGGGATTTCTCTCGAGACTCCACAGCAGAAACGGCCTCTTCTCGCGGGGAGGGGAGTATCTCGTGTTTTTTCTCAATTTCTGGCAGAACACTTGGGGTTCCTCTCGAGTTAAGACAGGGACATCAGGGAACCTCTCGTGTGGCCTCAGGAAAGTCCAGTCTCCATGCGAGTTGCGAGGGGCCTCTCTGTATTCCTCTGCAGTCGCTGCTAAAGCCGAGGTCCTCATCTGGAGTTCAGGCTGGAACCTCAGGGTTCTCCAGTGCTGACATGGATCTGGGCCTTCCTCTGGAGTTTCCACAGGGGAGTCAGGCCTCATCTCATGTGGAGACATGCAAGTCTGCTCTCCTCCTGAGCTGGAATAACAGTATCAGGCTTCTTCTAGAGTTGACCTAGGGATTGGTGGCATTTTCTCGAGGTGCCACAGGGCTGTCACACATGCCATCGTGTTTGGAGTCGATCCTTGTGGTGACCTCTAATCAGTGCAGGGGAGTCTGGTGTATCTGGAGTGGATTGGGACATCGGGGTCTTTTGGAATGGTGGCACGACCCCTGCCGTTCCTCTCGAGGTTCAAGTTGAGACCACCTCCTCTTGAGGTGAGATGGGAATGCCGGGATTCCTTTCCCAACGAAGCAGGGAAATGGACCCTAATCTCGAGATGAGCAGGGAAACTTGGGCATCTTCTTGAGTTGTGGTGGGACTCTCAGTGTTCCTCTCAAGTGGGGACAGGTTTGTCAGGGAACATATTGAGTTCCACCTGCCACATGCCTTACTGTTTAGAGCTGATCCTTGGGTGACCGTGGAGTCAGTGGAGGCGAGTCAGTGTATCTGGAGTGAATTGAGACATTGGGGTCTTTTGGAATGGTGGCACGCCCCCTGGAGTTCCTCTTTTGGAATGGTGGCACGCCCCCTGGAGTTCCTCTCGTGGCTTCCTCCTCTTGAGGTGCAACGGGAAGGCCTGGATTCCTTTCCTGATGAAGCAGGGAAACGGACCCTCATCTCCCGATGAGGAGGGAAAACCGGGGCTTTTCTTGAGTTGTGGCAGGACCCTCGGTGTTCCTCTCGAGTGGAGAAGTGTATGTCAGGGAACCTATTGAGTTTCCTCAAGGGTGTCCAGGACCCTTTTGAGACAGAAGAGGGAAAGTGGGATTTCTCTCGAGACGCTGCAGCAGAAAAGGACCTCATCTCGCGTGGAGGGGAGAATCTCCTGGTTTATCTCGTGTTGCGGCAGGACACTTAGGGTTCCTCTCAAGTTACGATGAGGACCTCAGGGACCCGCTCATGTGGCCTCAGGAAAATCCAGTTTCCAAGCGAGTTGCGAGGGGCATCTTGGTATTTCTCTGCAGTCGCTCCGGGGCTGAGGTCCTCATCTGGAGTTCAGGCCAGAACCTCAGGATTCCTCTCCAGTGCTGACATGGAACTTCGGGTTCCTCTACAGATTCCACAGGGGAGTCAGACCTCATCTCTTGTGGAGATATGCAAGTCCACTCTCCTCTCGAGCTGGAAAAACAGTATCAGGCTTCCTGTCGAGTTGACATAGGGATCAGTGGTGGCTTTCTCTCAAGGTGCCAGGGGGCTGTCACACCTGCCATCGTGTTTGGAGTCGATCCTTGGGGTGACTGTTGAGTCAGTACAGGAGAGTCAGGTGTATCTGTAGTGGATTGGGACATTGGGGTCTTTTGGAATGGTGGCACAATCCCTGTAGTTCCTCTTGAGGGTCAAGTTGAGACCACCACCTCTTGAGGTGTGACAGGAACGCTGGGATTTCTTTCCCAACGAACCAGAAAAATAGACCCTCATCTCGAGATGAGGAGGGAAACCCGGGGATCTTCTTGAGTTGTGTCCGGACCCTCGGTGTTCCTTTCGAGTGGAGACGGGTACACCAGAATAATTCTTGAGTTGCCTCAAGGGTGTCAAGGACCCTTTCAAGGCTCAAGTGGGAAGGTGGGATTTCTCTCCAGACGCCACAGCAGAAAAGGGCCTCTTCTGGCGTGAAGGAGATAATCTCCTGATTTTTCTCGAGTTTCAATAGGAAACTTGGGGTTCCTCTTGAGTTACAATGGGCACCTCAGGAAACCACTTGTGTGGGCTCAGAAAAGTCCAATTTCCATGTGAGTTGTGAAGGGCCTCTTGGGATTCTTTTGCAGTTAGCTGCCGGGGCTGTGGTCCTCATCTGGAGTTCAGGCCGGAACCTCAGGGTTCCTCTCCAGTGCTGACATGGGTCTCGGTATTCCTCTGGAGTTTCCACAGGGGAGTTAGGCCTTGTGTCTTGTGAAGACATGCAAGTCTGCTCTCCTCTGAAGCTGTAAAATCAGTTTCAGGCATCCTGTCGAGTTGATATAGGGATTGGTGGCTTACTCTCAAGGTGCCACAGGGCTGTCACACCTTCTATCATGTTTGGAGTCGATCCTCGGGGTGACCGTCAAGTTAGTGCAGGGGAGTCAGGTGTATCTGGAGTGGATTAGAACATCAGAGTCTTTTGGAATGGTGGGAAGACCCTTGGAGTTACTCTCGAGTGTCAAGTTGAGTCCACCTCCTCTTGAGGTGCCACAGGAACGCCAATATTCCTTTCTCAATGAAGAAGGGAAATGGACCCTCAACTGGAGATGAGGAAAAAAACCCGGGGCTCTTCTTGAGTTTTGGTGGAACTGTCAGTGTTCCTCTCGATTGGAGACGTGTATGTCGGGGAACATCTTGAGTTGCCTCAGTGGTGTCAAGGACCTGTTCGAGGCTCAAGAGGGAAGGTGGGTTTTCTCTTGAGAAGCTGCTGCAGAAAAGGACCTCATCTCATGTGGAGAGGAGAATCTCCTGGTTTTTCGCGAGCTGAGGCAAGACACTTGGGGTTCCTCTCATGTTCCAACAGGGACCTCAGGGACCCGCTCGTGTGGCCTCAGGAAAGTCCAGTTTCCAGGCGAGTTGCAAAGGGCCTCACGGGATTCCTCTGCAGTCACTTCCGGGTCCGACGTCCCCATCTGGAACTCAGGCTGGAACTTCAGGTTTCCTCTCCAGTGCTGACATGGACCTCGGGATTCCTCTGGAGTTTCCACAGGGGAATCAGGCCTTGTCTCGTGTGGAGACATGCAAGTCCCCTCTCCTCTCGAGCTGGCAAAGTAGTACCAGTCTTCCTGTCGAGTTGACATAGAAATGTGTGTATTTCTCTCAAGGTGCCACAGTGCTGTCACACATGCCATCGTGTTTTGTGTTGATCCTCGGGTAGATCGTCGAGTCAGTGCTGGTGAGTCAGGTGTATCTGGAGTGGACTGGGACATCGGGGTCTTATGGAATGGTGGCAAGACCCCTGGAGTTCCGCTCAAAGGTCAGATTGAGACTGCCTCCTCTTGAGGTGTGACGGGAATGCCAGGATTCTTTTCTCGACCAAGCAGGGAAATGGACCCTCATCTCCAGATGAGGAGGGAAACCCGGGGATCTTCTTGAGTTGTGGTGGGACCCTCGGTGTTCCTGTTGAGTGGAGATGAGTATGTCGGGGAACTTCTTGAGGTGCAGCAAGGGTGTGAAGGAACCTTTAGAGGTCCAAGTGGGGAGGTGTGATTTCCCTCGAGATGCCATATCGGAAAAAGGCCTCATCTCGCGTGGAGGGGAGAATCTCCTGGTTTTTCCTGAGTTGCATCAGGAAACTTGGTTTCCTCTCGAGTTACAACGGGGACCTCAGAGACCCGCTCGTGTGGCCTCAGGAATGCCCAGTTGCCAGAGAGTTGCAAGGGGCCTCTCGGGATTCCTCTGCAGTCACTGCCAGGGCCGAGGTCCTCATCTGGAGTTCAGGCGAGAGCCTCAGGCTTCCTCTCCAGTGATGACATGGATCTCAGGTTTCCTCTGGAGTTTCCACAGGAGAGTCATGCCTCGTCTCATGTGGAGACCTACAAGTTCACTCTCCTGTCTAGCTGGAAAAACAGTATCAGGATTCCTGTCGAGTTGACCTAGGGATCAGTGGCTTTCTCTCGATGTGCCACAGGGCTGTCACACTTGCCATTGTGTTTGGAGTTGATCCTTAGGGCCGCTGTCGAGTCAGAGAAGGGGAGTCAAGTTATGTGGAGTGGATTGGGACATCGAAGTCTTTTGCAATGGTGGCACGACCCCTGGAGTCTCTCTTGAGGGTCAAGTTGAGACTGCTTCCTTTGAGGTGCGACAGGAATGCCAGGATTCCTTTCCTGATGAAGCAGGGAAATGGACCCTCATCTCGAGATGAGGAGCGAAACCCAGGGCTCTTCTTGAGCTGTGGCCAGACCCTCAGTGTTCCTCTCGAGTGGAGATGGGTATGTCGGGGAACTTCTTGAGTTGCCTAAAGGGAGTAAAGGATCCTTTTGAAGTTCAAGAGGGAAGGTGGGAATTCTCTCGAGACACTGCAGCAGAAAAGGGCCTCATCTCGGATGAAGGGGAGAATCTCCTGGTTTTTCTCTAGTTGCTTCACTACACTTGGGGTTCCTCTCGAGTTACGACGGGCACTTCAGGGACCCACTTGTGTGGACTCAGGAAAGTCCAGTTCCCATGCAAGTTGTGAGGGGCCTCTTAGGGTTCCTCTGCAGTCGCTGCTGGGCCCGACGTACTCATGTCGAGTTCAGGCCGGAACCTCAGTTTTCCTCTCCAGTGCTGACATGGATCTCGGTGTTCCTCTGGAGTTTCCACAGGAAAGTCAGGCCTATTCTCTTGTGGAGACATGCAAGTCCGATCTCCTCTCCACCTGGAAAAACAGTATCAGCCTTCTTGTTGAGTTGACATAAGGATTGGTGGCTTGCTCTCGAAGTACCACAGGGCTGTCATAGCTGCCATCATGTTTGGAGTCCATCCTCGGGGTGACCGTCGAGTCAGTGCCGGTGAGTCAGGTGTATCTGGAGAGGACTGGGATATCAGAGTCTTTTGGATTGGTGGCACGACCACTGGAGTTCCTTTCGAGGGTCAATTTGAGTCCGCCTCCTCTTGAAGTGCGATGGGAACGCTGAGATTCCCTTCCAGGCGAAGCAGGGATATGCACCCTCATCTCGATATGAGGAAGGAATACCTGGCCTTTTCTTGAGTTGTGGTGAGACTCTTGGTATTCCTCTCATGTGAAGATGGGTATGTCGGGAAACTTCTTGAGTTGCCTCAAGGGTGTCCAGGACCTTTTCGAGGCGCAAGAGGGAAGGTGGCATTTCTCTCGAGATGCCACAGGAGAAAAGGGCCTCATCTCACGTGGAGGGGAGAATCTCTTGGTTTTCCTCGAGTTGCGGCAGGACACTTGGGGTTCCTGTCGAGTTATGACGGGCACCTCAAGGACCCGCACGTGTGGCCTCAGTAATATCCAGTTTCCATGCAAGTTGTGAGGGGCCTCTCAGGATTCCTCTGCAGTCGGTGCCAGGGCCGAGATCATCATCTGGAATTCAGGTTGGAACCTCAGGTTTCCGCTGTAGTCCTGACTTGGATCTCGAGTTTCCTCTGCAGTTTCCACAGGGGAGTCAGGCCTTGTCTCTTGTGGAGAAATGCAAGTCCGCTCTCCTCTCGAGCTGGGAAAGCAGTATCAGGCTTCCTGTCGAGTTGACATAGGAATCGGGGGCTTTCTTTCAAGGTGCAATAGGGCTGTCACATCTGCCATCATGTTTGGAGTTGATCCTCATGGTTACCATCGAGTCACTGCAGGGGAGTCAGGTGTATCTGGAGTGGATTGGGACATCGGGGTCTTTTAATGGTGGCACGATCCCTGGAGTCCCTCTCGAGGGTCAAGTTAAGACCGCTTCAATTTGAGGTGCGATGGGACACTGGGATTCCTTTCCCGATGAAGCACAGCAATGGACCTTCATCTTGAGATGAGGAGGGAAACCCGGGGCTCTTCTTGAGTTGTGGTGGGACCCTCAGTATTCCTCTTGAGTGGAGATGGGTATTTCAGGGAACTTCTTGGGTGGCCACAAGGTTGTAAAGGACCCTTTCGAGGCTCAAGTGGGAAGGTGGGATTTCTCTCAAGACGCCGCAGCGGAAACGGGCCTCATCTCCTGTGGAAGGGAGAGTCTCCTGGTTTTTCATGAGTTGTGGCAGGAAAATTGGCATTCCTCTCGACTTCCAATGGAACCTCAGGGACCCGCTCATGTAACCTCAGGAAAGTTCAGTCTCCATGCGAGTTTCGACGGGCCTCTTTGGATTGCCCTGCAGTAGCTGACGGGGCCAAGGCCCTCATCTGGATTTGAGGCCAGAACTTCAGGTTTACTCTCCATGCTGACGTGGATCTCGGGGATCCTCTGGAGTTTCTGCAGGGAATTCAGACCTTGTCCTGGGTGGAGACATGCAAGTCCGCTCACCTCTCGAGCTGGAAAAGCAGTATCAGTCTTCCTGCTGAGTTGACATAGGGATCACTGGCTTTCTCTCGAGGTGCCACAGGCCTGTCACACCTGTCATTGTGATTGACATCGATCCTCTGGGTGACCGTCGAGTCATTGCAGGAGAGTCAGGTTTATCTGGAGTGCATTGGGACATTGGGGTCTTTTGGAATGGTGGCACGACCCCTGGAGTTCCTCTCGAGGGTCAAGATGAGACCGCCTCCTCTTGAGGTGCTACGAGAATGCTGGGATTCCTTTCCCGATGAAGCAATGAAACAGACCCTCATCTCGAGATGAGGAGGAAAACCCGGAGCTCTTCTTGAGTTGTGGCGGGACCCTCGGTGTTCCTCTCGAGTGGAGACAGATATGTCCGGGAACTTCTTAAGTTTCTCAGTGGTATCAAGGACCCTTTCGAGGCTCAAGAAGGAATGTGGGATTTCTCTTGAGATACTGATGAAGAAAAGGGCCTCATCTTCCGTGGATGGGAGAATCTCCTGGTTTTTCTCAAGTTGCAGCAGGAACCTTGGGGTTCCTCTCGAGTTACAACGGGGACCTCAGTGACCAGCTCGTCTGGCCTCAAGAAAGTCCACTTTCCATGCGAGGTGCGATGGCCCTCTCGGGATTCCTCTGCAGTCACTGCTGGGTCCAAGGTCCTCATCTGGAGTTCAGGCTGGAACCTCAGGTTTCCTCTTTAGTGCTGACACGGATCTTGGATTTCCTCTTGATTTTCCTCAGGGGAGTCAGGCCTTGTCTTTTGTGCAGACATGCATGTCTGCTCTCCTCTTGTGCTGGAGAAGCAGTATCAGGCTTCTGTCGAGGTGACAGAGGGATTGGTGGCTTTCTATCGAGGTGCCACTGAGCTGTCACACCAGCCATCGTGTCTGGAGTCAATCCTCGGTGCGACCGTTGAGTCGGTGCAGGGAAGTCAGGTGTATCTGGAGTGGATTGGGACATTGGGGTCTTTTGGAATGGTGTCAAGAACCCTGGAGTTCATCTCAAGGGTCAACTTGCTACCGCCTCCTCTTGAGGCGCGACAGGAACCTTGGGATTCCTTTCCTGGTGAAGCTGGGAAATGGAACCTCATCTTCAGATTAGAAGAGAAACCCAGGGCTCTTTTTGAGTTGTGGCGGGACCCTCGGTTATCCACTCGAGTGGAGACGGGTACATCAGGGAACGTCTTGAGTGGGCTCAAGGGTGTCAAGGACCCTTTCAAGGCTCAAGGGGAAAGGTGGGATTTCTCTCGATATGCCGCAGCAGAAAAAGGCCTCATCTCATGTGGAGGGGAGTATTTCCTGGTTTTTCTTGAGTTGCGGCAGGAGATATGGGGTTCCTCTCGAGTTACGACTGGGACCTCAGGAACCCATTCGTGCAGCCTGAGGAAAGTCCAGTCTCCTTGCAAGTTGCAAAGGGCCGCTTGGAATTGCTCTGCAGTTGCTGCCAGGGCCGAGGTTCTCATGTAGAGTTGAGGGCGGAATTCAGGGTTCCTCTCCAGTGCTGACATGGATCTTAGGGTTCCTCTAGATTTTCCACAGGGGAGTCAGGCCTCGTCTTGTGTGGAGACATGCAAATCTGCTCTCCTCTCGAGCTGGAAAAGCAATGACTGTCTTCCTGTCGGGTTGACATAGGGATCTTTGGTTTTCTCTCCAGGTGCATCATGGCTTTTGCCAGAGACCAGCCACAGTGGATCTAGGGAATTCAAAGCCATGACAGAGTAGGAGTCTGGAAAAGGACTATTTAATTAAAACTATAAGAGAGATTAGGTAGAAATAGAGTGTAGTACTAAATTTTAATGGAGCTTATAGGCTGAATAGCTTGGTTTACACGGAAAGCCAATAAAACCTTGAGACAAGAGGTTTGCACCATCTACGTTAGGCCAACGGTGCCCACTTGAATACAGGAAAGGTTCCTGTCTTGGACTCCCTCTCGTGTGGTTCTTAGAAGCCAGGGCATATAAGTAGACATGGTGAGCCTTTGCGCTCCAAAAGGGAATTCAGCCTGAAAAGGAGAAAGAGGGAGAGGGAGAAAGAAAGAGGATGGTGACACGAGGAGAGCCAGATTTCCAACAAACCAGTTTGAGAAGCTGGTCCGAGAAACTGGTCCATGCTTTATTGTCCAGAATAACTTTTTATACCTGTGGTTGTACCTAGAGCACGATGAATAATACAAAATTTTGCAGCATCAGCAGTGCTTACACTTATCGAGACCATGATTTCTCTCTGCTTTCCTAGCTGTATACACAAGTCTTAGGTGATTTACATCAGCTTCTGGCCAGAGGGCCAATTAACATTTTTCAGACTTTTCATGATAAGGGTCTGTCAACCAGAAAACCTTAAAAGTTTTGTTCTTCCCAAAGTCTGGTGCCACTCTCAGAAAGAACGAAATAAATTTGCATTCTTACATAGCAAGGACACAACAATTTATAACAAAAAAAACGAGGAGTACAGTGATTTATTACAAAGAGAAAATAGATTAACTCAAAAGTCTAGTGTTGCTAACATCCAAACTACTATATTCCTTTTTCTATATCCCAGTTATATTGGTTAATATCCCTCAGGTGCCTAAGAGAAAAAGAATATGGAGGTCTGGCAGCAGTCATTGGCTCAACAGTGAAAGCCATCACCAATATAATTTTTAGCTTTTAAGAAAAGGCTCTGTATCTTTAAGATGCTTTAAGCTTCGTGCTTCTGATGGTTGGGGGGCTGTAAGCAATTACAAGTTGTAAAAGTCCAGGGGAACCTGTCAGGCAAGTTAGAGAGCCAAGAGAGGGATTTGAGCTGAAACATTCTGCTCATATGCAGGAGACCAGTTGGAGCTCTAAATTAACATTTTCCAGAGAAAGGTGGTGGGGGACAGCCCTTGTTAATATCTAAAGAGTGGAAAGTACAGTACAATAAGGCAGGCAGATGCTGTTTTGGGGGGTTACAAGCTCAGAAAAATCCAGGTGGAACCCCTGAAGCCAGATCATGCCTTTGCGTATATCAGGCTTCTGTTCTCATGACTTTGCCATGGGCAGGATTTCTCATGCTGGCTCCTGGCAGGCTGTCACATATGCCATCATGTTGTCAGTTGATACTTGCGGTGACAGTCGAGTCAGTGTAGGGGAATCAAGTGTATCTTGAGTGGATTGGGACATCAGGGTCTTTTGGAGCAGTGGCACGACCCATGGAGGTCCTCTTCACTTTCAAGTTGAGAGCGCCTCCTCTTGAGGTGCGACGGGAACCCTGGGATTTCTTTCCTGACGAAGCAGGGAAATGGACCCTCATCTCTAGATGAGGAAGGGAAAAAGGGTCTCTTCTTGAGTCGTGGCGGGACCCTCGGTGTACCTCTCAAGTGGAGACGGGTATGTCAGGGATCTTCTTGAGTTACATCAAGGGTGTCAAGGATCCTTTTGAGGCTCAAGAAGCATTATGGGATTTGTCTCGAGACTCCACAGCGGAAAAGTCCTCATTTCGCTTTGACGGGAGAATCTCCTGGTTTTTCTCAAGTTGCAGCAGGAAACTTGGGGTTCCTCTCGAGTTTCGACGTGGATCTCAGGGACGCAGGGTGTTGCCTCAGGAAAGTCCAATCTCCATGCAACTTGTGAGGGGCCTCTCGGGATTCTTCTTCAGTTGGTGCCAGGTCCTAGGTCATCATCTGGAGCTGAGGCTGTAAATTAGGGTTCGTCTTCAATGATGACATGGATCTCGAGGTTCCTATGGAGTTTCCACAGGGGAGTCAGGCCTCGTCTCCTTTGAAGACATGCAAGTCCGCGTTCCTCCCAAGCTGTAACAGTACTGTCATTATTCCTGTTGGGTTGACATAGGGATCTGTGGCTTTCTTCGAGGTGCCACAGGGCTGTCATCTGAGCCATCATGTTGTGAGTCGATACTCGGGGTGACAGTCAAGTCAGTGTAAGGGGATCAGGTGCATCTGGAGTGGACTGTGACATCGGGGTCTTTTGGAATGGTGGCATGACCCCTGGAGTTCCTCTCCTCATTCAAGTGGAGACAGCCTCCTCTTGGGATGCAATGGGAATTCCGGGATTCCTTTCCCAAATAATCAGGAAAATAGAGCCTCATCTCGAGATAAAAAGGGAAAAACGGGGCTTTTCTTGAGTTGTGACCAGACCCTTGGTGTTCCTCTCAAGTGGATACAGGTGTGTCGGAAAACTTCTTGAGTTGCGTGAAGGGTGTCAAGGACCCTTTCGAGGCTCAAGAAGCAATGTGGGATTTGTCTCGAGACTCCACAGCGGAAAAGGCCTCATATCACTTTGAGGGGAGAATCTCCTGGTTTTTCTCGAGTTACAGCAGAAAACGGGTTTCCTCTCGAGTTTTGATGGGAATCTCACGGATCTGTGCATGCTGCTTTAGGAAAGCCCAGTCTCCATGCGAGTTGCGAGGGACCTTTCGGGATTCCTCTGCAGTCGGTGCCGGGTCCTAGGTCCTCATCTGGAGCTTAGTCCTGAATATCAGTTTTCCTCTCCAGGGCTGCCATGGATCTTGGTGTTCATGTGGAGTTTTAACAGTGGTGTCAGGCCTCGTTTTGTGTGGAGACATGCAAATCTGCTTTCTTCTCAATCTGTAACAGTAGTGTCAGGATTCCTGTCGAGTTGACAAAGGAATCTGGATTTCTCTTGAGGTGCCACACTGCTGTCACACGTGCCAGAAAGTTTTTTTTTTTCCCCGTCATTTTTTGAGTTGATACTCGAGGTAACAGTCGAGTAAGTGAAGGGGAATCAGGTTAATCTTGAGTGGATTTGACATTGGGGTCTTTTGGCATGGTGGCAAAATTCTTGGAGTTCCTCTCGACTTTCAAGTTGAAACTGCCTCGTCTTGAGGTGTGCCAGGAATGTCGGGATCCCTTTCCCAAGGAAGCAAGGAAATGCACCCTCATCTCGAAATGAGGAGGGAAAACGGGGCTCTTTTGAGTTGTGATGGGACCCTCGGTGTTCCTCTCGAGTGGATATGGGTATGTTGGGGGAACTTATTGAGTTGCATTAAGAGTGTCAAGGACCCTTGCTAGGTTCTACAGTGAAGGTGGGATTTCTCTCGAGAGGCTGCAGTGGAAATGGACCTCACCTCTTGTTGAGGGAAGAATCTCCAAGTTTTTCTCAAGTTGCGGCAGGAAACTTGGGATTCCCCTCGAGTTATGATGGGACTTCTGAGACCCGGTTGTGTTCCCTCTGGAAAGTCAAGTCTCCATGCGATTTGCGAGGGGACTCTGGAGATTACTCTCTGGTCGGTTCAGGGGCCATTGTTGTTATCTCGAAATGAGATCAGAAACTGAGTGTCCCTCTCCAGTGCTGAAATGGATCTCGGGGTTCCTATAGAGTTTCAACAGGGGAGTCAGGCCTCATCTCATGCGAAGACATGGAAGTCCGCTTTCCTCTCGACCTGTAAGAGTAGTGTCAGGCTTCCTGACTCTTTTCCTGACCTTTGCCTAGGTCCCAGAGGCCTTTCAGGCCTGTTTTGGCCCCATTCTTTGCCAGGTCAGCCATATATTTAATTTTGCCTTTGGGAAGTCCCAGGGCACAAGCTCAATGTGACACCAGCCCAGGTTGAAAAGCATGTAGGTGTTGTAGGCTGACAGACCAAGACAGTAGATGAGAGATTGACCCCACTCTGCAGATGAAGAGACTAGGGAAAGCCTGAGGGGCATATGGCTTGTCAAGGGTCACATGACAGATGAGAAGGAGCTGTCTGAAAGAGCTAAGTCCTCAGAGCTCAGGCCCTGGCTGCACCCAGGCCTGCCAAAGCTGTGGGGTGAGCGGTGGGGGTGTCACTGTGCCTGCACATGGCCTAAGGGGGTGGGTGAACAGACAGAAACCCAGAGATTCGCATGGGGAGCTTTGTGTAAGGGACCTGGACAACGAACTCAGGAAATGACATCACTTCCTGGCAACAGAACCCAGCAGAACACGGAAACCGGATCTCCAGGCCTCAGAGCAGAGAGGATCCCCCACAGTTTTTGCACAGCCAGGATGTTTTGCTGTTTGCCCCTTTCCAGAGGCTGGGGCCTCAGGAGAGCTCACCTGCAGAGCATCTGGGAACGCAGTCGGTGCTGCCTCAGGAACTTCCCCCCCCCACCTTGTGAAGCCTCTGGCCCTTTGCCTGAAGGAACAGAAAGGTAAAACGGGAGCTCCAGCCTCGGCAAGGTCCCCTCTACCACCTCATCCCAGTAACCCTGGGTCCCTTCCGTGTGTGTGGATGGGGATTTTCTGGGATATCTCTGCCTCATGCAAGCCTCTGAAGATGTGGCTCAGAAGTCTGTGGGCTGGGTGTATCCACACCGCAGGGGAGATCATGCTGGGTGGGACAGGGAGAGTCCAGGCAGCACTGGCTTCCCAGGAAGACCCCAAGGCCTCAGGGGAGTCTTCGTTGTCCAAGGTGGGTATGTGAGCAGACACATGTTTCTGCTGACAGCATAATTTTGAGCAGACAGAAGCAGTCACCATACTCATCAGGCCCAGCTCAGTAAACTCCAGGCAGGGCTGGCTGATGGTCAGTGTCATTTCAGAGCTTCCCAGTCGATGTGGTCCATGGGGGGGGCACCCCATTCACCTCCCCGAGGAAGGCGTTGGATCACCACAGCCCTTCCCATGAGGCCCAGTGCAGGATCCAGTTGAGCGTGCCCATGGAGCTATCAGCCCAACTGGGAATGAAGAGGAAGTGGGGAAGGCCTCTTCCACACACACCACCTAGGGCACAGCCTGGGGCACAGTCTCAGGCTGCAGTAGAGTTCAGCACACCTGGCTCTGATCCTGAGCCCCAAGAACCCCTGCCACTGAGGCAACAGGAGGACCTGGAGCCCAGCACAGCAAAGCACAGAGGTGAGGAGGCTGGAGCAGTGCATGTGAGTGTGTGCGGAGGGGTTGCTGAGCTACCTAGGGAGGAGTCCCCCAGAGCTGGGTCTGGGCCTGGAACAAAGGCTCGCCTCACACCACTCATTTTTCACACTGTGGTCACAGTGCATCCTATGCTGGGTGTTGTTTATGATTCTCTGGGAAGCTTTCTGTCCCCGTATACACACGTCAAAATGCTGGTGATGGGTAACCTTCTCTTCTCTCACAGCTCTAGCTCTGGCCTCTAATTACAACGAGACTCCACTTCCAAGTCCTGTCCCTACAGCAGTGAGTGCTACAGTTGCAGGACCCAGGGATCCACTGAGGGGAGATCGAGATCTGAGACTTCCCTTCCCAAACACACAGGGCCAGCTGGGTACTGGCCAGCACACTGGGTCACTGGGTGTATCAGACCTCTGTGCCTGTAGGACCCCCAGCCACAGGCACTGATATCCCACGCCCTCAATGAGAATATCCACCTTCACCTGCAACTGTACCTGCTCCAGCTTTGGCAGGAGAATCCGAGTCAGGGGATGAGTCACCACCTCTGTAGGGAGAGCCTGCCCTGGCTCCTGACAAAGACCCAGATGTGCATGATGCCTGACCCACGCCTACAGGGAGAACGGGCCCCCGCTCTGGACAGAGACCTGGAGCCTTTCCAGAAACACCTCGGAAAGTTGGCTCTGCAGCCTCTGTTCCTGCCTGCTTCCCGTAGATGTCTACAACTCGCTTCCCAACCAGGGCAGATTGAGTGACCTCCCCCAGAGGTTATTTGCATCTGGTGCTTGTGTAGCTTTCTTGTGATGTCTTATTTTCTTATGACTTTATGTATCTTCTTCTGTTAAGTGTTTGTTAATAAATTTTAGTTTAATTGATGCAAGTTGGGAATATTAAGGCCTTCACAATGCTGTGTAACCATCACCAGTGTCTACATTCGCACCTTCTCATTCTATCCCCCCACTTCCCAGCAAAACCTGGATTCATAACAAGAACTACCAATTCCTCCCTCCCCCACCTGACAACATTTAGTCTTCTTCTTTCTCCATTTCATCCCACTCTTTGGGTTTCTGAAATCAATGCCAATCAGTTAAAAGATAGAAATTGGATTTTTTTTTTCTGACAGAAAGCGAATATTATAGGCGCTTAGTCTTGTTAGACTCTTTGTAATTCCATGGTTTTTACAGTCCATGGAGTTATCTAGGCCAGAATACTGGAGTGAGTAACTTTTCCACTCTCCAGGGGATTTTTCTGATTCTCCACATATTGTAAGACTAAACTTGACAATTCTTATTTTTATTTCTTTTGATATAGCCTTTGGGAAACTGCAAAGACAGGGTAGGTACTCTCAGGATGTCATTTTCAAAATGAAGCCCTTTCGGCAAATGTGGCCCAAACCTCCAGGTAGGCATTGCTATTGTAAATGTGACATCTCAGCCAGAAGGGAGATGCGGAGCTCTTCATTTTCCACAAACAAATTAACAGAAGAAGCCAAAAGAGAGAGCTGGAAAATGAACAACACCAATGACCAAAACCTGTTCCTCATTGGACAAAGCTAGAGAAAACCCAACATCCTATAGCCAAAAATCCCTCTTGGAAATGAATGTTCAGTAAGGAAGAAAAGAAACATGTGAGGGTGGACAGGCCATGCCCATGGCCAGTGTTGTTTCAAGATGGACTGACCTCTCATATGAAGACCCATGCCAGTGTAAACCATTTGCAAACAGCAGCAATGGTCATCACCGTGTAAGTGTTTAGTCTGGTGTCAACATACCCCAGGTACCACAAGAGAGACCAGACCTGGGTCTCTTCCTCTGCCCCACATCCCACCCTCAGGCAGGCAGCTGGCTCAGTATGAGCTGCAACCACCTCCAGAGTAGATTCCACCTTTTCTTCTCTATGCACTGTGCACCTGCACACAGTGGGCCTTTCGAGTTACTATGGGGACCTCAGGGACCCGCTCATGTGGTGTCAAAAAAGACCAGTCTCCATGCCATTTGCGAGGGGCCTCTCAGGATTCCTCTGCTGTCTGTGCCAGGTCCTAGGTCGTCATCTGGAGCTGATATCGCAAATTTAGGGTTCCTCTTCAATGCTGACATGGACCTCAAGGTTCCTATGCAGTTTCCAGAGGGGAGTCAGGCCTTGTCTCCTGTGGAGACATGCAAGTCTGCGTTCCTCCTGAGCTGTAACAGTAGTGTCAGGATACCTGTTGGGTTGACATAGGGATCTGTGGCTTTCTTTGAGGTGACACAGGGTTGCCACTTGTGCCATCGTGTTGTGAGTTAATACTTGGGGTGACAGTCGAGTAAGTGCAAGGGAATCAGATGTATCTGGAGTGGACTGGGACATTGGGGTCTTTTGGAATGGTGGCATGACCGCTGGAGCTCCTCTCGTCATTCAAGTGGAGACCGCCTCCTCTTGAGGTGCGACGGGAATGACGGGATTCCTTTCCTGATGAAGCAGGGAAATGGACCCTCATCTCGAGATAAGGAGGGAAAAACGGGCTCTTCTTGAGTTGTGGAGGGACACTTGGTGTTACTCTCGAGTGGATACGGGTATGTCAGGGAACTCTTGAGTTGCATCAAGGGTGTCAAGGACCCTTTCAAGGCTCAAGACGGAAGTGGGATTTCTCTTGACATCTCACAGCAGAATAGGGCCTCATCTCACCTTGAAGGGAGAAACTCCTGGTTTTTCTCGAGTTGCAGTAGAAATCTTGGGGTTCCTCTCCAGTTACTAAGGGAATCTCATGGACCTGCTCGTGTCACTTCAGGAAAGTCCAGTCTTCTTGCAAGTTGCGAGGAGCCTCTTGGGATTCCTCTCCACTCAGTGTCAGGCCCTAGGTCCTCATCTGGATTTGAGGCCAGAACCTCAGGTTTCTGCTCCTGTGCTGCCATGAATCTTGGCATTTCTAGGGAGTTTCAACACAGGAGTCAGGCCTCATCTCGTGGGGAGACATGCAAGACCGGTTTCCTCTTGAGCTGTAACAGTAGTGTCAGGCTTCGTGTTGATTTTACATGGGGATCTTTGGCTTTCTCTCCAGGTGCTACAGGGCTGTTGCTGGGGTCCAACCACAGTGGATCCAGGGAATTCAAAGCCGTGATGGAGTAGGAGTCTGGGAAAGGACTATTTAATTAGAAATATAAGAGAGATTAGGAAGAAATAGTGTGGTAGTAAAATTTAGTGGATATTAGAGGCTGAATAACTTGGTTTACATGGAACGTTAATAAAACATTGAGACAAGAAGTAGAGGTTTGCACCTCTTGTCTTCTACATTAGGCCAATGGCACCCACTTGAATAGTGGAGAGTGCCCCGCCTTGAACTACCTCTCGTGTGGGTCTTAGAAGCCAGGGCAAGTAAGTAGATGTGGTGAGTTTCCATGCTCCAGAGGGGAATTCATCCTGAAAAGGAGAGGGAGGGAGAGGGAGAAAGAAAGAGAGGACGTCGACATGGGGAGAGCCAGATTTCCAAGAAACCAGTTCGAGAAGCTGGTCTGAGAAACTGGTCCATCCTTTATTGTCTGGAAAAACTTTTTATACCTGTGGTTGTACCTAGAGAACAATGAATAATACAAAATTATTCAGTGTCAGCAGCCCTGACACTTATCGAGACCAGGCTTTCTCTCTGCTTACCTAGCTGTATACACAAGTCTTAGGTAATTTACATCAGCTTCTGGCCAGAGGGCCAATTAACATTTTACGACCCTTTTCTGCTAAGGGTCTGTGAACAAGAAAACCTTAAAAGTTTTGTTCTTCCCAAAGTCTGGTGCCACTATTAAAAAGCACTAAATAAAGTTACATTCTGATATAGCAAGGACACAACAATTTATAACAAAGAAAGAGGAGTACAATGATTTATAACAAAGAGAAAATTATTTAACTCAAAAATCTAGTGTTGCTAACATCCAAACTACTATGTTCCTTTTTCTATATCCCATTTACAGTTATTAATATCCCTCAGGGGCCTAAAAGAAAAAGAATATGGAGGTCTGGCAGCAGTCATTGGCTCAGCAGTGAAAGCTATCACCAATATAATTTTTAGCTTTTTCGAAAAGGCTCTGTATCTTTAAGATGCTTTAAGCTTCATGCCTCTCACAGTTGGTGGGATGTAAACAATCACAAGTTGTAAAAATACAGGGGAACCTGTCAGGCCAGTTAGAGAGCCATCAGAGGGATTTGAGCTGAAACATTCCTTTCATATGCAGGAGACCTCTTGGAGCTCTAAGTTAACTTTTTCCAGAGAAAGGTGATGGATGACAGCCCCTGTTAATGTCTAAAGAGTAGAAAGCACAGTACAATAGGGCAGGCAGATGCTGGTTTGGGGGGGTAAACCTCCAGAAAATCCAGGCGGAACCCTGAAGCCAGATTATGCCTTTGCATATATCAGGCTTCCTTCCTAAGGACTTTGCCACCGGTGGGATTCCTCACGCTGGCTCCTGGCAGGCTGTCACAAGTGCCATTGAGTTGTGAATCGATACTCGTGGTGACAGTCAAGTCAGGGCAGGGGAATCAGGTTTATCTGGAGTGGATTGGGACATCGAGGTCTTTTCGAATGGTGGCACGACCCCTGGAGGTCCTCTCCACTTTCAAGATGAGAGTGCCTCCTCTTGAGGTGCGAGAGAAACACCGGGATTCCTTTCTCGACAAAGGAAAGGTGTCATCTCAAGATGAGGAAGGGAAAAGGGGCTCTTTTTGAATTGTGGCAGGATCCTCGGTGTTACTCTCGAGTGGAGACGAGTATGTCAAGGATCTTCTTGAGTTGCACCAAGGGTTTCAAGGAACCTTTCAAGGGTCAAGAAGCAATATGTGATTTGTCTCGAGACTGCACAGTGGAAAAGGCCTCGTATCATTTTGAGGGGAGTATCTCCTGATTTTTCTCGAGGTGCAGCAGGAAACTTGGGGTTCCTCTCAAATTTCAACGATGATCTCAGGGACCCGCACGTGTTGCCTCAGGAAAGTCCAGTCTCCATGCGAGTTGCAAGGGGCCTCTTGGTATTCCTCTGCAGTCGGTGCCAGGTCCTAGGTCCTCATCTGGAGCTGAGGCTGGAACCTCAGGTTTCCTCTCCATTGCTGCCATGGTTCTCGGGGTTCATATGGAGTTTTAACAGGGGAGTCAGGCCTCATCTCATGTGGAGATGTGCAATTCTACTTTCCTCTTGAGCTGTAACAGTAGTTTCAGGATTCCTGTTGGGTTGACATAGGGATACCTGGCTTTCTTCGAGGTGCCACAGGGTATTCACTCGTGCCATCAGGTTGTGAATCGATACTCAGGGTGACAGTCGAGTCAACTAAAGGGAATCAGGTGTATCTGGAGTGGAATGGTACATTAGGGTCTTTTTGAATCATGGCATGACCCCTGGAGTTCCTCTCGAGGGTCACTCTGAGACCGCCTCCTCTTGAGGTGCCATGGGAAAGCCGGTATTCCTTTCCTGACGAGGCAGGGAAATGGACCCTCATCTCGAAATGAGGAGGGAAACTCAGGGCTCTTCTTGAGTTGTGGCATGTCCCTTGGTGTTCCTCTAGAGAGGAGATGGGTATGTCTGGGAACTTCTTGAGTTGCCTCAAGGGTGTCAAGGACCCTTTCGAGGCTCCAAATGGCAGATGGGATTTCTCTCGAGATGCTGCAGCAGAAAAGGGCCTCATTTCAAGTGGTGGGGAAAATCTTCTAGTTTTTCTCGAGTTGCGGCAGGAAAGATGGGCTTCCTCTCGAGTTACGATAAGGACCTCAGGGACCCGCTCATGTGGTCTCAGGAAAGTCCAGTTTCCATGGAAGTTTCGAGGGGCCTCTAGGGATTCTTCTGCAGTCACTGCTGGGGTTGAGGTCCTCATCTGGGGTTCAGGCCGGAACCTCAGGTTTCCTCGAGTGCTGACATGGATCTCAAGGTTCCTCTGGAGTTTCCACAGGGGAGACAGGCTTCGTCTCATGTGGAGACATGCAAGTCCACTCTCCTCTCAAGCTAGAAAGGCAGTACCAGGCTTCCTGTGGTGTTGATATAGGGAATGCTGCCTTTCTCTCAAGGTGCCGCATGGCTGTCACATCTGCCATTGTGTATGGAGTCAATCCTCGGTGTGACCGTCGAGTCAGTGCAGGGGAGTCAGGTGTATCTGGAGTGGATTGGGACATCGGGAATTTTTGGAATGGTGGCAAAATCCCTGGAGTTCCTCTCAAGGATCAAGTTGAGACGGCCTCCTCTTGAGGTTCGACTGGAACGCCGGGATTCCTTTCCCGATGAAGCAGGGAAAAGGACCCTCATCTCGAGATGAGGAGGGAAAACTGCAGCCCTTCTTGAGTTGTGGTGGGACCCTAGGTGTTCCTCTTGAGTGGAGATGGGTATTTTGGGGAACTTCTTGAGTTGTCTTAAGGGTGTCAATAATCCTTCCGAGGCTCCAAGGGAAGGTGGGATTTCTCTCAAAACGCCGCAGAGGAAAAGGGCATCATCTCGTGTGGAGGGGAGAATCTCCTGGTTTTTCTCGAGTTGTGGCAGGAAACTTGGGGTTCTTCTTGAGTTACAACAGGGACTTCAGGGATCTGCTTGTGTGGCCTCAGGAACGTCCAGTTTCCATGCGAGTTGCAAGTGGCGTCTTGTGATTCCTCTGCATCACTGCCGGGACTGAGGTCCTCATGTGGAATTCAGTCCAGAGCCTCAGGTTTCCTCTCTAGTGCTGACATGGAAATCCGGATTCCTCTGGAGTTTCCACGGGGGAGTAAGTCCTCGACTCGTGTGAAGACAAGCAAGTCTGCTCTCCTCTCGACCTGGAAAAGGAGTGTCAGTCTTCCTGTTGTGTGACCTAGGAATCAGTGGCTTTCTCTCAAGGTGCCAAAGGGCTGTCACACCTGCCATTGTTTTTGGAGTTGATCTTCGGGGTAACTGTCGAATCATTGCTGGGGAGTCAGGTGTGTCTGGAGTGGATTGGGACATTGGGGTCTTTTGGAATGGTGGCACGACCTCTGGAGTTCCTCTCGATGGTCAGGTTGAAACCGCCTCCTCTTGAGGTGCGACGGGAATACCTGGATTCCTTTCCAGACGAAGCAGGGAAATGGACCCTCATCTCGAGTTGAGGCGGGAAACTTGGGGATCTTGAGTTGTGGCGGGACCCTTGATGTTACTCTCGAGTGGAGACAGCTATGTCGGGGAATTTCTTGATTTGCCTCAAGGGTGTCAAGGACCCTTTCGAGGCTCAAGATGGAAGGTGGGATTTCTCTCGAGATGCTGCAGCAGAAAAGGGCCTCATTTCTAGTGGTGGGGAGAATCTTCTGGTTTTTCTCAAGTTGAAGCAGGAAAGATGGGCTTCCTCTCGAGTTATGACAGGGACCTCAGGGACCTGCTCGTGTGACCTCAGGAAAGTCTAGTTTCCACGCAAGTTGCGAGAGGCCTCTCAAGATTCCTCTGCAGTCGCTGCCGGGGCCAAGATCCTCATCCGGAGTTCAGGTCAGAACCTCAGGTTTCCTCTCCAGTGCTGACTTGGATCTCGGGTTCCTTGGAAATTTCCACAGGGGAGTCAGGCCTTGTCTCGTGTGGAGACATGTAAATCCGCTCTCCTCTCGAGCTAAAAAAGCAGTATCAGGCTTCCTGCCTAGTTGACATAGGAATTGGTGGCTTTCTCTCAGGGTGCAACAGGGCTGTCATACCTGCCTTCATGTTTGGAGCTGGTTCTCGGGGTGACCGTTGAGTCAGTGCAGGGACGTCAGGTGTATCTGGAGTAGATTGGGACATCAGGGATTTTTGGAATGGTGGCACAAACCCTGGAGTTCCTCTCAAGGATCAAGTTCAGACGGCCTCCTCTTGAGGTTCGACTGGAATGCCGGGATTCCTTTCCCGATGAAGCAGGGAAAAGGACCCTCATCTCAAGAGATGAGGAGGGAAAACTGCAGTCCTTCTTGAGTTGTGGTGGGACCCTAGGTGTTCCTCTCGAGTGGAGATGAGTATTTTGGGGAACTTCTTGAGTTGCCTCAAGGGCGTCAATAACCCTTCCGAGGCTCCAAGGGAAGGTGGAATTTCTCTCAAAATGCCGCAGAGGAAAAGGGCATCATCTCGTGTGGAGGGGAGAACCTCCTGGTTATTCTCGAGTTGTGGCAGGAAACTTGGGGTTCTTCTTGAGTTACAACGGGGACTTCAGGGATCCGCTTGTGTGGCCTCAGGAAAGTCCAGTTTCCGTACAAGTTGTGAGTGGCTTCTTGGGATTCCTCTGCAGTCGCTGTCAGGACTGAGGTCCTCATTTGGAATTTAGTCCAGAACCTCAGGTTTCCTCTCCAGTGCTGACATGGAAATCCAGATTTCCTCTGGAGTTTTCACAGGGGAGTAAGTCCTCGACTCATGTGAAGACAAGCGAGTCTGCTCTCCTCTTGACCTGGAAAAGGAGTGTCAGGCTTCCTGGCATGTTGACCTAGGGATCGGTGGCTTTCTCTCAGGGTGCCATAGGGCTGTCACACCTGCCCTAGTGTTTGGAGTTGATCTTCGGGGTGACCGTCAAGTCATTGCTAGGGAGTCAGGTGTGTCTGGAGTGGACTGGGACATCGTGGTCCTTTGGAATGGTGGCACAACCTCTGGAGTTCCTTTCAATGGTCAGGTTGAAACTGCCTCCTCTTGAGGTGCGACGGGAATGCTTGGATTCCTTTCCAGACGAAGCAGGGAAATGGACCCTCATCTTGAGTTGAGGCAGGAAACCCGGGGATCTTCTTGAGTTGTGGCGGGACCCTCGGTGTTCCACTCGAGCAGAGACAGGTATGTTGGGGAATTTCTTGAGTTTTCTCAAGGGTGTCAAGGACCCTTTCAAGGCTCAAGGGGGAAGGTGGGATTTCTCCTGAGAAGCCACAGCTGAAAAGGTCCTTATCTCACGTGGAGGTTAGAATCCCCTGTTTTTTCTCGAGTTTTGGCAGGAACCTTGGAGTTCCTCTAGAGTTACGATGGGGACTTCAGTGACCCTCTAGTGTGGCTTCAGGAAAGTTCAGTTTCCATGCGAGTTGCGAGGGGCCTCTTGGGATTCCTCTGCAGTCACTGTCGGGCCTGAGATCCTCATCTGGAGTTCAGGCCGGAACCTCAGGTTTCCTCTCCAGTGCTGACATGTATCTCGGGGTTCCTTTGGAGTTTCCACAGAGGAGTCAGGCCTCTTGCCATGCTGAGACATGCAAGTCTGCTCTCCTTTCGAGCTGGAAAAACAGTATCATATTTTCTGTCACGTTGACATAGGGATCCGTGGCTTTCTCTCAAGGTGCCACAGGTCTGTCACACCTGTCAGCATGTTTGGAATCGATCCTGGGGGTGACCATCGAGTCAGTGTAGGGGAGTCAGGTGTATCTTTAGTGGATTGGAACATCAGAGTCTTTTGGAATAGTGGCACGACTCCTGGAGTTCCTCTTGAAGGTCAAGTTGACACCGACTCCAGTTGAGGTGCGAGGGAAATGCCAGGATTCCTTTCCCGACAAAGCAGGGAAATGGACCCTCATCTCGAGATGAGGAGGGAAACCCAGTGCTCTTCTTGAGTTCTGGCGGGACCCTCGGTGTTCCTCTCGAGTGGAGATGGTTATGTCGGGAACTCCTTGAGTTGCCTCTAGGATGTCATGGACCGTTTCGAGGCTCAAGATGGAAGGTGGGGTTTCTCTTGAGATGCCAAGCAGAAAATGGCCTCATCTCGCGTGGAGGGGAGAATTTACTGGTTTTTCTCGAATTACGGCAGGAAACTTGGGGTTCCTCTCAAGTTACGACGTGTACCTCAGGGACCCACTCAGGTGGCCTCAGGGAAGTCCACTTTCCATGCGCCTTGCCAGGGGCCTCTCAGGATTCCTCTGCAGTCACTTCCAGGGACGAGGTCCTTGTTTGGAGTTCAGTCTGGAAATTCAGGGTTCCTCTCCAGTGCTGACATGGATCTTGGGATTTCTCTGGAATTTCCACAGGGGAGTCAGGCCTCGTCTCATGTGGAGACATGCAAGTCCACTCTCCTCTCGAGCTAGAAAAGCAGTATCAGGCTTCCTGCCCAGTTGACATAGGGATCGGTGGCTTTCTCTCAGGGTGCAACAGGGCTGTCACACCTGCCTTTGTGTTTGGAGTCAATCCTCGGGGTGACCTTCGAGTCAGTCCAGGGGAGTCAGGTGTATCTGGAGTGGATTGGGACATTGACATCTTTTAGCATGATGACACGACCCCTGGAGTTCCTTACGAGGGTCAAGTTGAGACCACCTCCTCTTGAGGTTTGATGGGAACACCGGGATTCCTTTCCTGACGAAGCAGGGAAAAGGACCCTCATCTTGAGATGAGGAGGGAAACCTGGGGATCTTCTTGTGTTTAGTGGGACCCTAGGTGTTCCTCTTGAGTGGAGACGGGTATGTCGGGGAACTTCTTGAGTTGCCTCAAGGGTGTCAAGGACCCTTTCGAGGCTCAAGAGAGAAAGTGAGATTTCTCTCCAGACGCTGCAGCAGAAAAGAGCCTCATCTCACGTGGAGACGAGAATCTCCTGTTGTTTCTTGAGTTGCTACAGGAAACTTGGGGTTCCTCTCGAGTTACGACACGCACCTCAGGGACCCACTCGTGTGGTCTCAGGAAAATCCAGTTTCCGTGCGAGTTGCGAGGGTCCTCTCAGGATTCTTCTGCAGTCACTGCCGGGGCCGAGGTCTTCATCTGGATTTCAGGCCGGAATCTAAGGGTTCCCCTACAGTGCTGACATGGAACTCGTGGTTCCTCTGGAGTTTCCACAGGGGAGTCAGGCTTCGTCTCATGTGGAGACATGCAAGTCCTCTCTCCTCTCTAGCTGAAAAAGCAGTATCAGGCTTCCTGTCGAGTTGACACAAGGATCGGTGGTTTACTTTCAAGGAGCCACAGGGCTGTCACACCTGCCATCGTGTTTCAGTAGTCACTTCAGTCTTGTCCGACTCTGTGCCACCCTAGCACTGAAGCCTTCCAGGCTCCACTGTCCATTGGATTCTCCAGGCAATAATACTGGAGTGGGTTGTCATGCCCTGTCTTCCAACTCAGGGATCAAAACCAGGTCTCCCATGGAAGGCAGATTCTTTACCGCCCAGCCACAATGAGATACCGTCTCACACCAGTCAGAATGGTCATCATCATAAAGTCTAGAAACAATGAAAGCCAGAGTGTGGCGGAAATGGAACCCTCTTGCACTGATGGTGGTAAGGTAAATTGATACAACCACTATGGAAGATGGTATGCAGGTTCCTTAAGAAACTAGGAATAAAACCACCATATGTCCCAGCAACCCCACTCCTAGGAGTATACCCTGAGGAAACCAAAATGGAAAAAGACACATGCACCCCGATGTTCATTGCAGCACTGTTTATGATAGATAGAACATGGAAGTGACTTAAATGGCCATGGACAGATGAATGGATGAAGATGTGGTGAAGGAAGTCAGAAAGAGAAATATACATAGTGAAGTAAGTCAGAAAGAGAAATATAAATATGATGCTCATGCACATGTACGGAATCTAGAAAGATGGTACTGACCAATTTATTTGCAGGGCAGCAATGGAGAAACAGACTTAGAGACACGAAAGAGAGGAGGGTGAGATGGATGGAAAGAGTAACATGGAAACTTACAATTCCATATGTAAAACATATATCCAATGGGAATTTGTCCTATCACTCAGGGAACTCAAAGAGGGCCTCTTCAACAATTTAGAAGTGTGGGGTAGAGAGGGAGATTGGAGAGGGGTTTGGGAGGAAGGGGACACGGATGTACCTAAGACTGATTCTTTGGATGTCTGATAGAAAACAACAAAATTCTGGAAAGCAATTATCTTTAATTGCTTAAGAATAAATGAATTATCCTTAATTTAATAATAAATGATTTTTTACAACCCTATTTGAACGTTCACATGGTTTACTGCTTCTTTCCCTGTAAAGAGCACACTAACGACTCCAACTTCTTATTTATGTCTTCTGGAATGGCATGTAAAGATTAAAGGAATGACCTAGATATAAAAAAAGGAGTAAAACTATGATTATCCAAGTTGAAGGTTTAAAAGTTTTGAAATACATTTATGATGATCAACAAGGACTCAATATTCACATCAAGAAAGAAAAAAACAACTGAAAAAAATCAAGTAACCACAATGACTAACTTTTCTATATGGGAGAATTTACACATTAGTTTCACATGTATAACAAATAATTGACATGGTCATTTCACATCTATAAAAACTGAAATTAATAATTTTTTAAAAAATAATAAGAGGGTGTACGGTCCTAAGATGCTAGAGGAATAGTATGGGCAGACCACTTTCTTCCTCATAAGTTCATTGAAAGAACATTTGAACGCTGAGCAAATTCCACAAAACAACTTTTGAATGCTGGCAGAGGACATCAGGCACCCAGAAAATCAGCCCATTGTCTTTGAAAAGAGATAGGACAAAATATAAAAGAGACAAAAGAGGTAGGGATGTAGATCCATCTTAGGGAGGGAGTCTTAAAAGGGGAGAGGTTTCCAAACACCAGGAAACAGTCTCACTGGTGGGTCTGTGGGGAGTTTTGGAATCTCAGAGGGCAGCATAACCAGGAGGAAAAATAAACACACAAATAAATAAAACCCACAGATCACGTGCCTAACTGGAACTCCCTGCACTTGCATCCACCACCAGCAAGTGGGGGCTGAACAGGGAGGCGCGGGCTGCACTGCTTAGGGTAAGGACTGGGCTTGAATGCCCTGAGGGTCAATCTGAGGGAACTAACATGAGATAGCAACCCAAACTGTGGTATAGTCAGAGAGAGAGAGAGAGGAAAAGAGAGCAAGAGAGAGAACTATGCTGTGAAAAGCGCTAACCTAAGGCACTGCCAGGCCCACTAAAAAAAACAAAGGACTGAGCAATACCAGAGGAGAGCTAGAAGGCCACAGATCGGCCCATCCCCCACTGGAGACAAGAAGGCAGGAGGGGGGCAGCCAGTCCTGGAAAGAGGCAAACTCGGCCCTAGAGAGGCATCCTCTACCAAGCTGCAAGCAGGCACCCAGTTGCTAACCGTAACCCCTTGGGAATCTGGATGGTTGACTTTTGCCAGGAGGGTCGCAGCCAGAGATCAGCTCCCCAGAAGAGACATATGGCACACTGGAGACGGGAACACCCGCTGACACACAGGAAACAGAGTGGCTGGGACCAGGGAGGTGATAAGATACACTCCCCACCTGGGGCAACAGCACTTGCCAAGCACCTGGTCGCCTGAGCTGCTTGGACCTGGGAAGGGCACAAAATGCAGGCCCAACTGACTCTGTCCCTTTGTGGACTACCTGAGAACCTGAACCTGAGTGGCTTAGACCTCAGGAGTGCACGCAACCCAGGGCCCGCCTCAGATAGTTCCCTGGCAGAGCAACCTAGAGCCTGATAAGTGTAGACTGGAAAAGCGTGTGTGCCATGTGGCTGAGACACTGCAAGCACTTCCCACACATGCCAGTGACATTTGTTTGCAGTGTTCTTCTGTCCCCACAGCAGTGCTGAACAAGTGAGCCTAAATAAGTAACCACCTTCATCTCCTTGTGTCAGGACAGATATTAGACACTGAAGAGAAAAAGCAGCAGAAGCTAAAATAAAGAGGGAACTGCTTTAGAACTGACAGGTTCAAGAAATTAAAAACCCTATAGTTAGCAGTGACTACATTGGAAGGGGCCTATAGATCTTGAGAAGTATAAGCTGGATCAAGGAACTATCTGAAACTGAACTGACCCCACACTGTCCACAACAGCTACAGAGAAATTCCTAGATATATTTTTACTATTATCATTATTTAAATATGTATTTTTTAAGTTCTCTATTACACTGTCATGGTCTTTGTAGACTGGGACCTGGGGACTGGAGTCAATGACAAGAAGGACGCAAGGGGCCCAAGTCTCGAGTGAAATAAGGGTGTTTTGTTTGCAGAAAAGCATGTTTATATATCTTCATACAAGGCAGCTTTAGGCAGTAAAATAAAACTGAGCAAAAAGAAAGCCAAGCAAATAGCAGTCTTCGAAGGGACAGAAAGCATTGCATGTCCTGAGTGAGAGGGGCATAACTGAGCAGATCACATTTGAGTGAGGTCACTGGAGGGAGTCACTGAAGGGACCAAGCAGGTGCCCTTTCTCAGGATCTCAGTCCTGGGAATTGCATGAAGCTCTGCTCATTCCTGCAGCAACTGATGAGGAACAGAGAATCCTTGAGAAATGGCACAAAAAAAGAAAAGAATAATATATTGGATTCCTTAAAGATGATCGTCCCCTGACATTACTCCTTTAATTTTCATTTTTTTAACCTACTATTACCTTGCAAAAAAAAAAAAAAAACCTATTTTTAAAGCAAACTTCATATATATATTTCATAATTTTTGTGACTGTTTTGTTTTTCTAATATTGTATTTTTCAGAGTCTAACCTCTACTCTAGATTTTTAATCTTTGCTTTTTGGTATCTGTTATCAGTTTTGTACTTTTAAGAACCCAATCTTCAGTATCCATTTTTACTTGGGAGTGTGATTACTGGCTTGATTGCTCTCTTCCCTTTTTAACTCTACTTTGTCTCCACCAGGTCGCCTCTATCTCCTCCCTCCCCCTTCTTTTCTCTACCCTACTCTGTGAATCTCTTTGTGTGTTCCAGACTGTGGACCTGATAGGTGCCTGGATCTCTCTCTCTCTCCTTTTCATTCACCCTTTTCTCCTTCTGGTCACCTGTCTCCTTCCTCCCTCCTCTCTTCTCTTTATAACTCCATGAACCTCTCCAAGGGCTCCAGACTGTTGAGAGCATATAGGGAATTGATTACTGGCTAGCTTGCTCTCTCCCCTTTTGATTCCCCCTCTCCTACTCCTGGTCACCTCTATCTCCCTTCTCCTTTTTCTCATTTCCATGTAACTCTGTTAACCTCTCCAGGTGTTCCTCACTGTGGAAGAGCTTTCATCATTAACCGAGATGTTTTATCCTTGGTGCTGTATAGATGGAGAAGTCTTGAGGCTACTGTAAGATCAAGACTGAAAACCAGAGGCAGGAGGCTTAAGTCCAAAACCTGAAAACACAAGAGAACTCCTGACTCCTGGGAACGTTAATCAATAAGAGCTCATCCAAAACCCTCCTTACCTACACTGAAACCAAGCACCACCCAAGAGCCAACAAGTTCCAGACCAAGACAAGCCACACAAATTCTCCAGCAATGCAGGAACATAGCCCTGAACTTCAATATACAGGCTGCCCAAACTCACATCAAACCCATAGACATCCCAAAACTCACGACTGGACACTTCATTGCACTCCAGACAGAAGAAATCCAGCTCCACACACCAGAACACCAACACAAGCTTCCTTAACCAGGAAACCTTGACAAGCCAACCATACAACCCCACCTACAGTGAGGAACCTCCACAAAAAAGAGAAATCACAAACTGCCAGAATACTGAAAGGACACCCGAAACACAGTAATCTAAACAAGATGAAAAAAGCAGAGAAATACTCAGCAGGTAAAGGAACATGATAAATGCCCACAAAACCAAACCAAAGAGGAGGAGATAGGGAGTCTACCTGAAATGAATTCAGAATAATAATATTAAAAATGATCCAAAATCTTGAAAACAAAATGGAGTTACAGATAAATAGCCTGGAGAAAAGGATTGAGAAAATGCAAGACATATTTAACAAGGACCTAGAAGAAATAAAAAAGAGTCAATCAATAATGAATAATGCAATCAATGAGATCAAAAACACTCTGGTGGGAACCAACAGTCAAATAGTGGAGGCAGAAGATAGAATAAGTGAAGTAGAAGATAGAATGATAGAAATCAATGAAGCAGAGAGAAAAAAATAAAAAATAATAATTAAAATAAATGAGGACAACCTCAGAGACCTCTGGGACAATGTTAAATGTCCCAACATTTGAATCAGAGGAGTCCCAGAAGAAGACAAAAAGAAAGGCCATAAGAAAATACTTGAGGTGATAATAGTTGAAAACTTCCCTAAAATGGGGAAGGAAATAGTCATTCAAGTCCAAAAAACCCAGTGAGTCCCAAACAGGATAAACCCAAGGTGAAACACCCAAAGACACATACTAATCAAATTAACAAAGATCAAACACAAAGAACAAATGTTGAAAGCAGCAAGGGAAAAACAACAAATAACATATCAGAGGATTCCCATAAGGATAACAGCTGATCTTTCACCAGAAGGCAATGGCAGGATATACTTAAAGTAATGACAGAGAAAAACCTACAACCCAGATTACTGTACCCAGCAAGGAGTCATTCAAATATGAAGGAGAAATCAAAAGCTTTACAGACAAGCAAAAGCTGAGAGAATTCAGCACCACCAAGCCAGCCCTTCAACAAATGCTAAAGGATCTTCTCTAGACAGGAAACACAAAAAGGGTGTATAAACTGGAATCCAAAACAACAAAGTAAATGGCAACAGGATCATACTTATCAATAACTACCTTAAACGTAAATGGGTTGAATGCCCCAACCAAAAGACAAAGACTGGCTGAATGGATACAAAAACTAGACCCCTATATATGTTGTCTACAAAAGACCCACTTCAAAACAGGGGACACATACATACTGAAAGTGAAGGGCTGGAGAAAGCAAATAGAGACCAAAAGAAAGCAGGAGAAGCAATACTCATATCAGATAAAATAGACTTTAAAATAAAGGCTGTGAAAAGAGGCAAAGAAGAAAACTACATAATGACCAATGGATCAATCCAATAAGAAAATGTAACAATTATAAATATATATGCACCAACATTTGGGCACCACAATATGTAATGCAAATGCTAACAAGAATGAAAGTGGAAATTAACAATAACACAATACTAGTGTGAGACTTTAATACCCCACTCACACCTATGGATAGATCAACTAGACAGAAAATTAACAAGGAAACACAAACTTGAAATGATGCAAAGGACCAGTTAAGCCTAAATGATATCTATAGGACATTTCACCACAAAACAATGAATTTCACCATTTTCTCAAATGCACATGGAACCTTCTCCAGGATAGATTACATCCTGGGTCATAAATCTAGCCTTGGTAAATTCAAAAAAGTGAAATCACTCCAACATCTTTTATGACCACAATACAGTAAGAATAGATGTCAACTAGAGGAGAAAAACTATTAAAAATTCCAACATATAGAGGCTGAACAACACGCTTCTGAATAACCAACGAATCACAGAAGAAATCAAAAAAGAAATCAAAATATGCATAGAAACAAAGGAAAATGTAAACAAAACATGCTAGGGATCAGCAATCCTAACAGACTGCAAGAGTCTGCCCTGCAACTGACACTAAAAAAGGCTCATGAGTTACTATTACTGCAATCAGGAAAACCCTGTTGGTAACAAACATCTGTTGACCTAGTGACCTGGATGATAAGTGAAGGTGCAAAATCCTTAAAGGGTCAGACTCTACAGATGAAGTGACTTAGCCATGAGCAAATCACTAAAGACTCTCAGAGTGTCACTGAATGATGAGTGGTTGGAAGGAAAAGGAGTTATCATTTAAGCCCATAGATATTGCCAAAGATACTCCTTTTAATGTCCCAAACACAGGGGCAGAGAAAAAGTCAGGCTAATATTGTTGAAAAGGAGGGAGCTGATCGAAGTAGTTAGCATTGATTAAACTCCAATGCTTCAGGAGACTACTTTCTTTTGTGAAGGATGGGTGCATTTAGAAATTACATATATTCAGTCCATAGTTATTCATCAAGGATTGGATCATAATCTCAAGGGAATGGTTCTAAATACACACGTCCAAGTGTTCCTCAATTTACTCAGTCAAAACGTACAGTGAACAGCCTAGGTTTATATATTTTTCAAATACATTTTCCCAAATAACTGTGGTTCTCCAGCAGAATATAGCTGAGACATAGTGCAGCAACCAGTCCAGCAACCACTTATCTATTACTCACAAGGCCAATTCCTTCTCTTACATGAAGGTTTGAATAAAAAAAGAAAAGTGTAAGAGGCAAGAGTCATCAAAACTGCAATTTTTAAAAAAATTTTCCTGAGTAAACAGTGATAGAACAGGGACTAGTAAACCCAAAGACAACCTGATCTCATTATTTATAAATCCCTTACTTATTTCCCATCAAGACATTCTAGATGGGAAAGCAGAGTATAGACTCTTATCTAAGTGGATGGTTCTGCCAGAATAGGATAATATAAGGTAGTTATTTGTTCTTCTCTCTTAATTCCCACTTAATCACCACCTGTTCACTGTCAGTCTGTGGATCAGAGTCTTAAAACTGTCACCTAGGTAAGTTTACAATTAATTCACACTCTTTTACAAAATAACAACTATTATCCCTGAAAACTGAAAAGCACAAAAGAAATATATAAACTGAAGGGAATAAAAATCAGAAACCAAAATCTTGGGACTTCCTTGGTGGTCCCCTGGCTGGGTTTCAGTGCTCCCAGTAAAGAGGGTCTGAGTTTGACCCCTGGTCAGGAAACTAGATCCTACATCCTGAAACGAAGCCCAGCTCAGCCAAATAAATAAATATTAAAATAAATAAACCCTCTTATTGGCATTTCCTAACTGCCAAAATTCCAGCTTGACTTGCACTTTTCACTTGCTTGCTCCTTTTCCCTTCCTTTTACCCTCTTAAGACTTGTGCAGTGAGAGAGAAATTGTGTTTATATAAACCATTTTTCATAAAATGGGAATTTGGAACAGCAGCAAGATTTCTATTATGTTGTAAAATGCTTTCGTTATGTTTGAATTTTAAGACAAAGTCTACTTAGGCAAATTTTGCTTTACCGTGTTCTTTTAGGCTGATTACAAAAAAAAAAAACCTTAAGTCGGAGAAAATATTTGGAAAATGTTTTACCTTCAACAAGTGCAGTGTTATCACGAATACCAGCCATAAACACATAAAGGAATGCTTTACTCTCTAATGCTTGAGGAATATCATGATTTAAAGTGAAATCTTAGATAATTTGGTTCCTTCAAAATACTTTCACTCAGGGAAACCTGCAGCTTCCAAAGACGGAGAACTGAGCCCACATGTGAGAGTGGAGGGAGTTCCCGGCGGGGCTGCAGCTGTGGGACGTCACGTGTGTCCTGGAGAAAGCAGGAGGGGCGATTTCACCGTCATCAGCTCCACATACACAGCTGCAACCCCACTGAGCAGCTCCCTGGGGCTGAGTACGGAAGACCTCGAGGTGTACATCGTGAACCAAGCGGTCACCAGCACAAGTAAATGCCCTTGCTGGGAGTCAAACATGACCGGACCCTCTTGGCTGGATCTCAGAACCGGGGTCCTGGAGGCTCAGGGCTCCAAGCCTGCTGCATCCCAGGTCCACTTGCATACACTTTGTTCCCCCTCATGAGAACTGTGTCTCCTTCCTCCTTCCGCCCATCCCCAGGAGCACCCGTTCCCTGAGCCCTTGGAAGCAGCCACTTCCCACATCACTTCACTCCCCCCAGCCTTCATCATTTGTGGGTTCTGAGCCTACCACCCACTCCTGGGCACGTTCTGATGGGAAATCCTTCTAGGGTAGATGGCTGGCTGGGAGACAGAGCTTTGCCCTCTCTGTGGGCTACAACATTTTTCCCCACCCCCTGCAATGACTTTGGAGCTGTTTCCATGGTAACAGGGCTTGATGGACACTATTCAGTTTACCTATTTACATAGTTAGAAATAAAACACTTCTAGTTTAAAAAAACGCTTTGCAAACATTTTGTAAATAAAGTTAGTTGAGCTATGTCTTGTTCCTGGCTTCTATATTGGTGTTGCAGGAAAGCAGCTTTGCTGCGAGTGATATATTCTGGCAAAAGAAAGCATAGTGGAGAGTGGTATTCTGACAGATGTTCATGACATTTGGGTCGGCACCATGCTCCAGCAGAAGAGTCGCACACTCCTCTTCTTGACATTCTATGGCCTGTCAGTGTTGTGCCAAGAAACAGAGTGTAAATTCTAGGAATTCAAAGTAAACAGTCCACAAGCTTCACTGGTTTGCTATATCTAAATGAGATGAATTCACTTTAGTCTCAGTAGTTAAATCACATCCACCTTTTGTGGAAATGGTTCACTGCCACATACCTTCATCAGCACAGTCCTGTTTTCATTGCTACAGAGGTTAAGCAAGCATTTTCTCTCCAGGAGCAGAGTAACCACTACTGAATGGCCATTGGCACAGGCCAAGTGGAGGACAGTCCTATGAAAGCAAGAGGAGTTTTCAGGAAACTGTAGCGTTATTGTTTCAAGACAAACAATTGTTCCTGTGATTGAAAACTTTCAATAGCATGCTATTGCTATAGCTCTACAACAAATATTTCATTTCCTTCTGGAGAAAGAACATTATATATTAGCATTATCTCTTCTTAACACAGTAATGAAAGAACAATTTACTTGGATAGAATGACCATAACCCTGAGATTCACCTCAGGGGTGAATTCAAACTTGGGTTTGAATTTGACTTTCACTCTTGTCACTTAGCTGTCACTCAGCCTCTCTGTGCCTCAATTTCCTCATCAACAAAATGGAGAGAGAGAAGTAGTTCTCTCACAGGACAGCACTGTGATGCTTCAATGAGATCCATGCAAAGAGTTTAGAACCGTTCTTGACACAGGTAATTGCTCAGTAACTTTTAGGAAATATAATCATACTTATTACTATTACTACTCTTTTACAAAGACAACATCTCATTGAAGTCAAAGGATATCATACCTCCTTTGCAGATACATTTTGAAGATTAGAGACAACGCTGTACTTCAATGACTCTAATATGTTCATTTTCTGACATTTTAACATCTCTGACATCAGAATGAAATTTATAATTCACAATGTCTGTACAACTATAATTGGTAACATTTTTGTTTGCTAATTTCTCATTTTTCCTATTGATCTAATTACCATAAAGTCTTTTTGTCTAAAGTTGCTTCTTTTTAATTAAAATATACATGATGCATATTACATATTATTATATATTATAGGTACACAACATAGTGATTCACAATTTTTATAGGTCATACTGCATTTAAAGTTATTATATGATATTTGCCCTATTCCCATGTTGTACAACACATTCCAGTAGCTGGCAGAATTTTAGTTCCCCCACAAGGTATCAAACTCTGGGCCCACAGCAATGAGTCTTAACCACTGGATGACCAAGGAACTGCCTAGATTTCCTTGACTTCTGAAAAGGCTGTAAGTTGTCAGGAAATATCAATCCTCAATAAAAATTCTAAACAAAATTGAAAGTGAGAAATCATTTTTATATGTGCCACATTCCTACCAGTGCAAAAAAGACAAGCCCTGTCTGTTAATCTGACTTGTCTATAGACAGCTTGATGTACAGAGTTTCAATTTTTGTATGTTGTTAAAATGTTAAATCAAATAAATATATTTAATTGGAGGCTACCTAAAGAAACTAAAGACTTAAATATAGAAAACTATAAAATACTGGTGAAAGAAATCAAAAAGGACACTAATAGATGGAAAAATATACCATGTTCATGGATCAGAACAATCAATATAGGGAAAATCAGTATACTACTCAAAGCAATTTATAGATTCAGTGCAATCCCTATCAAGCTACCAACGGTATTTTTCACAGAGCTCAGAATTCTTACTTTTGAAATAATTCTTAGAAAGGTCTTTGGGGTGGGAGGAAGGCTCATAAGGAAGGAGATATATGTATACTTACAACTGATTTATGATGTTATACAGCAGAAAACAACACAACATTGTAAAACAATTATTCCCCAATTAAAAAAAAAAAGATTAAAGTTAAGAAAGAGTAGAACTAGAAAAAACAGAAGGTCTCTGTCAGCAGATTAAAAAAAAATGTATAAACAGGAATCTGAGTTTTATTCTGGTACTTTTCTCACTGTGCATATTTGAAATGTTTGATCCATACTTTATCTGAAACTTTTTGGTGAGATAAAAATTGAGTTACTTTTCTCTTTACCAGGTTATTTTTCCACCATCTACACACAGTTTATCATTTCTAATAGAAAAGGTAATCATTTTCAAGTTCTAAAGTTTTACATGCATTTGGGTGTTTGAGCATTCTCTTCCATTCATTTATCTATCTTTTCAGTTGTTAGTAAATGAATACTTCATGGGCACTTATAGCACATTTTGATATCTAGAAGGGCAAATTTTCCTCTACTATACAAACTTTTAATTTCATCATAACAATTAAACACAGCATACGTAACCCAAAATCTTTAAAATCATGAAATGTTGATTTGGTTTAAATATAGAAAGACTATACATCCTAAGAAAAGGTCTTCCTATTCATGGACACAGCCAGCTTTTTACTTCAAAGCCGTCTTCTAAGGTCCTTCAGCAAAGAACACATATACCTAAATGTACACTGATATAAAACGGACAGTGAATTGTACCTGAAGAATTTTTAATCCAGAAGTTGATTTGGCATGGCAATTATTTTGCTCACTATGAAGTTTTCTGTAATATATAACCTTATGGTATAAAAAATATATAATTAAAAATAAGATATTGACAATATCAGAAATCTGTCCCCTGCCATGATCCACAACAGGCAATCCATGAAGTAGTGCTTTCATAAATCACATGAGAAAAAATGTGAGAGCCAAAAGATTCAGGAGATTTCTTGAAGGCTATATAACTTGAGAGCTTTTACTCATGAGTACATCATGCTAACCTATGCAAATAAAAAGTAGGGGGGAGAAAGGAAAAACAGATGGTATTCATGTTTCATTTCATTTCTATGATTACCGACATTCAGTTAAATGACTTCAAAACTATCAGTAAAGCTCTATAAGGGGAATTGTAAGTGAGTCCAAAACCAGCTAAGGCTCTTTGCTGTCTGTAAAGCCTGCAGGGTGCTGGATCCCAGGAAGGTATCCAGGAGCCTTGGAGGGGAAACTCACAGGCAGGATCTCTGCCAGCCTCTTCCACCCCACTTACCTGTTCATCTTGTGCTTGTCATTCAGGTCATTTTTTCCAAACAACAGAACATGCTGTACTTTGGCTACATCGTCCACAGTGGCAGCTTTGTGGATCTTTCTAAGGTCTTTGTCTCAGATGCGGTAGCTGGGCTGGAAGTTGACTCCATGACCGCTGTCTCTTACCGGGTTGATAGAGGAGCCAAAGGGCAACACACCCTTCTTACTCCTGAAACCAAAAATCTTCTTCATTGCAGAGTCTAGGCACTCCAAATATATCTCACCTTTCCCTCGGCTCTTCACAGTCCCCTAAACCCAACACAAGCACTACAGGTAAGCCAGAGCCATCTCACCACAACCTCCCAGCTGGGAAGCTCAACAGTTTGGAATCTTTCATCTCAGAACGATCATTGGTAAGCAACACCTCTAAATACATTGCCCATGCACACAGAGGCCTGGCATGCCAGCCCAGTGCTGATATGCAAGAACTGTAAGTTCATTTCCTGAAAGAAACAAACAATATCAATAAACCCTTACATAAACTAAGAAGGAAAGAGAGGAAACTGAAATACAAAAATGAAAATGACATTATAACTGTGCAACTGTCAAAATACCTACAGTATCCAAAGCAATCTACAGATTCAGTGCAATTTCTATCAAATTACCAATGGCATTTTTCACACAACTAGAACAGAAAATTTTACGGTGTGTATGGAAACAAAAGACCACAAATAGATAGAGCAATCTTGAGAAAGAAAAGCAAGAACCGACAGAATCAGATACCCTGGTTGAAGACTTCTCTGCAAGCTTCAGTAATCAAAACACAGTACTAGCACAAAAACAGAAATATATTGAATGATCAATGAGACAAGACAGAAAGTCCAGAGAGAAACCTATGTACCCGTGACCAATTAATCTAGGATAAAGGAGCCAAGACTATACAAAGGAGAAAAGAGCCCCTTCAATAAGTGGTGCTGAGAAAACTCAATAGCTACATGTATAAGAAGGAAAATAGAATACTCTCTAACATCATACACAAAAATAAACTCAAAATGGACTAAACACCTAAATATAAGACAGGTCCTGTAAAACTCAGAGCAGAATATAGGCAGAATACACTCTGACATAAATTACAGCAGGATTCTTTTCATCCATCTCTTAGAGTAATGAAAATAGAAACAAGCAAATGGGATATAATTAAATGTAAAAGCTTTTGTACAGTGCAGGAAATCATATACAAGACAGACGACAACCCACAGAATGGGAGACAATATTTGTAAATGATGCAATTGACAAGGGATTAATCTCCTACATATCAAACAGCTCAAATACCTCAATATCAAAAAGCAAACAAACTGATCAAAAAATGAGTATAAGATATAAATACACATTTCTGTAAGGAAAACCTACAGACGACCAAAAAGCACATGAAGGATTCTCAGAAAGGATGCTCCGGATCACTAATTATCATATAAATGCAGAAATACTATAATAAGGTATCATTTCATACCAATCAGAATAGCCAACATCAAAAAATATACAAACAATAAATGCTGGAGAGAGTGTGGAGAAAACAGAATCCTTCTACATTGCTTATGGAATGCAACTAGGTACACCCACTGTAGAAGACTCCACAAAAGTTGCTATAAAAACTAAATGTAGAGTTGCCATATGATTCAGCAATCTCAGTCCTGGGCCTATATCTGGAGAAAACCATAATTCAAAAAAGTACATGCACGCCAATGTTCACTGCAGAGCTATTTACAATAGCCAAGACATTGAAACAACCTAAGTGTCCATCAAGAGAAGAATGGATAAAGAAGAAGTGGTACACACACACACACACACACACACACACAATGAAAATGGAATGTTACTCGGCCATATAAAGAAATAATAATGCCATTGGTAGCAACACAGATGGATCTCGAAATGACAATACTAAGTAAAGTAACTCAGAGAAAAACAAGTATCACATCACTTACATGTGGAATTTAATAAAAATAAGCTTATTTACACAACAGAAACCAATTCAAAAGATCTCAAAATCAAATTATGGTTATGAAAGGAAAAACATGAGGGGAAGGATAAAGTATGAGATTGTGGTTGACATATATACACTATTTTCTAGTAGTCATATATGGATATGAGAGTTGTACAATAAAGAAGACTGACTGCCAAAGAGTTAATGCTTTGAACTGTGGTATTGGGAGTAGACTCTCAAGAGTCCTTGGACTGCAAGGAAATTAAACCAGTCAATCCTAAAGGAAATCAATCCTGAATATTCATTGGGAGGACTGATGTTGAGGCTGAAGCTCCAATACTTCAGCCACTTGATGTGAAGAGCTGATTCATCAGAATATACCCTTATGCTGGAAAAGATGGAAGACAGGAGGAGAAAGGGGACAACAGAGGACAAGAGGGTTGAATAGCATCACCAACTCAATGGACATGAATTTGAGAGAACCCCACAAGATACTGGAGGACAGAGGAGGCTGCTGGGCTGCAGTCCATTGGTCGCAGAGTCGGACATCAGTGAGTGACTAACATTTTCACTTTGAATATGGAAAACTTAACAGTGCTGGTTTTTAAATCACTTAAGTTAGCTGCAGAGAAAATAGTATCAAAAGTAATTAGATACTACTGTTTAAAAGTAGTATTTTTAAAATACCGTATAAATTTTCATCATACATACAAAAATATTTCCCATTAATAAAGATTTTCTCATCATGTTTAATAAGAAACAACTAAAATGTCATGAAAACAGTGCAGAAGGGAAATTTTTACTATTTATCTTTCAGACCATATATTTTTTCTTCAAAATCTGTACATATTCTTGTGATGTTTTTAAAAGCAAGTCCTGAGACAGATTTGACCCATCTGTAGCTCCTAGAGGAGACAATCCATAAGACTCAGATTCAAATTTAGTAGCAGCTGGAAAGAAAAAGGATTACATTCTTTATCTAAAATACTTGAGTTAACTCAGTATTAGTTAAAAAAAAAAAAGCAAAAACCTGAGATATTTCTAAGTACTCTGAAAAATGAAACATATCTATAGATGAAAGAAAACAAAATACAAGATTACAATTATATAATCAGCCCACAGTCCCACATGTGGCTGAGTATCACAGCTTCTGGTTTCCTCATTCTTCATTCATTTACTCAATAATTATCTGCTAAGGTTCTGTGACAAACACTGGAATTACAAGATGAAGGTGATCCAGTCACCCTGAGAAATGATAATACCATAAACTGTAAAAATAGATGAATAGACAATTTCCATATGGAGTCATAAATACTAAGACAGGTATACAAGATAGCACAAGGAACTCAGGGGGGACAGCCAGCTTTTTGTCAGTACTTCCAGCTTTTTGGTGGAGGTGCTATGGAAGTAGCTACCTGAAGGATAGGAAGAAGTACAAGAGACAGTGGAGAGAAGCATGTACAAAGACAAGAGGTGAGGAAACGAATCTGTGGGATCCTACACAGTCTGGCTGGTTAGATGCACAGTTAAGGGGCAGAGTAAGGTGGTAAAGAGATAAGGCCAACTACTTTGGAAGGACCGAAATTGAAGCAGGTGTTTGGATTTTTTCCTGAGGGCAAGAGATAAACTAGTGACAAAGTCAATGACACAGAAATTATAAAGTCACCTACTAAGTGACAGCTACGCAAACATGACTGCATGAGTCTGGGTGTTCTAGCCCTTAACCACTACCAGACACTTGAGACGCTGATGAACTCCATGCTTTCTGAGAATGATGTCAGGGTGCAGAAGGACAGTTCCACAGCGATGGCAGTAGTAGAGAAAGTACATAAACCTTTTGAGATTTATTTTAAACTATGGAACATGATAAATAAATGAGGAAGAAGAATATTTTTCACTATGACTGTTCATGATTTCACATTTTTCATTAGCTATGTATAAGAAAAAAACATTTAACATAGCATCTGTTATCCAAACAATGGAAAGAGATGCCGTTTATTGTTTACAGTGTATTTCAGAAATCAATATCTAAATTTAATTCATACATTTTGGCAACATATCTTCTCTTAGTTTTCTAGTTATACCCCTGTCCAACTTCTGCTTCATCTGAAATAAGTCAAATATTATTTATCTTTAAGTTAAGTAAGATATATTATCATAGGAATGTTATACATACAGCTTACTAAATGTGACATTTAAATAATACTTTTAGAGACTAGACCTAACTTGAAGATTACTTAAGTAGAAAAATAATCACATAAATAAAAGATAATGCATTCCTACTTATTCTGCTTATAAATAACAGAGAATATATATATGGAACGTTATTTAATCTGGTAAAAAGTGCAATAAATATCAGTCTATTGAGTACATATAATTTCAAAGAATTAGAGAATGACCCATGATCCTAGGAATGACGCACAAGATTACTATCTTCTCCCCCTAACAGCTTCTTCCATAAATACATATTTCTGAGACATTTATTTTTCTTTCTAGGTGAGGATCTTGTTCAAATGGAGGAAATAGTTTGAGTTGAATGTTATTAAGGAGAACACATCTGCAATTTACTTTAAACTTTTTCATTTAACAAAAACACAGAAAGGTGAGAAAATAATACACAAGAAAACAATGCACCAGTAAGTTTCTATTCTAAAGGTGTTTAGTGAGAAGGATTAACACATAACTGTTACTTTCTAAACTATGTGTCATAGAAGGGGAATGTCCCACAGGGGTCACTGCAGGGTGGAGGAAATGAAAATTCACAAGTGCAGGACCTCTGGCCATGCCTTTGGTTAAAATGCTTTTATATTTGTCTCTGTTTTGTATAATATGATTCCACACAAACTTTTTTTTTTAAAGAAAGATTGTTTAAAAAAAAATCAAAAACTTTTTTTAAGGTATGAGGATCGTGATTTAGGCAAAATTCGTAATTCTACAAAAGAAGTAAGAAAGCCAATGACTTTCTTAGTGAGTCCAGAGTCTTATGCCAGTTACTTCCTCAGATTAAGAAAAAAACACATAGATTTTTAACTATAATGCAGAGAAAATGAATATGTAAAACCTTCTTACATAGTTCAATAATGCTTGTGGCATGACATGACATAGTAGCTGTCTAACTAAATCATGTTTTAAAGGCAAGAACAAGAATAAATTATTGTCAGACTCCTATATGTAGCAGTCAGTTGATACAGTTAATTTATAAATGATAAATTTTATAAAAAGCACAACACAGGGAACTCGAAGGAGAAAAGTTTCAAGGTGAGGACTTATACTCCTACCCTCCTCCTATGAGAGGTGAGGAGATTTACCTAATGGGTGAGTTTGGGAGAAAGAACTTCTCCCAAAGTACTTGCTTGGTTCCAAATCTCTACTTTGAAAAGATGTATGTGCCCACAGCACTGTGAACTTGGGTGTGCAGTAAGCAGCCTGTGTCTCAGATGGGGATCAAGCATTTGCTTCTTCCTCTTAGGCCTGCGTGGGGAGGTGTCTGGCTTGGAATGAAGTGTTCGGAGGCCCTCTGTGACCGCACGGCTAAAGCACGTCCTCCAGTTTCACAGCTCTCAAGTACTAAGACCCAATGTAGGTGCAGTGCTGTCAAAGAAACCTTAATTCCTCTCCTATGATGGCAAGAAGCCAAATGAGAAAACAGGTTGAGACTGCATTTAACAAGGGCAACTTTTCTGTGCATCAAAAACATCAGGAAAACACCATCAAAATCATAAACCTGTGTGCACTGACTGAAATGGATATTTTAATCACAATGATTAACAGTGAAAACAGGTTGCAATTTAAAGACACCCAATCATTGCTATCTTAGATACCATTCATCCAGGTGATGTCAAGATAGAGATAAAGTGAGCTTCATTTATAATGTTTTTCTTTTTTTTATTTAATTTTTAATTTTTTTTTTAGTTTTACTTTATTTTACTTTACATTACTGTATTGGTTTTTCCATACATTAACATAAATCTGCCATGAGTGTACATGACTTCCCAATCCTGAATCCCACTCCCATCGCTCACCCCATATCATCTCTCTGGATCATCTCCATGCATCAGCCCCAAGTATCCTGTATCCTGTATTGAACATAGACTGGCGATTCCTTTTTACATGACAGTACACATAAATGTTTGAACTACAAATATAGAAATATTCTACAAATGCTCAACAATATTGTCTTTTTTTAATTTTAAATAAAAATGCTATATGTAAAATAACAATTAAAGAAAATGACAAAATGTCATTTTTGTAAGAAATGACAAAATTTATGTAAAAAAATAAAAATATTAAGCTAAAACTAGAAATTAATGTTTTGATTCAGTATTATAATTTTATTTAATTCATAAAAAAGGATTTATCTAGGATTCCTTTTAAAAAAGAAGCATCCATATGTGGTAAGTGTTTAGATGCCAGTGATTAACTTATGCTTGGAGGTAGAAGAACTTCGTTGGGTACAGCAGAGCTTGTAAATGATTATGAACCACTGCCAACTAAATCAATTAGAAACTAAGTGAAACATCTGAAAGAATACTTTTGGATATTAGGCAATAAGATTTCACTTCTAAAGAAGAATTTAAACACAGCTTTTTAAGAAATTTAATAATTTAATAAGTATCTCTAAAAAATAAAGAACTCTGGGACGAAAAAATCATAAAATTTCTGTCTCCTTTATTCAGTTCAGTTCAGTCACTCAGTCATGACCGACTCATTGTGACCCCATGAATCGCAGCACGCCAGACCTCCCTGTCCATCACAAACTCCCTGAGTTCACTTAGACTCACGTACATCGAGTCAGTGATACTATCCAGTCATCTCATTCTTGATCATCCCCTTCTCCTCCTGCCCCCAATCCCTCCCAGCATCAAAGTCTTTTCCAATGAGTCAACTCTTCGCATGAGGTGGCAAAACTACTGCAGCTTCAGCTTTAGAATCATTCCTTCCAAAGAAATCCCAGGGCCGATATCCTTCAGAATGGACTGGTTGGATCTCTTTGCAGTCCAAGGGACTCTCAAGAGGCTTCTCCAACACCACAGTTCAAAAGCATCGATTCCTCGAGGCTCAGCCTTCTTCACAGACACTCACATCCATACATGACTACTGGAAAAAGCATAGCCTTGACTAGACGGACCTTAGTCGGCAAAGTAATATCTCTGCTTTTTTAATATGCTATCTAGGTTGGTCATAACTTTTTTTCCAAGGAGTAAGAGTCTTTTGATTTCATGGCTGCAGTCACCATCTGCAGTGATTTTAGAGCCCAGAAAAATAAACTGACACTGTTTCCACTGTTTCCCCATCTATTTCCCATGAAGTGATGGGACTAGATGCTATGATCTTCGTTTTCCGAATGTTGAGCCTTAAGCCAACTTTTTCACTCTCCTCTTTCACTTTCATCAAGAGGCTCTTTAGTTCTTCATCACTTTCTGCCGTAAGGGTGGTGTCATCTGCATATCATCAAGAGGCTCTTTAGTTCTTCATCACTTTCTGCCGTAAGGGTGGTGTCATCTGCATATCTGCATATCATCTGCATATTGATATTTCTCCCAGCAATCTTGATTCCAGCTTGTGTTTCTTTCAGTACAGCATTCCTCATGATGTATTCTTCATATAAGTTAAATAAGTAGGGTGACAATATACAGCCTTGATGTAGTCCTTTTCCTATTTGGAACCAGTCGGTTGTTCCATGTCCAGTTCTAACTGTTGCTTCCTGACCTGCATACAGATTTCTCAAGAGGCAGATCAGGTGGTCTGGTATTCCCATCTCTCTCAGAATTTTCCAGTTTATTTTGATCCACACAGTCAAAATCTTTGGCATAGTCAATAAAGCATAAATAGATGTTTTTCTGGAACTCTTTTGCTTTTTCCATGATCCAGCGGATGTTGGCAATTTGATCTCTGGTTCCTCTGTCTTTTCTAAAACCAGCTTGAATATCTGGAAGTTCAGGGTTCATGTGTTGCTGAAGCCTGGCTTGGAGAATTTCGAGCATTACTTTACNTTTGGCATTGCCTTTCTTTGGGATTGGAATAAAAATTGACATTTTCCAGTCCCGTGGCCAGTGCTGAGTTTTCCAATTTTGCCGGCATATTGAGTGTAGCACTTTCACAGCATCATATTTCAAGATTTGGAATAGCTCAACTGGAATTCCATCACCTCCACTAGCTTTGTTCGTAGTGATGCTTTCTAAGGCCCGCTTGACTTCACATTCCAGGATGTCTGGCTCTAGGTGAGTGATCACACCATTGTGATTATCTTGGTCGTGAAGACCTTTTTTGTACAGTTCTTCTGTGTATTCTTGCCACCTCTTCTTAACGTCTTCTGCTTCTGTTAGGTCCATACCATTTCTGTCCTTTATCGACCCCATCTTTGCATGAAATGGTCCCTTGGTATTTTTCATTTTCTTGAAGAGATCTCTAGTCTTTCCCATTCTGTTGTTTTCCTTTATTTCTTTGCATTGATCACTGAAGAATGCTTTCTTATCTCTCCTTGCCATTCTTTGGAACTCAGCATTCAGATGCTTATATCTTTCCTTTTCTCCTTTGCTTTTTGCTTCTGTTCTTTTCATAGTTATTTGTAAGCCCTCCCAGACAGCCATTTTGCCTTTTTGAGTTCTTTTCCATGGTGATATTCTTGGTCCCTGTCTCCTGTACAGTGTCATGAACCTCATTCCATAGTTCATCAGGCACTCTATCTATCAGATCTAGGCCCTTAAATCTATTTCTCACTTCCACTGTATAATCATAAGGGATTTGATTTAGGTCATACCTGAATGGTCTAGTGGTTTTCCCTACTTTCTTCAGTTTAAATCTGAATTTGGCAATAAGGAGCTCATGATCTGAGCCACAGTCAGCTCCCGGTCTTGTTTTTGTTGACTGTATAGAGTTTCTCCATCTTTGGCTGCAAAGAATATAATCAATCTGATTTTGGTGTTGACCATCTGGTGATGTCCATATGTAGAGTCTTCTCTTGTGTTGTTGGAAGAGGGTGTTTGCTATGACCAGTGCATTTTCTTGGCAAAACTCTATTTTTCTTTGCCCTGCTTCATTTTGTATTCCAAGGCCAAATTTGCCTGTTACTCCAGGTGTTTCTTGACTTCCTACTTTTGGGTTCCAGTCCCCTATAATGAAAAGGACATCTTTTTTGGGTGTTAGTTCTAAAAGGTCTTGTACGTCTTCATAGAAACGTTCAACTTCAGCTTCTCCAGTGTTACTAGTTGGGGCTTAGGCTTGGATTACCATGATATTGAATGGTTTGCCTTGGAAATGAACAGAGATCATTCTGTCGTTTTTGAGATTGCATCCAAGTACTGCATTTCGGACTCTTTTGTGGATCATGAGGGCTACTCCATTTCTTCTGAGGGATTCTTGTCCACAGTAATAGATATAATGCTCATCTTAGTTAAATTCATCCATTCCAATCCGTTTTAGTTCACTGATTCTTAGAATGTTGACAATCACTCTTGCCATCTCTTGTTTGACCACTTCCAATTTATCTTGATTCATGGACCTGACATTCCAGGTTCCTATGCAATATTGCTCTTTACAGCATCTGACCTTGCTTCTGTCACCAGTCCCATCCACAGCTGGGTTTTGTTTTTGCTTTGGCTCCATCCCTTCATTCTTTCTGGAGTTAATTCTCCACTGATCTCCAGTAGCATATTCGGCACCTACTCACCTGGGGAGTTCCTCTTTCAGTATCCTATCATTTTGCCTTTTCATACTCTTCATGGGGTTTTCAAGGAAAGAATATTGAAGTGGTTTGCCATTCCTTTCTTCAGAGGACCACATTCTGTCAGACCTCTCCACCATGACTCACCTCCTTTATTAGTACAGCTAATTATGACTTTTACTTAATGTGAATTAAGTCAAATAAACAGCTCAGAAGTTCACCAAATTAAAAACAAGGATCATTTATATCAGAAATCTGAAACCCAGTGAAAAAAAAAAGATAATAGAACTAACCTTGGTCAAGTAAGTCTCCATGCTGTTATTCAAAGGGTGTGGAATTGAGGTAGAAAAACTTATGTTTACTCTTGGAGTAAGATTTCCACTGAGCACTAAATGTTTATTGAAAACTCCACATAAGGGAGCTCCAGGACTGACCTCATGCTAAAAGTTCTGAGTAACGATTTATTCTGCTCTTTCTCCACTTCAAGTTTGATGCTGATCACTGCCAGCCTCTCTTGAGTCCTGGGGAAGATGGAAAATGCAAACTTAATGATTTGCATTTTCAAAGTTGCCATATAGTAAATGAAATTCCCAATAAACTGTTTGAACACTGAAAACAGAGAGCAGACCTTCTGTAAACAATAATTGTTGTAACCTTGCTCTAAAGAAGTACACATGTGTCTAGGGCTCTTCAAGTAACAAGTCACAGTTGGGAGAGGAGCGAAAGGGAATCAGAGAAAAAGGGAGGTGGCCTCACAGTGACACTTGCTGCCCTCTGGGACACACCTGCCTCCAGGAAACAGTTCAGGGAAGAAGAAACACACCATCCCACAAAGCCACTTTCAAGCTTTTGCTTTCACCACCCTTGTGTACACGTTTCACTCATGATCGCAGAGAAATTAAGCTTTGGCTCCGAGGAAACATCTAGAGTCACAATCTAGAGAGGAAGACAAGAAAATCCATGGGTGATTGAAAAGAGCTAAAACTGCCCCAGGAAAAATTACAAGTATACTCTGCTTCTCCAAAGTTCACTTTATGTTACTTCACTTCTAGGAAAGGCCTACGTCAGCATCTGTTTTAGAAAAAAAAATATTTTGAAGATACTTTGTGATTTCCCTGGTTCCTCTGCCTTTTCTAAAACCAGCTTGAACATCAGGAAGTTCACGGTTCACGTATTGCTGAAGCCTGGCTTGGAGGATTTTGAGCATTACTCTATTAGAGTATGAGATGAGTGTAATTGTGCAGTAGTTTGAGCATTCTTTGGCATTGCCTTTCTTTAGGACTGGAATGAAAACTGATCTTTTCCATTCCTGTGGCCACTGCTAAGTTTTCCAAATTTGCTGGCATATTGAGTGCAGCAGTTTCACAGCGTCATCTGTCAGGATTTGAAGTCACTCAACTGGAAATCCATAACCTCCACTAGCTTTGTTCATAGTGATGTTTTCTAAGTCCCACTGGACTTCACATTCCAGGATGTCTGGCTCTAGGTGAGTGATCACGCCATCATGATTATCTTGGTCGTAAAGAACTTTTTTTTTTTTTTTGAAAAATCTTCATATATAATAATTAATTTCTGGGAAACCCTAAGAAGTATACAGATTCCAAACTGAGAACTTCAGTGTATTGAAACATATACAGAAACATATTGAGTTCAAGTTTACATTTTAAAATTTTCTTGTTCTTATGCTTGTATATATATTTTTTTAAACATGGATATCAATGATAACATTTGCCTTATGTATGTCAAATGCTTCAATTAAATTTGCAAAAAAATTAGCAGTATGAAGACTGATCATCTCAAATACTTCAGTGTCCCTCTTTTCAGAGTTACTTGTGTATCATAAAATTTACCTGAAGTGGATGTTTGTAAATCTTTCATTTCGACTGTTTTATTAGGAACAGAATGTCTCACTAAGTCTGCAGGCTGAATGGGTTTGGAAACAAGTTTATTAATAATGTACATTTGAAACAATCCATAGTTCATAATTCAAGATAAAAACATAAACGTTTTTACCTTCATGTTAGAATACTTCTCAAGAAAATCTAAAAGAAAAAAAAAAGGACAGAATGTTAATTACATGTAAATATAAAGGCAGCTCTACATTCATGCAGAGTTAGTACTGAGTAGAAATCCTTGTGCTCGGCCTTGGCAGTGAATATATTTGTTTTCAGTGTCTTGTTTTGAGGGGGATGTTAGGACATCAGCAAAACAGACTATGAATCCAATATAAATAGTGAAGAAAAAATAGAAATAAAGGTTTAACAAAACATGCAGTTAAGATTTCTTACATTTTCAATGACTTCATAAAATATTAAAGTGCACACAGACCAATGTGAACATGCTGACTGATGAGGAGAAAAGTGGTCTTAATCAGAGGAACAAATCATGGCCCCAAGAAGATAAATGTGAAAGTAGATGGTAAAATGCAACAGCATTATTCTGAATGCAATAAAGCAGTATCATTTATACCATTATACTACAAGTATTTATCATGTTCTTCAATCTGTCCAGTCATTTAAAAAGTGCCCAGCTGAGATGACAGTTCAACTGAATGCATAATTCATTTATCAGAGAAAGAGTAATGAACTGATTAACTGGGATACACACTTGTAGAATAATGGTTCATAAAAATATTCACTTTTTCTCATACCCATGTGGGCTACTGGTATGCCTACATGTCTTGGCTCCTCTAGGTTAGCCATCTTAAAGTTTCTCAATCCAATCATGCAAAAAGTTATATAAGACACATCTAGAAAATAATATATAAGTTCTCAATATTGAAATACAATCCTCAAAAAGGAAATAATAAATTTAATTGTCACACAATTATTAGTATTAAAAACTTGCATGTTTCAAAATCATGCAGCCATGAAATTAAAAGATGCTTACTCCTTGGAAGAAAAGTGATGACCAACCTAGATAGCATATTCGAAAGCAGAGATATTACTTTACTGACTAAAGTCTGTCTAGTAAATGCTATGATTTTTCCAGTGGTCATGTATGGATATGAGATTTGGACTGTGAAGAAGGCTGAGTGCCAAAGAATTGATGCTTTTGAACTGTGGTGTTGGAGAAGCCTCTTGAGAGTCCCTTGGACTGCAAGGATATCCAACCAGTCCATTCTGAAGGAGATCAGCCCTGGAATTTTTTTGGAATGAATAATGTTGAAGCTGAAATTCCAGTACTTTGGCCACCTCATGCGAAGAGTTGACTCATTGGAAAAGACTCTGATGCTGGGAGGGATTGGGGGCAGGAGGAGAAGGGTACGACAGAGGATGAGATGGCTGGATGGCATCACTGACTCGATGGACATGAGTCTGAGTGAACTCCGGGTGTTGGTGTTGGACAGGGAGGCCTGGCGTGCTGCAATTCATGGGGTCGCAAAGGGTCAGACACAACTGAATGACTGAACTGAACTGAACTGAACTTATCAAAAATTAACGATTCTAGTATCTAGGGAATGAACCCTATTAATCTGCTTTGTTTCAAAACTTAGTTTGGTTTGGTACACCATGTTACTGCTTCAAAGGATTTCTGTGAAACAACTGTCAAAAACAGTCAATGCCCCCGTATTCACATTAATCTAATTTGAATAACGAATACCGACACAACATTCATGTTTGATGCCTGATAGGTATTTGGAGTGGCTGGAGTTTCCCCCACTTCTAGTACCCCCTCCCACCTCCAGTATTCTCTGGAGCAACAATGATCTTATCTCTTCTCATTGCAAATACACTGAAGCCATCTAGAAGGAGTTCCTTCAAGTTTCCTCAACTCCAAACTCACCTCCCTAAGGCTTTACTTTCCTCCCTTTGTCCTTTCACTAGATTCTTCCCTCTATAAAGGATAATCTCTGGATCTGTGGTCTTAATGCTTCCCCCTTTACATTCTTTCTATGGATCATCCCCACCACTTCTTTTTCCCTCTTTGCTGCGCAATGGTATCTTACACCTGTAATTGCTACTTAACTCTTTGCTTCCCTCTGGCTACAGACATGTTTAGAAAGAAAAAATAATACTTTTCCTTGATCCTGTTATGTCCTGAACTCTCCAAAGCTCTACTTTCTGATTTCTCTAAATGTAAGGGTACACCCTTGCTACTCAGAGAGCTTGTTAGAAACACAGATTCTCGGACTTCCTGCTCAGTATATGCATTTCACACAAGGTCCTCAGGCTACTAGTTAAAATCTGAGAAACTCTGGTCTATACTGAGTCTGCTTCTACATTACTTCAACTTAATTTATTCTCCTGAAGTCTTAGCTTCAAATTCCTCACTAACACTTCCCCCCAAAGTGAAACTGCATTACAAGTTGGAAACTTTCCAGTGGACTCTCGATCAGGCTGTAAGTACCTTGATCTCTCTATCACGCCCCCTGCTCACTCCTTCTTTCTAGTTCTGTTTTGTTGGCCTATGTGACATCATCCTATAAAGCACCAACATTTTGTATGACACCAATTTGCAAACATTTCAGCTGAGCACCTATGCCAGTGCTCCTCCACAGAGAATAACGTACATCTCTGCATGCCCAGGGACAGCAATCCTGAATACCTTCCTAACAATGAGAAAAACAGGAAGAGGAGAAAACTTTGCTGTTCTTTTCTGACATATTTTGGTGCTGGAAGCTGGCTTCAAATGCATAGTCCATATCAAGTACTCTCCCTTTTTCTAAAGTGTTATCTTACTTTTTGCCCCCTTCCCCCACAGACCTGTGCTTCCTTTCCTTCATTTCCTCCCTACACCCTCTGCCTCTCTAATCCCTCATTCCCTCTTTCCTCTTGTTTCTCAGCCTTCCTTATGTCATAGAGTATCTTGAAACAGAATTTTTTTTTTTTGGCCCATGTGTCAAATGGAATCTTAGTTCCCTATTCAGGGAGCTAAGCACCAGCATCTCCTGCATTGGAGACTCTTAACTGCACAGAGTCCTAACAACTGGACCACCAAGGAAGTCCAAGAGCTAAATAACTTAGCTCCTTAAACTGGATTATCAATTTAATCTGTGGCTGACATCTGATAATATACTCTGTTTCCCTCCTTTTCTCATCTTTTACCTCACTACACATCTGACAGGTGGTTTTCTTTGCCTATTAGAATATATCAGCATTTCCATTTTAAATCAACATTCTGTCAAATGATTTTTCTATAAAATATAATTATTATCTTCTACTTATCCCTTTAACATAATGTTTTCCTCTTTGATCAGCAGCTCCAGATAAAAGATTCACATACTTTCATGAAAGACTCTCAGAGATACTCTGTTAAAATTAATACTGATTTGCAGGAAGATTTCCTAATTCCTTTTGAAGAAAAGATCTTACTTTTAAAAACTGTCTACATTTAACCCAGTTAAGACAGGTTTGGCAAGATCTACAGCCGCTAAGTGACAGATTCAGGATGCTGACTTCAAACACGGTGCTGTATCACAAGGCAGTGGCTACCTGCACCTAAGAGAACAGGTTCTTCTCATCTCCTTCCATAGCTGCCGCCTTCAAACAGAGCACTGCTACTTCATGCTACTTCAAGGACGGCTGCCATAAAGGTTCTCTGCAGATGCTGGTTAAACTATCCAAAATGGTTTGTACTTACTAAAACATCACAAAGCAAAGCTAACTGCTGTTATTATGCCACGTATTTCTTACTATTCCCTATGTTTTTGCTTCTCTTGAAATGTTCCTTGCAGATTAACTTGACAATCCAAACGTAATAATATCTTCAAGTTTCAAGCACTATGTTTTCAATGTTGACATGGTAAAAAACCACAATTCAACCTGTTTCTCTCTGGCCCTCTCTAGCAGTTTTACACATTCACATGTACCAAAGAAACATACATTTGCTTGGGAGATTGGGGATGACACAAACACACTTCACACTACAGTGTATAAAACAGATAACTAGTAAGGACCTACTGTATAGCACAGGGAACTCCGCTTAATATTCTGTACTGGCCTATCACGAAAAGAATCTAAAACAGAGGTGATATAAATACAGAAAGATATAACTGATTCAGTTTGCTGCACACCTGAACCTAACACAGTATTGTAAATCAACTGTACTCCAATAAAAATCGAAGGAAGAAAGGAAGAGAGGAAGAAAGAAAGAAAGGAACATTTGATCATAGACTCACCTGGAACAATGNGAATCTAAAACAGAGGTGATATAAATACAGAAAGATATAACTGATTCAGTTTGCTGCACACCTGAACCTAACACAGTATTGTAAATCAACTGTACTCCAATAAAAATCGAAGGAAGAAAGGAAGAGAGGAAGAAAGAAAGAAAGGAACATTTGATCATAGACTCACCTGGAACAATGCTTCAGTTTTTAGATAAATATAACTTCAGAACACAAATTCTTTACGACTTCTAAGCTTTGATTTCCATATTACACTGATTTCATTAGGTAAACCTTGACAATTAGCTAAAGTGTACTATTTGGTAGTATTTAGCACAGAACTATCTTCTTCATTAAAAATCAATAATTAAAAATAAATATTAAAATCAGATTAAAAATTAAAAAAATTGATGGGCAAATGCCAAGGTGAGAAAGTCACAGCATCTTCTGCTTTTATGTTTTTACATCACCCGGCTGTTTGCATTTCAAAACAATAACAGAAGATATTAAGTCAGAATCCCAAGGTGATTATATCTTCCTCTTCTCTCAAACCTAAGGCTAATATCATATCTGTAAAATGGAATCACAGATACTAGTATGAATTTTAATACATGTACATCTACCTCTATCCACTAATAGTTCAATAAAATGAACTAGTGGGAAAGAATTTCAGAGGGTTGAAGAATTTTCAGGAAGAAAAAGTTGGTAGTACTTGGGACATTTCTGAAGAAAAAGAGCAAAAGAAACACACTTAAAAAGAAATGGATGCCATATTTGCATCTATACACTTTAAATGTTTTTATTTGAGCTTTTAAGCATAGAAAAAAATGAGCAAACATTCATGAACTTTCCACTTCTATTATTTCTGTGTGTTCCATCAACAGAACTCAAATAGTCATGATTTATTTGCTCTTGTGGAGCTCTTTCAATATATCTGTGTCACTTTCTTTGTCTACAGTCTCTGGCTTTGTGGCTCCTTCCTATAAAAACAAGACAAAATAAAACAAAATCCCAACTTCAGAAAACATATTCATTTATTTGGTCATTCAGTCAATCAGTAAGATAACATTCACTGTTGTGTAAGAAATCATAGACACTGTCCTCAGAGAAGTTAGAAATGTAAAGAAAAGAGTGATTCTGTTCTGTGTTCTAGGCAAAGCAGAGGCACATGAAAACAAACAACAGGGCAGAAAAGTATCAGTTTTTCAACAGCTCTGTAACTGAAGTGGACAGAACATAGGAAAGGCACAAAGAAGAGAGGAGGCAGGTGAGCCTGTGAAACTCAAGGAACACTCTGACAAATGGCTGAGTCTCAGAAGACAGAGTACAGAGCCAGGTTGTGAGAGGGATTCTGGTAAGGGCAGCTCAAGAAAAGGACAAGGTGTGAAACAGTGTGAATAAGTCATGTGGAAAACTAGAGCACAGTTACTGGGAACCCTACAGAGAGANGGAACACTCTGACAAATGGCTGAGTCTCAGAAGACAGAGTACAGAGCCAGGTTGTGAGAGGGATTCTGGTAAGGGCAGCTCAAGAAAAGGACAAGGTGTGAAACAGTGTGAATAAGTCATGTGGAAAACTAGAGCACAGTTACTGGGAACCCTACAGAGAGACAAAATGGAAGGACTGGGGTCGAATGGCAAAAAGCAATTGTCATCTTTTTTCTTCACATGACAGGAATCTACTACAAAAGTAAAAGATTACATCACCACAAATATAATTTAATTTATTTGGTGTCATGTTTGTTTTCAAATGAAAGGGGAAAGACTACACTGCACCAGGGAGAAGCAAACATGAAATTATTTTACAGGGCAGCATTGTTAAAAACAAAAACAAAAACACTACAAACAATGCTCCAGAGTGGACAGGAATCAAACTAACACTGTACATAACCTAGAGTTTCCATGAAACTAATTAAAAAGCTGAATTTGGCTTTAAAAACAGCCAAATAAAAACAGTAAAAATCATTCTAAAACAAACTGGTATTTATCCAAAGAGGAATGAAAAGATTGACAAATATATTTTAGAAAGATGACTCTGGGGGGCGGTCCTAAGATGGCAGAGGAATAGGACCGGGAGAACACTTTCTCCCTCACAAATTCATCAAAAGAACATTTCAGCACTGAGTAAATTCCACAAAACAACTTCTGNTAAAAACAGTAAAAATCATTCTAAAACAAACTGGTATTTATCCAAAGAGGAATGAAAAGATTGACAAATATATTTTAGAAAGATGACTCTGGGGGGCGGTCCTAAGATGGCAGAGGAATAGGACCGGGAGAACACTTTCTCCCTCACAAATTCATCAAAAGAACATTTCAGCACTGAGTAAATTCCACAAAACAACTTCTGAATGCTGGCAGAGGACATCAGGCACCCAGAAGAGCTGATCATTGTCTTCAAAAACAGGTAGGAAAAAATATAAAAGATGAAGAAAGAGACAAAGGAGTTAAGGAGGGAGCTCTGTCCCGGGAAGGGAGTCCTGTCCCAGGAAAGGAGTCTTACAAAGAGAGAAGTTTCCAAACACCAGAAAACACTCTCGCTGCTGAGTCTGTGGCGAGCCTTGGAAGTACAGAGGGCAAAATAACAGGGAGGGAAAATAAATAATTAATTAAAACCAACAGATTACAAGTCCAACAGTAGCTTCCCCAGTGGAGAAGCAGCGCAGATGCCTGCATCTGCTACTAGCAAGTGGGGGCTGGGTAGGAAGGCCTAGGCTGCAGTGCTTTTTAAGAATTGGGCCGGAATGCGCTGAGTGTAACCAGAGTGAACGAACTTGGGCTAGCATACCAGACTGTGGGCTAGCTACCAGACAGAAAGCTGTAACACAAGACACCACCAGGACCACGCACAGAACAAAGGATGGAACAGAAATAGCCAGCTGCAAACCATCCCCCTCTGGTGACAGGCAGCCAGACCCAGAAGGGCTGGAAGGGGGCAATTGCAGCCCCAGAGAGACATTACCAAACTGCAAGCAGGCTTCATTGGTAAGTCTTCTTGGGGTTCTGGACAGTCACCATCCACCTGAGAAGGGGAACCAGCAGTACACCCAGAAAACTGAGCAGCAGGGATGGGAAAGGCAATAAGTTTCAGTGACCACGATTGCCAAACACCTGAACTACTCGGACTTGGGAAGGGCACAAAACACAGGCCCAACTGAATCTGCACCTCTGAGGGATACCTGAGAGCTGAGCCTGAGCAGCTTAGACCAGGGAGGTGCATGCAGCCTAGGGCTGGCCTCAGACAGTTATCGGCAGAGCAACGGAGAGCATGAGTGATGTGCAGTTTGAGCAGGGGCAGGCCCAGCAGGGCTGAGGCACTGCGAGTGCATGCCAGTGTTATTTGTTGGCAGCATCCCTCCCTCC